>JARHVA010004519.1:470000-645000 GCA_037957365.1 Torreya grandis | reverse complement strand
ATCAATTATGCAAGACTAAAGTATTGAAGAGGGTTAAAATACTTGTATGATGTCTCAAGGATGATTTTATCTAGTGATGGTCTATGTTGAGTTTCATGCTTCCACCTAAGTTTTTATCATGTATGTTAGGTTGTGGAGCTAAAAGCTTCACTGATGCAAACATGGAGGAGGAGGTTGCTGAGTGTCATAGTCACCGGTGCCGGTCAGGCCAACTGACGTCGGTCAGGGGTAGACAAGAAGGAAACCAACATCAACAAGAGTCGGCCAGCGTCAATCACCTTCAGACTAACAGGGACCGACGTTGGTCACCTGTGCAGTTTGAAACTGTGAGTGTTACGAACAATTTGTTAATGAACCAGTTGTTTGCATGTTAAAGGCTAATTTTAGCCTTGGAGCTGTGGATCTAATTATTGTAACTAGATGTCTAATTATTGTTTGCATGAGATCTATATAATAGACTCATGGGCTGTATTGTAATTTGTTCTAGTTTAGAGTTGAGCTTGGTTATCTCCTTCTGAGAGTGAAGAGAGCAAGGGTAGCTCCTCCTCGTTCCACAAGGGTGCCGAGTGTGTATGATTAGGGTGGTCTACAGGTGTGCAAGATCAAGGAGAAGATCCACCAGGGTACTGGTTTGGAGAATCATAAGGACTTGGTGAGGCAAGGACAAGGGTTCTTTAGGGTGTAGAGAGATCTACATGGTAAGTAAGATCATTGATTTGTAGGTGTGTGTGTGTGTGTGCGAGGTCAAAGGTGATCTGCAGGGCAGCAGGATCAAAGGTGACAGCAACACAATAGGTAACAAGATCAGGAGAGATCTACTTAGAGTACGTTGAGTACTTGGAGTGCGTGGAGCACTTGTGGAGTGCATGGAGCACTTGTGTATTGGTAGTAGTGATACTGATTGGTGGTACTATCAGTAGTGATACTGACTGGTTGGAGGTGAACACCAATTTTGTGTTTGAGTTGTGTGTTGGGACCGTAAGAGAGAGAGTGAGCTCTTGAAGATATTTACTATTTATGCCCTAGAGGTGTGTGAGCCCTAGAGGTGTGTAAGGAAGAAGACTGTGGCAATTTTCTTTGTTGTATTTCCTTCTGGAAGAGTATTAATACAATTGGGTATTATTTCTCATATTCTGTGTTATTTTTGAATTCTAGTTACTTGTTACTTCTGGTTTAATTCTGCATGTTAAGTTACTTGTACATGGTAATCAATTGTGCTTTCACAGTCCTAACAGTTTGTATCAGAGCCAAGGTGTTGGTTCATAGCTTGATACCACTAACAGTTGGTATCAAAGCTAAGGTTGTAGGGAGCAAGTTTGTGTTTGATTACAGGTCACTCTCAGAGGTTTCTGATTGAGTGGGAGTATAGCAATGGCAGAAGAAAGTACACTAAGAATGGAGGAATTGAAAAGCATGAATGGTCTATTACGGTGTTATGGAAAGAAAGAGCAGGTAAAAAAATATTGTTGGTTGGTAGAAGATCAGCATGAAGGAACTGAAGAAGCAGATGTTGCAGGTGTTGTTGCATAGGATGCTCTGGGATGTTCCTTAGATAAAGTAGAATCTTGGTTTATAGATTATGTTGTCTCTTTCCATGCAGCCCCAAATAGAGGGGTTGGTGAGCCTTGTCAAAGTTTTGGCAAAGGGGAAGTGTGGCTGAAATTACAGGTGGCCAACACATGGGTGTTAAAGAAGGTCATGTAGGTCACAGTCTTGAAGATGCGGCTAATTTCTTTAGGGAAGTTGGGTGATGAGAGATGCACAAAAACTCTCACAGTGGATGCACTTAAATTAGCAGGTGGTAAGAAAGTAGGTATTCTTTATCTACTTGCTTGTATTACCGATTCTTCTTCTATTACAAAGACGTGGCTTTGTAGGCTTAGTCACATGAGCAAGAAGGAGATGCATGTTCTTAAGAGGAAGTCTGATGTATTTGACAAACTTAAGAACTGAAAAGCCTTGGTGTTCTTGGAGGAGATGATGGACAAAGATCAGTGGATGGGACTAGATATCTCTGAGCAGGGCAGTTTGGATAGGGTTTTGATCCAAAGAGAGCTCACGAGTAAAAAGTCATCACTCACAGGCAAACACAGGTACCGACATCAGTCAGGAAGAACCAATGTCAAACAGACAGGTATCGACATCGATCATGTGCCAGACCAGAGGAGTCGGTGGTGTCGGGCAAGTGAAGACCAACGTTGGTAGGATAACCAGCATCAGTGACCTAGATAGTCACATGGAATCGATGTCGGTCAGATGTAGACTATGTGGTGATCGAGATCAGTCACTGAAATAGATTTTGGGTGAACAACAAGTTGTCAAGGAGTCTCAAATGCCCATGGGGAGGACTGAAAGTGTAAGTAAGCCTCAAATTCATTATTCCTCTTCTTTATACTCGTTGCTCACTGTAAAGCAGGAAGGATCCAGGAAACACTGGGAGCATGGCATGAATAAGATGCAAAACCAAATGGGAGATTTGGTAGGGTTGCCAACTGGTATAAAAGCACTGAGATATGAAAGGATTCCTTGGTTAAAGAATAGAGAGAATGGACACATGAGATGAAAGGTCAAGTCATATGGTCTTGAGGAAGCTCCAGGACAGTGGTATAGGTTTGACAGGTGGATGACAAAGCATGGCTTTAGTCAATGTCATTATAGCTACTATGGTTTTCTTTACCAGGTGGGTGATGATTGAAACATCATCTTGTTACTGTATGTTGTGTGTTTGCTTAATGCAGGGTTACACATACAGGGTTTTTCTGAGCTAAGGTTAAAGTTAGTTCAGAGGTTTACCATGAAGGATTTGGGAGCAGCAAAATTCTTTGGCATGAGTAATCCTAGAGATAGGGAAGATCACATGTTGATGTTGTCATAGGATGAAAAATGGAAAGCGCACCTATGGATGGATAGTTCATAGAATAGGGTCCCCATTCACATGATGAGGTTGAGTACATGTGTACTCCCTGAGTTTGCCCAAGTAGTGGGTGCTATCAAAAATTTTGTAGTAAATCTGAGAAAGAAGCATTGGAAAGTGGTTCAGTGGGTTCTCAGGTATCTGAGAGGGACCAGCAACAGGGATTCATGCTATGCAGGGTCAAGTACTTTAGATTTGGTAGGTTACTTGGATGACAGGAGGTGCATCACAGGTTTTGTGGTGGTTGGTCTTCAACATTGAGCTTGAAGAGGGATACAAGCCAGCAAATAGATTAGATGGTGTACAGGTATAGGTACAGTGCAACTGTTTATCTCCAAGTGGGAGATTGTTAGGTTGTGGAGCTAAAAGCTTCACTAATGCAAACATGGAGGAGGAGGTTGCTGAGTGTCACAGTCACCAGCGTCGGTCAGGCCAACCGACGTTGGTCAGGGGTAGACAGGAAGGAAACTAACATCGATAGGAGTCGGCTGGCATCGGTCACCTCCAGACTAACAGGGACTGATGTCAATCACTTGTACAGTTCAAAACTGTGAGTGTTATAGACAGTTTGTTAACAAACCAGTTGTTTGCATGTTAAAGGCTAATTTTAGCCTTAGAGCTAGGGATCTAATTATTGTAACTGGATGTCTAATTAATATTTGCATGAGATCTATATAATAGACTCATAGGTTGTATTGTAATTTGTTCTAGTTTAGAGTTGAGCTTAGTTAGCTCCTTTTGAGAGTGAAGAGAGCAAGGGTAGCTCCTCGTAGTTCTACAGGGGTGCCGAGTGTGTATGATCAGGTTGGTCTATAGGTGTGCAAGATCAGGGAGAAGATCCATTGAGGTACTGGTTTGGAGAATCATAAGGACTTGGTGAGGCAAGGACAAGGGTTCTTTAGGGTGTAGAGAGATCTACATGGTAAGTAAGATCATTGATTTGTAGGTGTGTGTGTGTGAAGTCAAAGGTGATCTGTAGGGTAGCAAGATCAAAGGTGATAGCAACATAACAGGGAGCAAGATCAGGAGAGATCTACTTGGAGTACATTGAGTACTTGGAGTGCGTGGAGCACTTGTGTACTGGTAGTAGTGATACTGACTGGTTGGAGGTGAACACCAACTCTGTGTTTTAGTTGTGTGTTGGGACCAAAAGAGAGAGAGTGACCTCTTGAAGAGATTTACTGTTTGTGCCCTAGAGGTGTGGGAGCCCTAAAGGTGTGTAAGGAAGAAGACTGTGGCAATCTTCTTTGTTGTATTTCCTTCTGGAAGAGTATTAATACAATTGGGTATTATCTCTCATATTTTGTGTTATTTTTGAATTCTAGTTACTTGTTACTTCTGGTTTAATTTTGCATGTTAAGTTGCTTATACATGGTAATCAATTGTGCTTCTGCAATCCTAACAATGTACCTTTTGAGTAGTATATTATTCTTATAAAATGTGATACAGGTTCCTCTTGTGTGGATGGTGAGTGCAAATCACTAGATCCTCATTTACATCGGACACCTTGGACTTGATTCATGAATACGATAAAATAATTAGATGTCAAAAAAAGTGTAGAATTTAAAGGTGGATGAGTTATGCATCCATCTACATTGTGTTTACACTTAGATCAATCTTCTCATTGTCTTTAAGTTATATTTTTCATATCTAAAATCTGTAGTGTACTTTACTACACTTTGTAGGATTTTGGTTATGGTTCTACTTTCTGTGTTCAATCCTTCATGCAATTTTACATTATTTAGATTCTACCCAAATCTAAGTTTTATTTTCATTGATATAGTGAACATGTTGGTAATCACTACCACTCCTATCATTTTACTCAATTTATAATGGTATAACAATAGAAATTTGAAACATGTTAGAAGGTTGGGTCATGGCATCCTTCTCTTAAAGAGGAGCTACCCTGATGACAAATCAAACATCTAAGGAATAATATTACTAGGAATTTTTTTGAATTAACAAGTAACATCCTTTCATAACATTTTCAGTTGTCCATGATGACAATTCTCAATCTTACCTTACTAGAATTTCAATTACAACCATTTAATACAACCACTTATTTCTTTATTTTAGTTTAAAATAATGACTTTTCAACTTATGTGTCATCTTTGTGACACTAAAGCGAATAGGATGAGGTGTGGCATTCACATTTTCCAACATAAGGTTCCACAATATTCTAAAATCTAGTTATAGAATTTGTGTTTTTTTGTCTTGAAAGACCAATAATTATCCATCATAAAGTTTTTAAACTCAATTCTAGTTGTGTTTACCATCTAAATATGGTATTAGCTTAGCAAAAATTATTGGTAACCTACTATTTTGAACACAACACTTATGAAATAAAATATTCCCCACCATTTATGTGGGTTTTCAATTAGAAAAATTTTAGGAACATAAGTTTTCTAAGCTGTAATGATTATGATTTACCTTAACATGCTTGTTGACTAGAGTGTTGTCAACACTTCTAATCATGTATTACAACCATGGGATCTTTCAAGGATAAAAATATTAATGAATTTTCAAATTAGTTATTTAATATAGAATTAGAAGCTTGAGCACAAATTTATTTAGTTTTATTAGTTTTCTCATATTTCAAGGAGGTGTTACTATGCAAAACCTTGTAACTTTAGGACAATAGTTACATTAATCAAAACTTCAACAAAATCCTAGATTTGAAGTGAAATTATTCCAAATTTTGTATTATACCATGTGCTTAATCATATCAACATTCATCAAATAATTTAATCAAAATAAATTATGTTAGAGTTCACCAAGATCTCTAAATAACGAGCATGCAGTAATTTTGAATTCCTGGAGAGGCATAATGAGAGCTCAAAAAACAAAAAAAATCAATAAAGGAAATGTTTATATTAACCAACTTAGAACAAGAAGTAAGTACATATAGGGTGAAATTAGGTCACCAAAAAGGTAAAACCCTAATTCACAATTAGAACCCACTTAAAGCTAAATGACCCCTAATAACTTAATTAACTAGCCTAAGTAAGTTGAAAAAGTGTGTAGGTAAAACCACTAGGTGGGAAAACACCTACACTAACACCCCACTTGAAGCATAGATCATGTGAGTAGAAGAATTAGGTCCTATAAATGAGGCTTAATGAGGTACCTAAGCACAAAGCAACTCTCATAAATTAGGGTAAAGAAGAAAACCCATAGGAACAAAACTCCTCCCCAAAAGAAAGCAATGAAGAGAAGAGAGCTAAAAATCCCCACTAAGATTTACAATTGTATTTGGCCACCTGATGTCCCTCAGAGGAATGCTCAAAAGTGACTATGAATTAAAATTAGATGTAGTGAAGAGTGGTTCACCTTAAAATAGTGAGTTTGTCCACCAAGTGCCTGATGGATCTTCAACCAAGGTGTAATTCCTACTAAAGGAAAGATTATCATACTGTGAGGTAGATAGGCCAACTTCTCTATGCCAATATGGTGCACTAGAATCAGAGGTGAAGAAGGTCTACAAAATTCTTTATAACTATGGAATAGACTACCTGCTGTTTGTTGTACCCTAGATTAGTAGACCATTTACTTATAATTTTGAAAGTAGACTAGAGGTAGGTGGATCAAGAAATAAATCTTGAATATCTAAAAGGTGATAAGGAGATGGTGGAGATGTGTCTACTTCACTTCTATAGTCATATGCAGAATAAGAGTTGTCAATATTAAAAAAATGCTCAAGCTTAGAAGTGTCAATAGGTACAGGTGAGTTTGAAGAGGAATCTAAAGATTTTAAAGGAGAGTCAAGAGAAAAATGTGAGAAGCTATGTAGCTGAGTTTGATGATTGACCATTCCCATAGCTAAAATAGTATCACTGTACAACTCCCTAATGTACACTAAATCTGGAGTGAATTTAAATCGCATGCCTGGAATAAGGTGAGTGATCTGGTAGACTGACAAGAGATTAGTTGAGAGTGAGGGTACACTTAGAACATTATTGAATTTTCCACCACTCACTTTAATATAACCTCTCTTGAGAAAATTTTTAGAAGTGTTGTCACCCAGTTTTATAGAGGACATGTCACATGGTTCCAAGGAACTGAACTCAATCTATGAAGAGGCCATGTGATGTGAAGCATTAGAGTCAATAACCCATGTAAGAGGAGTTAGAGGCACAACTACAACAAAGGATTTTCCCTTATGTTTCCCCTTGTTATTCTCTTTTGCCTTTTACTTCCCATAGTAATTTGCCTTAGTGGATTCATGGGTTGATTAAGATGGTTTGAGAAAATCTGGAACACCTATGTTATTCTAAATAAGAAGGTTAGTAAGGTGGTAAATTTGTTTCTTCAAACATTTACTCTTATCATTCTTACCTAAGTAATGCCCAAATTTGATCCAATATTTTTGAGGCTTATGATTGGAATAAGGGGTCACATTGTTTGATTTGGAGGTGGAAAGATTTTCATCCTTCTCAACATTTTCTTGCTCTGCTTTGTCTCTGTTATTAGAAGGCTTATCATTTTTATCAATCAGTGAATGAGATTTAGATGACTTCATTATTCCCATATGTATCAACTTATCTTACTTCCAAATCAGGTCAGCAATAAAGGTATCTAAAAAGCTCATCTTCCATGCAGTGTCAAGATCACTCTTAGTGGCATGGAAGGTGGACACAAATATAGAATATTTAGGACCTAGTTTAGAGAGTATTGATAGAACAAGTTCTTCATCTTTCTTGTCAATTCCACATTCTTTCAACTAAAATCTCAAAAGTTTGAATTTGGTAAAGTCCTAAAGAGTGTCTAAGTCATCTAGGCTCAATCTAATGAGCTCTTTTTCTAGCTCATGTCCTCTCATCACATCTTGCACTCCAAAGATCTTGGTGACTTGGGTCCACATTTTAGTAGGTGTTTTCATAGATTTGATGTGAAAGATTAGATCATGAAAAAACCCATAAAAATATGTAGGTTTATTTTTCATCAATGCCCTTTTGACATGAGTTTTGAGGTAGAAAAGAATCATGCTTCTAGGGTCAAAGAAATAGCCATAAATATGTGAACTTTCTCAAAAATATAAGAGAGACCCATTTGATATCTCAAAAATCCCACAAGGATTATGTAACTAGATTTTCAATCTGAGGTCGTTTGACATGATTTTCAAGGTAGATAAGAATCATGCCTCTTGGGTCAAAAATGTGACCATACAAAAGAGAAACTAGCTATGGAGAATGCATGAGGATCATACCAAAGGACATAAATGCATGAGGCTATCAGGAAAGGTCTAATACATATTAGAGTTTACCATTATCTCTAAATAGTGAGCATGTTGTAATGTTGAATTCTTGTAGAGGCAGAATGAAAGATCCAAAAACAAGAAAATTCCACAAAGGAAATGTTTTCATTAACTAACTTAGAATAAGAAGAAAGTACATATAGGATGAAAATAGGTCACCAAAAAACTAAAACCCTAATTCACAATTAAAACCCACTTAAAGGTAAATGACCCCTAATGACTTAATTAACTAACCTAAGTAAAATAAAAGGACATGTAGGTAAAACCACTAGGTGGGAAAACATATGCACTAAAAAGTTCAACCATACCATTATGGTTAATTCTATTTCAATCATTATCAATTAATATGTTAGTGTAATGCCCTACACCAACCACATTGAATATCAAAGAAGCCATTATAAGCATTCACATGTAAACCTAGGGTTTTTATCATGTTCTCCATTTCTAGTGATCTTATGATGATCCAAGGATACCAATATGATCATCTAATAATCAATCAGTTGAGGGCATTCACGCAAATTTTATCACTCTTTCAAACATTTAAGTGGGTACCTGGGATTTTTAGCACTGCTTGATCATGGTTTTAAGTTATTCTTTTTGAGCATAAAATCAACATACATTCCATTCATGGTTTTAAAAAAACCTGAAATATTTATTATGAAATATCCCTTTTTGGTATATACAAAAAGTAATACCTTATCCATAGCATGTTGGCACTTATAGGCCAATAGATGCATGTGTTTTATCAAGTAAAACCTTTCTTATTTTGTACAAAATTCCAACTCATAGGACCAAGTAGTGCTTAATAATCACTCATTTCAGGTTTAGATTATATCATGGCTATAAATCAGTGAACCAAAATGGCATATACAATCGAAACACATAAAAAAAACTATGTATATATAGTAACCAAATGTTACATCAAAATATCTTACCTTTATGCCATCAAAGGGTGAGTTAGCCTTGGAAATAGCCTTGCCAAATTAATGAGCAACATATTATTGCTAATATATTTTACTTGGCTTAATACCACTCATCAAAAGAGTGTTATATCACCTAAATTTTTTTGCATTTTAACTTTTTTTTATCTAAATCCAATTGTATAAAAGATCATAATATTCAATTATTAATAACCAAAAACCATTTTAATGCTTCATTTAGCACACTTTTTATCATTCTTCAAGTAAAATAAGACAACACCATAATGGTGTTCTAATTGAAACATGTTGAAAACATCAACCTTGACAACTTTCTCTTTGATTAAATCATGGCAACAAACATGCCATCATAGTTTTTATGATTGTAGCATGGCTACAAAAAAGAAGAACATTTATGCACATTCCAACATTGCTCTTGAAACATGTTATTAAATATAACAGGTGTGAAAATACCATAGTAAAAGGTACTGAAAACCTTATTAATATGTCAACATGCCCCTTCATTTTGTCATAAAATAACGAAAATACAATGTAAGACTCAATATAACTTGCCTATGTATAACCAAAATTCTGCCTAAAACTAGGAAATGAGAATGTTGTCCATAACAATCTCCAACATTTTTTGAATCTTATGAGGGTTAACCAAAATCATTATTTGATACAACATACTTATCTCTATGGTTCTTATTTATCACCTTTTCTTAAGGAAGGGTTTATTAAAAAAATGTCTATTATTTTATATCTATTCATTTGAGACGTTACCAACAATTATTCATGTCTCATAGAATAGATGCCTTATGATGATTATTTAAAAAAAGTGATCCTCAATTTTTCTAACTTGCTGAAACAAGTCATTCATATTCACCCCATTAGACCCTCCAAGATTGAGTGACACCCCTATACCTCCTAATGATATCATATCTCAGAATCATAAGATGGCTCACCCATGCAAGCCATCAGTGGTCACCAAATCATTCTTTCTTATTTCCAATATGAAGCTTATATCTCTATTATTCCAATTGATATGTTCTATCAATTCAATGATTGGATAGTGATGCTTGTTTTGATGTAATGTAGATTTGGGAAAGGGTAGAGTTAGCCAAGGCTTGAGGTGACTATAAAAATGATTAATCACATAATTAATAGCTTCTAGCCTTTTAAAGTCATGGAACAACATACCAATCTATTCAACTCAAAAGAGGATAAATGATTATAAACAAGATCAAGCTCCAACTCAATTCAAGATGCCCCTTCAAAAGTGGAGATCCCAATCTTTATTTATTTACCCAAATGAATTAGATTTTCTCACCATATTCGGCCCTCTAGGTTTATGCCAATACCTCAATATTCCCTAATTCATAATTTCCTAGGAATTTAATAATGAATTATGCATACAAGTCAGCAATAGATACCATACAATGTTTTCTCACTTCCAAGAGCAAATCAGTTATCACTAGCCTCCTATTGACTCTCCCATACAAGTCAACAGTCAATAAGTGTTGCTTGCCCTTATGCGACTTGATTTTGGGAATGGGTGACCCAACCAAGGCTATCATAGGTATAATAGTGATATTGTATAGAATTACATATTTACATATATACATTAATTTCAATAAACATAGGAATTTATAGCACCTTAATATTGCAGCACAAAGCATTGTATTATTCAACTCAAGAGGTGAAATGCCTTATAAAATCATATCATAGCCCTTTCAAATGAAACATTTTATTAGTTTCGTGTTAGAAAAAAATATTATCAAAAATATTATAGGATATATAATTTTGCAAAATCCAATGGTAAGTACAACATGATTAAGTCTCAAATCAAACCAATACTTATGTTACTTTACAAGAGTGAAAGATTAATATTTTACCTTGAAAATATCTAGAGCACATTCTTTGATACGAGATGAAAAAACCACCTAAAACAAATTCTTTGATATATTGAGATCTATTTATACCTATGGTAAAAGTCCCATGGAACTCAAAAGAAACAATCTCTCAATAGCTTGATGAATATCATAACTATGTTAGGTCAACTGAGATATTTAATTGAAGTTAATTAATCTTAAAGGATTTCATTAGGAAATTGATTATTCATATTAGATTTACATTTAAACACAAAAATTCTATAAAAATGAAATTCAACAACTAATAAATTTCAAAGGATAATTTGTAGGTTTATATAATTGAATGGTGTCATTCTAATTAAGACTCAAACCTAATTTCATTTTCTTTCTTATGTTTTATATTTTGATTTATGTATTTATGTTTCAAATTAAATATTATAATAAATAATGTAAATGAGTTTATATTAAATATTGGGTAAATTGGATTCCTTATATCAAATCTCTACGCATGTAGCTAAGAGTATGTGGTTATGTGTTTATTGAGCATTGGTTTTTATAAAAAAAACATACAAAGTATTTTTGGATTGAATGACTAAGAAGAAGAGGCACCTATGTCATTCTTGCTTATGAATCAAGGTGTCATGTTACTAGTATAAAAAATTATGATGAAAAATATAATTAGTAAGAAATATTATTTTAACATTTAATTTTCAAGTATGAAAATCCACTCTACTTAAATCGAGCTAATTAAAATATAAATAAATTAATAATTTAAAAAATTGGAATAGAACTTCTCTTAAAACTAGGAATGCAACATTTATGTGAAAAAAAAAAGAAAATTATAATCTAAGTTTGTAACATTAAAAATTCAAAAACATTATTTATATCTTCAATTGAAACTACATAAACAATGAAATATATTAAATATGAAATCCAATGGAATAAAATTCATAATAAACAAATGTGGGTGAAACTATGTGTGTAAAAAATATCAGGTTATGAAAATCTCAGTAAAGTTGAACTCGCTATATTTGTTACACACAAGAAGAGATTCAATAACACAAAATAAAAATATTATATATCAATACTTCAATAATAAATTAAATAAAAATATTAGATATATATCACATATTTTACATACACACATTAGTTTTAGGACTATTAATAGTGTAAATATTCACATTAAGAAGTTGTAATTAAGTTTAAGTAACTTGATTAAATTTCTTTCCCATCCAACCAATCATGTGATAGTTTAGTTCTTTACCTAAAAAAATCTAGTATATATAATAAACCAAATATATAATCTATCAAGACCTCAATAAACTAAACTATACAAATATGGGTTGATCGTTTATAGGTCAGTTCTCTATGGGGCGAGGGGTAATATAAATAGGCATACCCATATCCCATCACATCTAGGAGGAGCATGGGACGGTGGGGGATGCACTAACAAGATTTAAAAATAAAATTTCTATAAAAATGTAATTCAACAAAAAATTAAATTTTAAGCATCATTTTTAGTTTCTACAATTAAATGATGTAATTCTAATTAGGGCTAGAACATGATCTTGTTTCCTTTCTTCTTTTTATCTTATGATTTATGTAGCTGTGTCTCGAATTAGATATAATGATTAAAAATGTAAACAAGTTTATATTTTATTTTGTAAGTTTATTATATATATTTTTTAAAATATTTAATATTGGGCAAATTAGATTCCTTATATCAATTTTGTATGTATGTAGCTAAGAGTATGTGGTTATTGAACATTGGTTTTTTTCCAAAAACATATAAGGGATTTTTTGAGTGAGTGAACTAGGAAGAAGAGGAACCCATGTCATTTGTGGTAATGAATCAAGGTGTCATGCTAGTAGTATAAATAGTTTTTAAAAATACCATGAAAAATATAATTAGTAAGAAATAATATTTTAACATTTAAGTTTCAAGTATGAAAATTCTCTCTATTTAAATTGGGTTAATTAAATTTTATATATATTAATAATTTAAAAATTAAAATAGAAATTCTCTTAAAACAAGTAATGCACCATTTATATCCTCAATTCAAATTAGTATATTCAAACTACATATATAAAATATATTAAATATGAAATACAATGGAAGAAAATTCATAATAAATAAATGTAGGTAAAACTTTGTGTAAAAAAAATTGGGTTATGAATATCCCAGTAAAGTTGAACTCTCTATATTTATTAGATACAAGAAGAGATTCAATAACACCGAATATATATATATATATATATATATATATATATATATATATATATATATATATATATATATATATATATATATATATATATATATATATATATATATATATATATATATATATATAGTTTTAGGATTATTAATAGTATAGACATTCACTTTAAGTCGTTATGATTAGGTTTATGCAATTTTATTAGCTTTTTATATTATTCTCCTATCCAATCAATAGTGCAATTGGTTGAATGAAACACTTAATTAAGTAAAATTGATCCACAAATTGTAATATGTTATTACAATTAGGTTTGACAGTCTTCTTTTTTTTGCATTCTAGTCTCCCACCTCAACAATCTAGTGATTAGGCGAATGAGTTAATTATGGAAAATTGAGATGAAAATCATTTTATATTATCACAATTAGATTTATGTGGACTCAATTTACCCTAATCTAATCCTACATCTAATGAATCAAGTGATTAGTTTAATTGTGGCACTCAATTAGATAAAACCCACACACAAATCACACTATGTGGTTGTAATCATATTCAATAGCTCAATTTTCCATATTTGTGTCCATAATTGAGCAAATTGATTAATTAGTTCAACAAGGCAATCAACTAATTAAAATTGAACACCAAATAACTTTATGTGGCCACAATGTTTTTTAGGGGAGTGGATTTTCCCTATTTGTATCTCCCATTCAACAAATGGAGTAATTAGTCTAATATTAGACTCGATTAGGGTAAGTTTATCCCCAAATCATTTTTTACTGTTAGAATTAGGTTGAGGGGGATTGATTTCCATTAATTATTTATCATGTTAAAATTATTGACTATTTGTTTCAATGAGACAATAAATTAGGGAAAATTATGCCCTATATGACATTAGGTAGTTGCAATTTCATTGAGGTGATTATTTCCACTTGATTTCATATACAATTGAATGTATTGACTAATTTTATCAATGAGGGACTCAGTTAATTTAAATCAAGCACTAAATCACCTTACATTTTGCAATTAGGTTGAAGGAGATCATTTTTTTCTAATTATGTCTCCAATTTAACCAATCTATTAATTTATTTGTTGAGGAACTCAATTAGTTCAAGGACAGTAAAATTTCCCTAATTTGATTCTCTATTGAACCAATAAACTAATTTACCTTCAATGGGGAACTTAATTATAGTAAATTAAGCCTTAAATCACTTGAGATTATCATAATTAGGTTTAGGTTCATCCATTTAAATTAACGTCATCCCTGATTGAGTGTATTGACTAATTGATTCAATGAGGTACAATTATAGAAAATTGACCCCGAAACCATAATAGGTAATCATAATTAATTTGAGAGGCTAAATGTTTGCTAATTGCATCCCCAATAGAATGTATGGACTTATTAGTTGGATGGGATCCTCAATCAGGGAAACTTTATCGTCAAAACACATTATATGGTCATATTAAAGTTGAGGGGTCTCAATTTCCCTCATTAATTTTGCCACTAAACCATTTGATAAAATTAATTATATGGGGATGCAATTAAATAAAATTTTGATCCAAGTCATTTAGTTTGTTTAAATTTGTATTAGGGGGATCAATATACCTTAATGGCTTCCCAAATTAAACTAATAAACTAATTAATTTAATGGGGGATTTAGATAAAATTGGTTTAAAATAGATTTAACTAGTCAAAATAAGGTTGAGGGGGCTCGATTACTTCTAATGTGTTCCCAATTGAGACATATTTAGTTACTATTTCAATTGGGCATTGAATTATGGAAAATTGAGTCCCAAATTATATTAGTTGGTCCTAATAAGGATGATATTTTTTATTTATATTATTTTCATTACCAATGAAATTAGTCAACTAAGTGTTTTAATGAGGAACTGAATTTAAAATAATTAATCCCTAAATGACATCAAATGGTAACAAATAGGTTGAGAGGGACCTATTTCACCTAATTACTTACCCATTAAATGTATCAAAAAAATTGACTCAATGGGTGACTCAATTAGGTAAAATTGAGACTTAATTCACCTTATGTTGTCACAATTTAGTTGGGGGGATTTGATTTAACATAGTCATGTCTGTAATTGTATGTATATTTTAATTTTTTCAATGGGGGAGTCAATTAGGGAAAGTTTAATGATAAATATCTTTAGGAGGTCCTGATTATACTTTAAGGAATCGATTTCCTCTAGTTGTGTTCTTAATTGAACCAATTTACTAAATAGTTTAATTGGGGACTTAATAATGGAAAAAGTAACAGTAATCATATTTGGTGGTCGTAATTTAGTCAGGAGGGGTCTATTTCTGCTAATTATTTCAACCATTAAATCAGTTGTTAAATTGGGTCAATGGTGGTCTCAAATAGTAAAAAGTGAGGCCCAAACCACTTTAGGTGGTTGTAATTACATTGAGGGAGATAAATTTTCCATAATTATATCCTCAATTTAACCACTCAATAAATTAGTTCAATAAAAAAATCCATAAAATCAAATTAATACCAAATAATATTATGTGATCAAAATTAAAATAAATACGAATTAATATATAACTTTATTAACGATAACATTAAATCAAAAATTAGATTAATGTAAAATAGGGAAATAAATTTACATATGGGAACATTGTAAATTCTTCTGCTAAAAGCAATAATAATATCAAAAATAAAGTCCCACCAATTCCCTGAATTAAGTCACTCAAATGTCACTTTGCAGAGACGCCCAATGTCATCTATAAATCCACCTTACCTTTGCTTATAAATACACCATGATGTCACGTGCTAAAATCACCTCCCAAATGTGACTTTAAATCAAACTCAAGCTTCTAAATTAAAGAAGAAAAAACCTATGTGACTTTAAGGTTACCTTCGAAGGTGATTTTAAATGATCTAAAATTTGTGGTGATATCTTTTGTTCTAAGCTAAGAACATAGTAATCATAAATTTAATATTTTATTTTTTCATGTTACATGTTATATTTACATTTTATATGTCACACTTCACTTTAAATTAAACATCTCATTTTTTAAAAATATATAAATAAATGATCAAAATCTACAAAACAAAGACATGTATGTATGTACGTATGTATATATATCAACATAATGAATAAAATGGAAACTTAATATATACATCTATTAAAAATATAGTTAGTAACTCACATAATAGATCAATAATTGGGTCACATAACCCATAAACATTTAATACATAGATGCATTTATGACCCTTAACGAGGTGATGATTGATTATCCATCACATTTAGATCTAGATCTACATCTCTTCTCCTACTTCTAATTTTATCACAATTACTCCCCAAAGCCTCAAAACCGACTGATCTAGCTTGGCTTAAAAAAACCTTTGTCACTTAAAGCCTTCCTTAACTATTCATATTTTGCATATTGGGATAGTTGAATAATTGATTTTGCATGACTATCGGACAACACTGTCAACTTAGTAATAAGGGCATGTGCAATATCTTCATATTCCCCCAATCGTTCCATGGGTGCTATAATCTCTACATCTTGTCTTGAAATTTCTATTGAAATTCAGCTTGCATATTCCGTTGCACATTTCTCTACATACTTACCTGCATTGCTTCATATATCACGAATGCATAACCCAAACAACAAAATCCTCTAGTTATCTTAGTATATCTTTTAAGAACCTACTTTATCAATTCATCACATTTTAATTATTCACTTACATATTTTAGAATTTTTTTATCGTTATATTAATATATCCCTATCAAATTGGTTTGGGCAACCCTTTTAAATTATTAATGTAGTGTCTTTCATGGGAACAATAGTCTAATGTTTATTAAATTTATGATTCATTGGAATTGTTTTGCATTCATTACGATTGATTAGAAGGCAAATAACATAAAATTATAAAATATATTATTAGAACAACTCGGATGGATTAAATTTTCTAAAAGTACTAAAGTTGGCTCTCGAATCTTGCGCCCTCTCATAATTTTGAGAACAAAAAGTATCGAAAAGGTTGTAATTATATAGTGTAGGTTATATCATCTCAAATCAAATACTCAAATCCTTTATTGAAGTCGATTGTCTTAAACCAAACGATATATAAACATAAAATAGCAAGATTAGAAAGCTAATATTATTTAAAATAAATTAGTAAAAAACATAAACAGTTTGCGTAGGCAATCAAAATTTCCAACCGACATGGGCCGTTTCACGTCTCCATTTTACATAAATGACTGCAATTATTTAAAGAAAATGTTACGGGCAGTACTTGTTTATTCAATAAATGAGTGGGAACGTAAAATCCAACGGTGGGAACTTTGAGCCCACTACAAAGTTGTCTGAGATTTACCTAGTCTTTCTAATAATAATTTCTTTTCAAATTTTTTTCCTGAAAATTTGAAGATGTTTTTAATTCAATGAAATATATTTTCATATAATGATGTTATAGTAATTTATTTATTAAAGATTTAAAGATGTTTTCAATTAAATAATGATTACTTAATTTTATTCTTAATCTTATGTATCGATTATTTTTATCAATGAGGGATTCAGTTTGTTAAAATAAGCACCAAATCATATGAAGTTGTTACAATTAAGTTGAGGGGGATTATTTTTTCCTAATTATGTTCCCAATTAAAATAATTGACTAATTTATTCGTTGAAGAACTCAGTTAGGTTGAGGAGAATAAATTTCTCATAACTTCATTCTCTATTTTAAAATAATAAATTAATTTACCTTCAATGGAGAATTTAATTACAGTAAATAAAGCCCTAAATCACTTTAGATTGTCACAATTAAGTTCAAATGCATCTGTTTAAATTAATTGCATCCCCAATTGAATGTATTGACTGATTGATTCAATAAGGTACTATATTAGGGAAAATTAACCCCCAAATCATAATAAGTAATCATAATTAATTTAAGAGGCTAAATTTCTCCCAATTATATCCCCAACAGAATGTACGAACTTCTTAGTTCAATGGGACCCTCAATTAGGGAAATGTTATCCTCAAAACACATTATGTGGTCATATTTAGATTGAGGGGTCTCAATTTCCCTCCTTAATTATGCTACCAAACCATTTGATAAACATAATCAAATAGGACCCCAATTAAATAACATTGATCCCCACGTCATCTAGTTTGTTGAAATTTGTATCAGGGGGAGCAATCTATCCTAATGGCTTTCCCAGTTAAATTAATCCACTAATTAATTTATTGGGGCATTTAAAGATAATTGGTCCTTAAATAGTCTTAACTAGTCACAATAAGGTTGAGGGGGCTCGATTTTCCCTGGTGTGTTATTGAATGTATTTAGTTGATAGTTCAATGGGACACTCAATTATGGAAAGTTGAATCCTAAATTACATTAGGTGATCACAATTAGGTTGAGGTTCTTGATTTATATTATTTTCATTCCTAATTGAATTATTAAACTAAGTGGTTTAATAGAGAACTGAATTTAAAAAAATTATGCTCCAAATAACATCAAATGGTAACAATTATGTTGAGAGGGATCGATTTCACTTAATAACTTACCCATTAAATGTATAATTTTTTTTTATTCGATGAGGAAATCAATTAGAGAAAATTGAGCATTATATCACATTAAGTACTCATAATTTAGTTGAGGGGGTTTAATTTAACCTAGTCATATTCACAATTACACACACACACACACACACACACACACACACACACACACACACACACACATTTTCACGGGAAAATTAATTAGGAAATGTTCAACGATAAATATCCTTAGGCGATTACAATTATATTGAAAGGGAATGTTAAAATTTCTCTATCACTAAGAGCCTTTGTCATGTCCCCTTTTTTAGTGGACATCGTCAAAGTTGATGGTCAGCGTATTATGCGACGCTCGTAGGCTGATAGGATGGATAGAGGGTCATGATGGAGCTTGGCTTGGCTTCGATTAGCAAAATTTCTACAATTGGCTTTCATTCGGGCTATTTCAGAGATGTTTGTCTGAGCTCCTATTATTTAGGGATGTCTGACATGTAACGGAGCACCCTTATTTTGGTATGGTCATGTGTAGAATTACTCTCTGATTCACCAGCTTCAGACGGTTCGAGGATCCGACATGTATTGAGGGAGATATTAATATTTGATTGATTTAAATCAAATATTAATTATTTGGCCTATTTTTAATTAAGAAACCCTAATTCTAATTTAAGGAACCCTAATTAGGGCAAGCACATCTTTTTGAGGGTATAAGGGTTTCTCATGGGAGAGAATTATTATGAATTGATTATTGATATTGATTGTTGCTAAGAATTCTTCTGTGAAGATTGAGCCAAGGGTTCCAGGATTCCATTTGCATTGAAGAACGTCCACTCTTCATTGTGTGTGATTCAGAGGTTATGAGAGATCAACTGATCTATTACCGATTTGAGAGATAGCTTCATACAAAATTTATCATAGGTGTTTACAGTATTGAGAGATAACTTCATACAGAAGCTATCACAGTATTTCAGGTATTTATTTCATAAGTTTTGATTTAAATAATTATGCAGATTAGATCTTTTGTATTAGTGCCGTATTTCTTCAGATCTGGTATCCAACATAGAGGCCACAGCATATTATCTTGCTTCTGTATGAAATCCATATAAATTTATGTAATTTTGTACAGTTCTATAATAGGTCGTACAGAGCTGCAGGCAGCTCGTAGACTGACATCGATAGTCTAGAGACCAACATCGATCGAATTAATACCGATGATGGTAGAGCAGATCGACTGACTGAGACCGACGTTGGCAGTATATCAACCAATGACGGTAATATAACCAACATCGGTGACTGTGTTTTGACATAGAAACCTAAGCCGTTCTAGATTCAGCGTTTGTTTCTAGATTTGCAAAAGACCAGGGTTTTAAGATAGTATTTTTAATATTCTTTGATATGCATGACAAAGGACTTTATTTGTAATCAACTGGATGAATAATAAGATTAGTGATTTGCCAATTAAGAGATTTACTGTGGTTTATTTGTTTATTTGAATTTATCTTGAAAAATCGCATCTTTATTCATGCAAAAAACATCAAAAGGCAAAATATAGAGAAATAGTTAAAAATATTCAATTTCAAATTTGAAGGGAAACAGGGGATATTAAAGTGGTATCAGAGCTTTTGTCCTGCCATCCTGTTGGGTAAATTGGACATTGAATCGGTTAGTAAATCATGGGTACTTCAAGTACTCAAAAATAGTGGGACAAGGATATGGAGAAGCTGAAACAAAGTTTGAAGAGGTTAAATGAATTTTTTTTAGATCCTACATTCGAAGACAAATTAACACGGAGTATTGCATCCGTTGTTAAAGGGTCCACAACACAAAGCAAAAAGCAAGGAGATAACAGGAGTGCTATTATTAATCAGAGAACACCGCTGACCCATTCCAAGATAGCTGATAGGCCTACATGACTTACGTTTGTTCAAGAGGAACCAGAGGCTCCAGCAGAGGAGGCGAGAGGAGAGCCCCTATTTGCTGACACACTTATGGTAGCAAATGAGGAGTGGGAGTTATTATCACCTAAGGTTCGAAAGAGGATGTCTTTTGATTGCTTTGTTAATCTGAGGAGAGAGCACTATAGACCAGTTAGACAGGACAGCAGCATGTCCCATGATTCTCATGAGATAGGAGATGGTGATGATGAGATAGTTTCAGCAGCAGCTTCTTCAGAGTTAGATGAGGATGAGTCCAATGCTGGCATTCAGAGTGTGGAGGTATACTTAGAGGTTAGTACATTGAGTGTTGTTGGTGAGTACGTTCCTACAGTTGTAGCTGAGGAACATGTTGTTGGGGCTGACACACATGTTCAAGATTTGGGAGTATCTGGTCCTAATGAGTTTGGGATACCAGCGGAGTCAAGTCTCCAGATTGATTCTTCTCACATAGATGATAGTGTGGTACAGTTGGTTGTGCCACCTTTATAGAGGGATCAGTTGTGGTGTGTGGGGGAGTATGTTGATGCTTATGCGTATAATTTTTACTGCATTGAATCATTCATGGAGTATTTGCTAGATAGTACAGGTATTCATCTGGACTCGCATAAGGTGATGGAGGGTGTTCTCATCCGAGGCACTAGTGCTATTAGCAGATTGGGTGGGAAGATTATAGTGATCCTTTCTACTGTGCTACCTCACAGGGATTTTGAGGTGGGGTTTGTTGAGCAGATTACATAGGGTCCTATCCAGCTTATGGCCACTCAGAGTTGGAGATTAGAGTTATATGTGGATTCCCACTTCAGTGATGGTGAGCCAGTAGCAGAGTTTGGGGGTTCCTATCGGCATTATATGGTGGGGTTTGCTCATTATTTTTCTTTTGACCCAGAGATAGAAGATTTGATTTCACACAGGTGTAGATCGGCTCCAATTTCTTACCATCCATTATGGGATGGATTGGCACCATCTTTTGTAGATGGCATATGTAGTTGCAAGTTACATAGCCTGCAGTATCGACACATCCAGGGCAGTTGTGATTTTGGAGATTGATTGAGTTGCATTTGCCAGTTTGTCTATGGATTCCTCTTGGTTATATTTTAGAGGATGTAGCAGGGGCTTGCATTGATTGCCATCAGTATAAATCATGACTATATTTGGGATCCAGGTGGATTGATTGGTTTGTTGTTCCAAGATTGCTTGGGGATAAGCAATTTCAAGAGGGGCGGATTGTCATGTCCCCTTTTTTAGTGGAGATCGTCAGAGTTGATGGTTAGCCTATTATGCGACCTTCGTAGGCTGATAGGATGGATAGAGGGTCATGATGGAGCTTGGCTTGGGTTTGATTAGCAGAATTTCTATAGTTGGCTTTCATTCAGGCTATTTCAGAGATGTTTGTCTGAGCTCCTATTATTTAGGGACATCTGACATGTAGTGGAGCACCATTATTTTGGTATGGTCATGTGTAGAATTACTCCCTGATTCACCAACTTCAGACGGTTCAAGGATCTGACATGTATTGAGGGAGATATTAATATTTGATTGATTTAAATCAAATATTAATTATTTGGCCTATTTTTAATTAAGAAATCGTAATTCTAATTTAAGGAACCCTAATTAGGGCAAGCACATCTTTTTGAGGGTATAAGGGTTTCTCATGGGAGAGAATTATTATGAATTAATTATTGATATTGATTGTTGCTAAGAATTCTTATGTGAAGACTAAGCCAAGGGTTCCAGGATTCCATTTGCATTGAAGAATGTCCACTCTTCATTGTGTGATTCAGAGGTTGTGAGAGATCAACTGATCTATTGCCAATTTGAGAGATAGCTTCATACAGAAGTTATCATAGGGGTTTAAAGTATTGAGAGATAACTTCATACAGAAGCTGTCACAGTATTTTAGGTATTTATTTCATAAGTTTTGATTTAAATAATTATCCAAATTAGATCTTTTGTATTAGTGTTGTATTTCTTCAGATCTGGTATCCAGCATAAAGGCCGCAGCATATTATCTTGCTTTTGTACAAAATCCGTATAGATCTATGCAATTCCGTACAGTTTTACAACAGGTCGTACAGAGCCGCAGGCAGCTTATAGACCGACATCGACAGTCCAGAGACCGACATCCGTCAAATTAATACCGACGATGGTAGAGCAGATCGACCGATTGAGACTGACGTCGGTAGTATATCGATCGATGATGGCAATATAACCGATGTCAGCAACTGTGTTTTGACACAGAAACCCGAGTCATTCCAGATTCAAGGTTTGTTTCTAGATTTGCAAAAGACCAGGGTTTTAAGATAGTATTTTTAATATTCTTTGATATGCATGACAGAGGACTTTATTTGTAATCAACTAGATGAATAATAAGATTAGTGATTTTCCAGTTAAGAGATTTACTGTGGTTTATTTGTTTATTTGAATTTATCTTACAAAATTGCATCTTTATTCATGCAAAAAACATCAAAAGGCAAAATACAGAGAAATAGTTTAAAATATTCAGTTTCAGATTTGAAGGGAAACAGGGGATATTACAGCCTTGCTTAAGTATTCATGTTTCTCATATCGAGGCAGTTGAACCATTGTTTTTGCATGACTATTGAATAACATTATCAACTTAATAATAAGGGCATGCACGCAATATCTTCATATTCCCTGAATGGTTCCATAGGTCCTATAATCCTTACATCTTCTCTTGAAATTTCCATGGAAAGTCATCTTACATGCTCCCTTGCATTTTCCTCTACACACTCCACTACACTGCTTCATCTATTAGGAATGTTTAATACAAACAATAGAAGCCTCTAGTTATCTCAGCATATCCTTTAAAAACCTACTTTGTCAATTCATCATATTTTAATTATCCACATACCTTGCAGAATTCATTTTTTTTTGTCATTATATTATTATATCCCTATCAAATTTGACTTGTTCAACCTCTTTAAATTATTAATGTAATGTTTTTCATTAAAACAATAGTCTACTATATATTGAATTTACCATTCATTGGAATTGTTTTGCATTCATTGCAATTAATTAGATTATAAGGTAAATAACATAAAATTATAAAATATATTATTAATACAACTCCAATTTGGGTTGGATTAAATTTTCTATAATTATTAAAGTTGTTTCTCCAATCTTGTGTTCTCTCATAATTTTGTAACAAAACGTATTCAAAAGATTTTAATTATACAATATAAGTTGTATCATCTCAAACCAAATACTCAAGTCCTATATTGAAGGTGATTCTCTTAAAGGAAATAATATACCAACTAAAAAAAGAGTCATGTAGCGGCTAGTCCCTACTTTTCTATTACCATTATATTGACAGTTATTTCTACTTAAGTTCGTATGTATTGCAATTGATTATATTTAGATCATAAATATGTAGATAAATTTTATTGTGAACGGATATTTAACTGCCGAATTTTATCAAATAAACAAGTACATGAATAAAAGATTAAAAAAACAAATAAATTGATGAACAATTGAAATAATTACATACATTTTAATTATTATTATGAATTTATAAAATTCAAATATTTGAAATGCCCATAATTGAATATTTGTAATGTTTGCATTGATTATATAATAATATTAATAAAATTTAATATAGAAATCAAATTATTGTTAGTGCTTACATTATTTACATTATTTGTTGATGCACTTGTTAAAATTGGTGGAAGGATGTTATTTATTTCTCCCGTTCCATTTCATTCTTGTTCAACTAAGTGGAATTTTCTGACCTAGTTTGTTTCTTGTAATGAGGATTGATTATTTACCACATTTCGTTGTTGGACTGTAATATAACAAACCCTGGATGAGTGCCCTGTGGCTCAAATGCGGAAGGAGAAAGAAAACTACAAAAAGTTATTGACGTTAAAATACAATGATCGGCAGAAATACAGGCACATATAGTTAGAATTTTAATAGAATCATTATAGCTATTAAAGTGGATTTTTTTACCTATTTTTTTCCAATAAAATTGTTGTTTGTTGTGTTATATTCCAAGTATCATTTTTAAAATAAATTTTTAAATATAATATTGATATAAACAAAATATTTTATAATAAAATATAGTAGAATATTCTTAAATATTTGATTTTCAACTTTAAAATTCATAAAATATTATATCATTTCAAAGTTTTTTATTAGTTACAATTAAAAATTATTTGTTTTAATGATTCCTATAATACCATGTAAAGCACGGACTAATAACAAAATTAGAATGATAATATTATTTAAAATAGATTAGCAACAAACATGAACAGTTCGCGTAAGCGCTCAAAATTTCCAACCGACATAGGCAAATCACTGCAATTATTTAACGAAAATGGTATGTGTAGTCGTTGTTTATTCAATAAATGAGAGGAAACGTTTTGTTCGTATTTCGTAGTTACTAATTTGAAGAGTGAGGTGGGTCATTAGCTTAGCAAGAGAGGTTGGAGCCAGGATCTACTCCCAACTGTTGGCAATACTTTTGGTAATAACCGATGCGCTTGTTGACGGTCTCAGAGTTACCACCATTACATTCGATTGGACCATTCACAGCTTGGATTGTGGCTCCGAATCCCTGTCCGGAGGTGATGGCTGTATGGCAGTTGCTCTGTTTCATCCAGTGCCACACCGCCGTCTTAAACGAAATGGCAGGGTCTTGTGCAACCTTCTCCGGCTCACCCAGCCCGTCGAAGCCGATGTCCTTTCCTGCTGGACCGTAGTTGAAGTTCCTGCATTATTCAACTTGATCATGAGCATACCCAAACTGAAATGAACAAAGAACATGGCAAGTAATAAATAAAATAAATACCAGGATAGTTGTATGGGTCCTCTGCCGAAATAGCCTTTAACTGCAGCACATGGATATTGAGTATTCGTTTCGTCGCAGTAATCTTTCTGTGCGCCGTCGATCTCTTCGATGTAGCAAAACGCTGCAAAATCATTATAATCGTTTACTGTACTGAATGCAAATAACATTTGTTAGAAAATGATAGATTCAGATTCAGATTACATACATCCAGTTTCGTGGGTGACGTGAGCGAAGAAGGCAGCGAGCTCTCTCTTGGAGTCGTCAGAAGATCCAGTGGTGCCGAAGCCAGAGTAAGCGTTGGCGGCGTCGATGAAGCCATCGTAAGTATAAAAGTTTTTTCCAGCGCAGCCGCTGTCTGCAGCGCCGAGAATTGTATCAAAGAAATCCTTGCTAATAATGGAGGCAACGTTGCCGCCGTTGGCAGTGCCCGGATTGGTGCTACTGTAACATGGGCCTTGTTGGCATCCCTTTCCACAGTACTCGTCTCCAGTTCCGCAGTAACCATATTGGCTGCAGCACGAGTCTCTCGAACACCCGCAATTCTGCGCGTACGAGTGAGAGACAATGCAGAGAAGCACAAGAATCCCAACTCCAAATCCTGCAACACTTGTTCTCATTTCCATTTCTATCTCTGCTACTTTGTGTTTGTATTCTACTCAAGGCAGCAGCATATTTATAATGTGGGCATGTAAAACAAACGCGTTTTCTCCTCACTCCGCTTCGCTTTGTTGACATTGCGTTTGATTAGTTTATCCTTTTGACTACTGCTCATCTCGAAGCTTTTGAGCTGACGCGATAAATCTTTGAATTGGTCTCTCTGTCATTAATGGAGATTTTTTTTTCCCCAAAGCAACTTTCCAACTTTTGGTTTGACAATACAACGGTGGAATTTGAGCCTCCTACCAAGTTGTCTCAGGTTTTAAGTTATAATTTTTTTTTTAAATTTTGATGTTTTCAATCAAATGAAATATATTTTCATATAATGATGTGTTTTTTTAATTTTTATTTTAAATTGAAATTTTAAGAATATTTTCAACTAAATAATTATTAGTTTCACATAATTTTATTATAATAATTAGTATCATTATTATCAATAAAAAATTAATAATTAGTATCATTATTATCAATAAAAAATAAATATATATATATATTGATAGTTTTAATAATAAAACAGTCAGTATTTGTAGTTTAATCTTTTTATTAGTATAAATTAAAATAACATCATAACAATCAAAACAATTTTATCTAATTTTTTGTTTGACAATCTTACATTCAACTACTAAATTGTCTCCTAATTCAATTATAAAGGTTCTCTCTTCTATAATAATATTTTCTTAATTTATTTTCCTTAAAATTTGAAGATATTTTCAAACAAAAGAATTATATTATTATATGTTTTTATATAATAATGTGATAATAATTTTTATTTTTGATTTTGATTTAAAAATGCTTTTAATTAAATGATGATTAATTTTACATCTATTCATATTATTATTATAATAACCGATATCATTATTATTAATAAAAAATAATATATAATTATTATTATAATAATAATACAGTCAATTGATATACATATCCTATATTAAAATAACATCATAACAAAAATATTTAATCCAAAATAACTTACATCCCTAGTCCAGGGCAAGGGCAAGGGCAAGGACAAAGACGTACCTCTATGAGGATAAGACATATTATTATTTATTCCGCTGTAAAAGAAGTTGAGGATGCCCGCCACGTGGCTGCAGAAAGTCGTAACAGTACGAAGTTGTTCCAGAATCAGAATTAAGTTGGCACTTGTAAAAGAAATGTACGGACGTTATTTTTTCTGTCGCAGCCAATTCAGTCTCTGCCGCTGGTTGGAATCCAAAGCCTCTGCCTCCTCCTCCTCCTCCTGGGCAGGAGTAGTTCTGTGTGTTTTGAAGTTGAAGTCGCGGAAGGAGGCGAGAAAGGGCGCTTTGGTCCAGTCGGTTTTGACGAGGCCACCTCTGGTTGCCCAATCCTCAGCATTCCAGAGGCTGGAGTAGATTCTCATGGGTTGCTTCTTGGGGTATGGAACACCCAGCCCCTCGCTGTTCTTGAACACTCTAACAGGACTCCCATCTAGAGAAAATCTGCAATCACCGTTGCCATTAATGAATCAGCCTTCTTTTCTAAGCCGAGAAAGAGAGAGAAAGTAAGGAAATCCAAGAGTAGAACAGATACATAAATAATGTGGTGAGCAGTCCATGAAACAGAGTAAGTGTGGAAATCTGTGGTTGGGTCGAACCACAAGTAGAATTGCTGCTTACGATTTCCAAGGCCTTGAGAAAATACGTTTGTGTGCATAACATAGGGATCTCCCGACAAATTACCCAGAAATTCAAAGTCTATTTCGTCGTGGTTGGGGCCTTGAGAAGAAAGCTGTAACCCATGTATACATAAATTAAATGTCAGCAACAATCATAAATGTTTACAGTAATGGCAGGGAGCTGAGCTTCTAGATCTATTCATCTGATCATATCTAGTTGGGGTTGGGGCATTGATGCGCTAGGAGTGGCTCGTATAGAAACCAACCCTATAGATGAATGGATGAGGATGAGGAGCATGCCCCCCACGCCACTATCTATACCCTATACATCGACCATACCACAACTAGAATAGTTCGCTTCGTCGGGAGAGTGCCAGTTATATAGATAGGGATAGGGCCGTTGGTCGGCCTCCTCGACTGCATGAGTTAAGCAATGGCAATGATTTTATACAAGCTAGAGTATAGAGATAGATAAGAATTTGCTTACATAGTAGGCGGTAACAGTGCCTGCAGAGTTACCACGGAGTCAGGGACCAACGTAATTTGCATATCGATAGTGGCAAATAGGTATTCCTGTTTGGATTGAAACCCAGAACCTGAAGTCTGGTCTAGACTCAGCTGCAACTGCTCTCCATTCTCTAATATTTTTGCTCGATCGTTCCTCCACGTGATATCGAAATCTTTGTAGAAATTAGCAGATGTAAGTGTTACAGCAGAAGTAGAAATGAGCAATGTCAACAACACCAGACGCAGAGGCAGGGCGTCCATATTACTATTCTTACAACTTAGAAGATGATTTTGTTATTTCATAAAATCAATCCCTGGCAGGGTTATATATATTAGTATAGCGCGTCTTCACTGTTCACTGTTCAGTGTTCATGCAATTGCCAAATCATGGTGGAAATGGGAAACATCTCAGAAACTCCATCCTCCAGGTAAGGTAGTGTACGTTGGGGTAGATAATAATAATAATATAGTTGTGTTGCTGTACAACTCAGCTGTTTAATGGTAGTGGTTGCTCCCTACTTGCCAGGCTGCCAGCCTGGAGGCTGGAACCCGCGCAGCGCATATTAATAATATACTATGGTATAATGGTGCCATCGGGCCGGAGCGGCGGAGAGACAAACGGGGTCGAGGAGTCGGGACTCGGGACTCGGGAGTCGGGAATCGGGAGCCGGAGGGCTGGAGGTTAGACTTATATAAAATTAGAACAGGCGTTTTTCAAAAGTGAACATCAAAA
The DNA here is from genome assembly GCA_037957365.1 of Torreya grandis. Taxonomy (NCBI): domain Eukaryota; kingdom Viridiplantae; phylum Streptophyta; class Pinopsida; order Cupressales; family Taxaceae; genus Torreya; species Torreya grandis. The sequence continues at coordinate 616,033 of JARHVA010004519.1, read as the reverse complement.
TGACAGTTTTTTAAAAAAAATCTCCATCTTTCATTACAGTTTAAAAAAAAAATTGGAAGTATTTTACTTTTAATATAGTAAAAAACGTCTAAACAGGAGTCAAATTTAACCCCCCCGGATAGTGAATGAAATACCACTCTACATGGAACAACGAAAATAAATGGCATTCATTTGTGCCATCACGTGCACCGTCCAAATGGCTGGCATACATGATTTGCTTGCCTTCTCAAAATCCATACATGATTGCTGCCACGTTGAGAATATGCAGGGGTCATATTCATCCCAGTCCGCATTATCTTCTATCATAAGTTTATTTAAAGTAATAATTTTTGTGGGTTTCCAATGAATTTATTGGATGCGGGTCAAACATTTTAATCACTCCTTAATGGTAAGGGTAAAAATAATAAAATAGTAGTAGCCTCTGACAAACATAGTTAAATGATTTCAGTTTTTAATGAATAATTTTTTTGATTGGTAGTCAAGAACAATAATAACAGATTAATGAGGTGAGGCCTTCACTATAATATCAAGTAGGTACTTAAAAAAACTCTGAAGCATATTTCAAATTTGCAGAAAAACTATATATTTATTTGCATTGAGGGCAGAGGAAGGGGAGCGGGAGGATGGACATTCATATGAGGGCAAGGGAAGGGGAGAGGGAGGACGGATATAAGATCAAAAAATAATTTGCATAACTTGAAGTAACACTTTGTGAATATCAACGTATTTCTTTCACACATTTAAAATATTAGTCATGCAATGATTTGTTAGGAATGTCATGTTCATTAATAGCTTTGAAAAAATGTCACCAATTTTGGTTAATTTAAGAAACTAAATTAAAATGTGTTTTATATTATATTATTTATGAAGTAGAATATGTAGTTTTAAATTGAAATAATTTATTAAAAACCCTAACGTGTATAGAAATTAATCCTTAACTAATCTTAAATGATATTTTAAAAGATTGATTTTGCAAATTATATAATGTTATGATGTTGAATTGTAGGATGGTCGAGAGAATGTTTTTGAGAGGTTTGAGTAAGTGCTTCACTTTTTTAATTATTATATTGTTCAATACTTTATTTTAAATTTAGTTGTATTATTTCAATTTCTTTACAAATGTATTGTATCTTAATTCAATATTTATAACAGTGGTTTATTTATTTGACAAATACATCTATTTTCATTTCTAAAAAATAGTAATTGGTGATTATTTGCAAAACTAAACATGATTCTTCATTTCTATGATAAGTACAATATTGTTTCAATTATACAATAAAAACACCAATATTAATTTGATTTTTTAAGCAAAATGCTCCATTTTATAAAAAATGTACCATTTCTTTCTCTCCTAAATAATCACTTCATTGCTTGATGTGAACTTTTTGTTGTCATATTTTATGTTGCTGAAATACATGGTGATTCTTCCTCTCCAAACTAGTACATTAAAATTCAATTATTTTTCGGGTACCAGAATACATGTCATACCCATCACAAAATGACATATAAGTCCAATATAATGGACATTTTTCTATCCACAAATGATAGATGTAATTTGGTTGCATCTAAAAATCAACAACCCATTACCTATTTATTAAAATTTACAACAAATATTTGTATTTTATTTATATTTTTTCCTTTTAAGCATGTACTCACACCACTTATTTTATAGTGCACTTACTTTGAATCATGTACCCAAATAAATTTATTTTACTTTATATTTTATGTTAACTGCATCGAATGTAACAATTTTACTTTTTTTTTCTGGAGAAACTTTCAACCTAACATTTGCATTGATTCATGTCACATTTAAAGATAGGTAAAAGTTACTCTCAAGATAAATTTATGTTAGAGAACAAAATATTTTCAAAATCCAAAATTCATTTGTAAATTCAGGTTTAGTGATGGGTAGGTGCCTTTAATATGTTTCTATATTAATTTTTTATAGAGACAAGATAACATCGACCTAGAGATGATCCCTAAACTTGACATTATGATAGGTTCTAACATTGACCTTGTGATAGATTAATTTTTCCTTGGGGAGACATTAAAAATCCATCCATGTATTGATTTTAAATTGCATCACCATGAAAACTTTAAAATGCATGCCCATATTGACTTAAAATGTAACTTTAATTATATTATATTTTTTTAAACAATATAAAACATAGAATATTTTAGTTAATTAATATTATTTTTAATTATTATTTTAATGTCACATGTTATTATTTTGAATCCTAAGATCACAAGGCTTTGATTTAGGTATTAAATATTTGAAAATCCTCTCCTATTTTTTTGATTATTTCATTTGTAGTCTCAGTGTATAGTGTTTTCATCCCCTAATAAAGACAAGGTACATTTGCATGGTCAAGAGAATTAAATTGGAAATATTCCTAACTATGAAAAAGGTATTATATCCTCTCTTTCTTTAACACCACTTTCTTATTCTTGTTGACTAGGTGGTAAAAGCATCTCAAAAAGACTCTTTTCAAATATGAAGTGTTAAGATTAATCTTTATTCCAACATTAAATTCCCTTTTATATATGTTAGTGTTTGTGAAATTAATGTGAATAACAAATTGATTTAGGTATAAATTAATGTGTTGGGTTGTTGGTGGGGAAATGCTTGTGTGTGTGAAAAAAATGGGATGTTTTAAACCAATGCATAGATATTATGGTGATTATTAAGTTACTAAAGAAAACTTGAAATTTTTATACTATGAATACATCAAAACTGCAGACATTAATCCATACATGTAGAAACATAATGGCACTATTATTAGATTGAAGTTTTTGGGTTAGATTTGTTATTCTCAACTGATTTAGAAAAGATCTGGGTCACTCTAGTGTTGATTTCATTTTACCATCCTAAACTAAGTCTCTTCACCATATACACCCATAATATTGAGGATCATCATAAGACATCTCAAACACTATAACTTCCATTTACCAATAAGGGTACATACAACCAAATGCTCTCAGACATTGGCATGGGTACATTGAACTAAGTGCCCTAAGACATTATCATTGTCTATTGGACTATTTGATTGGCCACCAAGGTAAAGATGATGATAAATAAAACTCAATGCCATCCTCGAAAAAAGTATTTATTTTCATAATTAATAGTAAATATAACCAAGGTCAAACTGATTAGTGCCTATTTATTTTAAGGCATTTAGTGCTAATGGGTTATTGGATCTCACCAATTTGTCATGAAAATTCCAAATCAAAAGCTTCTTATGCACATAATAACTAACCATTTGGGAGAATCCCCTCCTCTAATACCTCATTTTGGGTGGTGACCTTTGCACATCAATCCCATTTATAGCCAACAGATCAACCCAATATCAATAAATATGCATCTAATTATTATTGTCGATTTATGCAAGTATTTTTTGAAAAAACATAAATCTACAAATGTGAAATTACCCAATTATTTAAAAATAGTTGGATCTCTTATTTGAGTCCCCATATTGATACCAAACTTTGAAACAAAAAAAATCGTATCTATTTTTATATGGTAAATATTCACAATCGACGATGAAAGTAATTATATTAATTTTCTTTCTTCTATGCCACTACATACGTACAAACAAGTAAAGAGGCTTATCAACAATCTTAACTAAAACTAGGAGATAATTCCTTTTATGTGTTAACTACAAATTATTTTATTGTTTTGGGTGAAAGATATTTTCATGTTAAATCAGTAAGGATTTTCCCTCTTTCCCTCTTCTCCTCACAACTTATTGAAGTCTTTTTTATCTCTCATCAAATTCTCTGCTCTTCTCATTTTATATACTTAGATGCAAGCCTTCACACTTATGCTTCTTCTAATATTCTTTATTGTTTCAATCTCTTGAAATCCTCTCATTCTTTGATAAACCCCAATAATATTATGTAAATTAAAACCAAAATGAAAACATGGACACTGAGATTTATACTAAATGTTACTATAACACACCATTTTATAAATTTACTATGTAGAAGTAAAGGCATATATTCACATTTTTATTGACTAAAACTGATATTTATTCATTATCCTATACTTGAAAATTAGGAAAATAAGACAATGGGTTTTTTGTTTTTACATTGAATGACACTTGGCAAGTGCATATGACAATGGTCTAAAATCATGCATTTACTGACGTGATATGTTATAAACTTATATTATTATTATTATTTTTATTATTATTATTATTATTATTATTATTATTATTATTATTATTATTATTATTATTAAATTTTCATTGTACTCATTTATTAAAATATAATTTTTTATCAGTGCTTGAGAAATAAATGGCCTCGGGCCCTTAAACCATATATAACATAAGACAAAAAGGTGATTTGGCTTTACATTAGAAAATGTTAAGGCATGTTTGACCAATCAAAACCAGGCAAGAGGATTTTTTAGATTTACCATATTGACTTTATAAACATAACATATAGATAGATTGTCTTACATATGTCTCTTTTAAAAAATAATAACTTTAGATAACCAAGATTACCAATGACTACAAACTACAATGAAGTTTCAAAATGAACAAAATAGACCGCTTATCATTCTAATATTATATGATCAACTAATTTTCCATCATAAAAAATACTACCATCATAAAAACTTGTAGAAGGACCAACTTGTGCCTTAAACATGAGAGCTCTAATCGAAGAAGGCATAATAATATCTGATTGTGCTCCAACTACTATTGACAATTGGGGGTATACCGACTTACGTTGAGGACTAATAATATCCTTTGAGAACAGAGTCTTACCATGGCATCAAATAGGGGCATTGAGAAATCCACATAAAACCCCTATTTCAAGCCACTTAATGGATTTGACATGATCCAAATTTCTATGGGAAGCCTGCCAAGAATCAAGACCAGAGATAGGCTTTATAACCTCATCCAAATTAGGCTAAAAAATACCCCTATTCTATGTAACTTGAAGAGAATTATCAGAGGCCTCTTCTACTTCCTTAACAAAGTGCACTAAAGCCAGGAACCGAGCTTCCAATTCTAAAAAGGTAGACAAAGGGATGAAATCTAGAAAGTCACAACCAAAGAAAGGAATTATCAGAGAAGGGCCAAGAGAGAGAGAAACTAATTGAGTGAACATGCCCTGGTGATACTCCAGAAACATAAAGAACTCAACCATGATTTGAACTTGATCAACATCTGCAACCAAAAGATAGAGATCACTATAGAAAAGTGAGGCCAAATCAGAATTGACTCAAACCCTTTTGCTTACTTCCAAATAATCCATGCCCAAAATAAATTTGATTGCATCCACCACTTTCAATGAAGGAAGCTAAAAAACATTTAAAAGGTGAGTTCTAGTAATTGAACCACAAAAAAATCATTTCCCTAGTTTTGGATTTATCAAACACCAAGGGCCAACATGTAGATTCCTTCCAAAATTTCTCCATCCTCAAAACAACCAATGAAATTCACGGCCAACTAAACATGAACCAAGGAAAAGAGCCATCATACAAACATTATGGAAATTGGGCCAAGCTCAGAAATCAATACCCTTATTATGAGGCATATGGACCCATGCTTGCTAATTATGGTAGGTCAAATCCTATTAGATTGAAATCCTCTACAATCATTATGATTAGAACTTCAAGCATGCAAGTCCACCAAGCTCATATTGAAAAAATCCTGCCACCTTCTAATAGGAAGATTTTTATTTTTAATCACAATTAAAAATAAAAACTTTTAAAAATAAAACAAATGAAAAATTAGAAATTAATTTGTTCAAAATTGAAACAATCTATCCAACTTGAACTAACATTATCTGATCTCATTTCCATAGTTTGATCGATGGCACATTGGCTAGGAAGTCTACCACTATATTACTTATTTGAGGCAATGTGAAGCTAAGCAATTAGATAAAAAAATACATTTTTGTCCAAACAATATCAAGGATATTCATTATTTTCCATGAGTTTGATCTTTGATTTTTTAGAGCTTGAGTTACAACTTGTGAATCTCCTTCTATTTCAAGAGATGTAATACCACAATCAATCACCACTTGAATTCCTTTTGCCAGTGTTTGGGCCTCTACTTCATTATTAGTTCCATTAGGAAGCTTCAAAGATAAAGCTATAATAAAGATCCACTATAATTTCTAATCACACATCCAAATCTTAATTATCCTAGATTGCCTCTATAGGCCCCATCAAAATTTAATTTAAACTAGACAAGATCTAGGGGTGTCTAAATTGCATCTTTTCTATTTCTTTTGATTTAATTATTTACTACTGACCCATGAACAGGAGGTTGTTTGATACATCTATAGATAGCCCACATTTCCATATCCCATTTAGATAGCATACCTTTTTTCCTTTGAAAGTGTGAGGAGACCAGTTTTGAAATGGAAATTTCAATATCTTTCAGGACTGCATACAAAGGATGAGATTTATTTTTAAAAATACTTGCATTTCTTTCTTTCTTTCTAGATTGTCTATATTAGAATAATAGGGCTAGTTCTTGATAGGGAGAAAAGACAATCTTTAATATTTCTAATTGGCCAAGAAGAAAAAGCTTGATGAAGTGTTTGTATCCAAGCCCAAGACCATTTTAATTTATTACATAACCAAACCCAACAACTGTTAGAAAATTGATAATTAAACAACAGATGATTTGTTATTTATTCATATTGTTCACAAAGATAACATCTAGATGGGCCTACAAAACCAATTTTATTCAAGAGATTATGTGTTAAAATGTGGTCATGAACTATGAGCTAAGCAAAGGCACCTGCTTTTTGAAGTCCTTTATTCTAACATAGAAAGTTATCCCATTTGATAGAGTCATCATCAGTTTTAGCCATTTTTTAACCAAGGTGAACTAAATAAATACCTATTTTGGCACCAATCCAATGTAGTTGATCTTCTTTATTGTTAAAAAAAAATCTTCCTATTTCTGAGGCATTCTTCTAGAGCATACAATTCTTCTGAAGGAATAGGAAGGTCCTAAAGACATTTCTAACTATAGACCACCTTTTTAGAGAGACTATCTAAACATATATAATCACTAACCTAAATCCCTTGATGATCTTCCAAAAAAGGTTTGATCTGATTGTCTACAAACATTTTTACAAGAGGATAGTGACCATTCCAAGAATCATTCCATAAATCTGCCTTTTGCCATTGTTGATAGTCTAAGAAACATGTTGAGACATGATCGACCTACAGTTTAACATGAATTTTCAAATATGGGAACCACTAGGAAGATTCAAAATAGATATCATTCTTTCTAAGATGTTTGAATCCAAATACTTATCTCTAAGAAGGTTATACCACAAACTATTAGGTTCAGACACCATTTTTCAAACCAATTTGGCACCAAGTGCAATATTTTGAAGATGAAGGACTTAGATGCCAACACCACCTTTCTAATTTCTTGAACAAACCTGATGTCATTTCAAAAGATGATTTTTTTAATCCTCACCACAACCTTTCCAAAGAAAATATTTCATAATTTTGTTCATGGAATTGAAAATCTCTATAGGACAGCTAATCATCAAAAATAGTAAGTTGGAAAAGCAGTGAGATCAAATTTAATCATATTAATTATCCATACCAAATAAAGCCATCTACCCTTCTAAGAGTTCCAATGGGCTTTGAATATTTCCAATAAATCTTGCCAAATATGAGAGTAGTCAGACCCTTTAAAAATAAGAACTCATAAATACTTTCTTAGAAGCTTCCCAATATTAAAGCCTAGAAGATTGCTCAGGTTATTTTTAATCTGATGACAAAAATTCATGAAATTTTTTTAGATTTACCTTCATTCACTTTTTGACCAAATGTTGCTTCATAAATTTTCAAAATTCATTTGAACTGTTTAGATTTTTCAATCCTTGCTTTTCTAAAGATAAAAGTGTCATCTGTGAATGGATGATGAGTTAGGATTTTAAAATTATAAACAATGTGAAGACCATGAAGCTGACCTCTTACATGAGCATCACAAACTACTCTACCCAAAGCTTCCGCCAGGATGATGAACAAAAAAGGAGATGAAGGATCCCCTTACCTTAGACCTTTGGTTATTTAGAAAAGACCAAAGGGATTACCATTAACTAAAAATAAAAACTTTGAATTAGAAACACAGATAAAGACCCATTCACACCAATCATGACTAAAAACAAACTTTAGAATAATTTAAAAATAAATCTCTAGTTAACTCGATCATATGATTTGCTTATATCTAGTTTAATCTGCATACCTTTTTGATGATTGTGAGATAAATAATGAAAAATTTTATGAGCCAAAATAATACTTTCTTGTATGCTTCCACCTAAAATAAAACCATATTGTTCACATAAAATCAACTTGTTTAGAAAAGGTTTTATTTTTTTAGCAATTGACTTCGAAATGATCTTATAAACTATTTTACACAAAGCAATGGGTCTAAAGTCTAAAAAGGAATATTGTTCATCCCTTTTAGGAAAAAGATAGATGAAAGTCATATTGAGCTCAAGTTTTATGTTTTTCTTATTTCTAGATTCTTCAACCATATCCCAGACATTTGCACCTAAACTTCCCAAAAATGTTAGGAGAAACCTATCAAAAAACCATTAGGACCAGGGGATTTGTCCCAAGCCATAAAAAAAACCACTTTGCAAACTTCATCCAAAGAAAAAGGAGCCATAAATATCTCATTCATCTATTGAGAAATGAATTGAGGAATAAGGTGAAGGAAATCTTTTTGAACTCTGAAGAGCGAACAATGTTCATCATTTAACATATTTTTAAAGTACAAGACTGCTTCTTATCTTATTTCCTCTAATTTTTCAAGATCTACCCATAGGCCAGAATTAATATGAGCTATTCTAACCACCTTCCTATGATATTTAAATAATTGATGAAAATAGGAAAAAATTCTATGGCCTTCTTTGGGCCAATTTTCTATGGATTTTTGCTTCCAGTAGATTTCTTCTCCATAAAAAATTTCCTCATAATCCTTAATCAAAGATTTCACCTAATGATAGGCCACCTCATCTATCCCTTTCTGAAAAATGACATCATTCAAAAATTCAATTCTTCTTATAACCTTTCTTTTTCTTGAAAAATGTTCTTGAAATGTTTTCTATTCCAAACTTTTAATTTTTCTTTCACAAATTTTTATTTTTTTTAAATCTCAACCATTTTTGCTCCTTAAACTAAGGGACATTACCACCACCAATTTTTTACTAAGTCAAGAATATAAGGATCTCTCAATGACATCAATTCAAATTTAAAGGGAAGTCATTCTAGAGGTGAGGCATAATTGATGTTTAAAATAATTGACTGATGATCATAACCCACAAACTAAGAAATTCAAGAATCTAATTTTCTATTATTGAGATCCCAATTAGGAGTGGATAAAAACCGATCTAGTCACTCAAAAATGTTATCCCTACCCAAACATCTATTATTCCAAGTAAACCAACATGTCTTTAGGAGAACATCTTTAAGGGAATTTTGAACTATGAAGCTACCAAAATTTTGATTCATGTCTAAATTTGAAAATACTCCACTTTTTAGTCTTTGAAGCTGGAAATAACATTAATGTCACCTCCCAAAATAAAATTTTAAAATTAAATATTTTAAAAAAAAATGAAAAAGCCATCCATAGAGAATATTTAAGCTGGATACCTTATGGACTATAGATATTGATCAACGCAAATTGCAAATCTGAATTAAAACTAAAAATTTTACCCACTTGCGAATTCTACCTAGAAGCAATTATTTTAGCTTTGATAGAAAATGAAGACAACATAAGTGCTAAGCCTCCAAATGCACCTAGTAACTCCAAAAAATGCCCATTGTAATAATTACCAAACAAAATTAAAAAGATGTTACTTTCCTCCATATCTAATTTAGTTTATTGAAGCAAACTGATATCTAGATTTTTAAATTTTATAAGATACTTAACCAAGCATCTTTTGTTAGGGTCATTCAGGACCTTAACATTCCAAGATAGGATCTTCATGATTCTTGTGGGGGAATTCCACCCCCTGCACTTCATAACATCAACAAATTTATCCAAAGTGCCCTACCTGCCTATGAGAATTTCACCTTTAATACAATATTTATTCGTTCTTCTACGTCAATCCTAGTGAGGGCCCCAATTTGGATTCATTTTAGAACTATGAGAATGCAAGATAATTAGAACTTATTTAGAATTACGATCCCCTTCAAAATCTTCCTTAGATTCTTCTACCCCTTCCAAATATTCTTGCTCTGCACCAATGATGATTACATCTTCTACCTCTAAATTCTTTGATTCCATATTAACGATAGAAAATTGTTTCTTTTTGACTAATTCTTTAATTGAGAGAAATTATTTTTCAATAAAGTCACAACTCTTAATAATTGAAGCAGGAAAAATGACATCTAAGGAACCAATATTTTCTAATAATGTTTTAGTCACTTTTATTTTCTTAGCTTGGAGAAGCCATGGATCCTTGGATGCCTCAAACTATTACTTACTATTGACTTGATTCAACTGATCTTCTTCCTTGCCTGAGGAAACTTTTTTTGGTTTCCACTGAGGCTTGAATTTAACTTAATTGGTTTGAAGCGAGATCCTCTTATTTTTGTAAATTTTTTGAGTGTGCCCTCATTGATGACAATTATAACATCTAAATGGAATATATTCCACATATATCCTCTGGTGCCAAATCCTATTTTCTATCTTGATAATCACAAATTCAAGAATCTACTTATCCAAGTCTAAAGCCACCCTAACTCTAACATAGGATACTCTTCCCCTTAAAAATGATGTTGCATTAATTTCCATAGCCTCTATAAAATACTCTTCACTTTGATATTCTAAGGGGAGTCCATAAAATCTGATCTAAACCAGGTAGCTACCCTTTTTGGATTTTAGAGGGTCAAAACTTGGACTCCAACATTGAATCCATAAACCTAGACCATTTACAGACCAATTTTTGACTTCAAAAACCTTTTCTCTATCTTATAAAGAGTTAAAAATTGCAATAAAAATGACTTACTTTAACTTTATAAACCCAATTCTCTTTAATCCAACACTCTATAACTCCCATTGGTAGCCATTCCCTGACACATTTAAAAATTAGGGCACAATCCATTAAGAGTTTAAGACTCACCAAAAAAGGCTTCAGAGAGCATTCCAAGGTTTTAGCTTCTCCTATTTTTATTCCAGCTCCTAAAAATGCCCTTTTTTGAACCTCTTGTTGTGCTTGTAAAAGATTTTCCTTAGAATCTCATTGAAAATCATCTAGAGATAAGATTATTCCTTACAAATTGAGATGGATCTAGTTGATGACCTTCCACCAACTTACCTTTCCATCTAGACTCAATATTATGTGTATTAATTTCCTCATTCGACCAATCTCTATCTTCTTCAATGACTACCTCCAAAACCTTTGTATGATATTTTTTTATCATGATTGCCTCCATATTTGCATTTAGCATGAGGACTTGAAATTAGATCTTGCATCTTTCTATGCTCCTCACCTATTGCCCTAGGTTTTGAACATGAACCTCTTTTCTTTGGATTTTGCCCTTTCATGCCAACCTCCTTTTCCTGCACTCCCAATTTCACCATCTCCACTCACTCCAATATATTAAAATACATATAATTCAATATTATATATATATATATATATATATATATATTACATAATTAATATTTAATATACAAAAAACATTATAATATATTATATAATATTTAAACACATATTATTAAATATAATATTCATATATTATATAATTAAAATTTTATGTACAAATATATGATAATATTTTTAAATTAAAATATTTGAAAGTGTTTTAATGATAATGATAATGCAACTTTTGGTAAGATAATTTTTATTGTTAAATACAACAGTGGGAACTTGAGCTTACTACCAAGTTGTCTTAGGTTTATTTTCTTTAGCCTATTACCATGTACAATTAGGTTGTAATCAGGGTAACTACTAATTTGTATAGAAAATTATAAAATTTCAATTTATTTTTAACTTTCTACAATTTCAACATTAGAATTGAAATATAAAATGTATTTAGAAATTTGAAAAAATTGAAAAAAATAGTTTCTAGGTTTTTGATTGGTTTAATATCTATGACAAGATAAATTTTGTGAGGAAGTTATAAAATTTTCTATTAAAACATAGGGAAAAATAAATATCTTTTCCATCAAACAAATTGCGTACATTGAAATAGTTTTTATAGTTTTTTTTCTCTTATTTTATTATTTTGAGATATTGATAGAAAATAAAGCATTTTAAAAAAAACATGCAAATACATTGATTGTATCTCACACGCACGTCTTGACAACTTAAATTCTATATGGTTGGCCGATAGCTATTTCTTGTCTATCTCATTTAATTCCTATTAATACAATGAAAACAATGCCATCATATAATATCTTTTGACTCAAAAATATTTGAAGGCATCATATTGTGCATAAACTTAATTTCCAAATGGAAATGAGGATGAAATATGTAGGAGCCAAAAGCCAATCACTCACATGAATGGATTCTATTAAACAAGCCATCTTCTTCTTTGTTCATGCCAAGTTGATCATCAATCCTAGTGACATATTGATCTTGGTTTCATTGGGACACTTCATTACATGGGTATGGATGAATTTTCAATATTTACAAATTTTTGTTGTACCATTTTTTTTGCATTAATAAATAATATATTCAATTTTATTTTATATGACCCTAAAAAATCCATTCTATAACATTGGCCATGGAACCGACATGCAACAATTTTTGGTATATTATTTTTCATTAACTATTAATTTCATGATTATTTCATTTGTAGTCTCAGTGTACAATGTTTTCATCTTGTGATAAAGCCAGGAGACATTTGCATGGTCAATAGCATCAAATTGGAATTACTCCTCACTATGAAAAAAGTATTATATCCTCTCTTTCTTTAGCACCACTTTCTTATTCTTGGTGACTAGGTGGGAAAAACATCTTGAAAGGATTATTTTCAGATATGAAAGCTTAAGATTATTATTTATTCCCACCTTGAATCCCATTTTATATATGTTAGTGTCTTTGAAATTAATGTGAATAACAAATTGATTTAGTTAAATTAATGTGTTGGTTTGTTGGTGGGGAAATGCTTATGTGTGTGAAAAAAAATGGGATGACTTAAACCACTACAAAGATATTGTGGTGATTATTAAGTCATTGTAAGAAACTTGAAATTTTTTATGATATGAATACATCAAAAGTGTAGACATTACTCCATACATGTAGAAACACAATGACACTATTATTAGAGTGATGTTTTTGAGTTAGATTTGTTACTTCTAAATCATTAAGAAAGTATTTGGGTGATTGTAATGTTGATTTAATTTTACAATCTCAAACTAACAGTCTCTACATGATATACACCCATAATATCGAGGATCATCCTAAGACATCTCAAACAATATAACTTCAATTTGCCAAAAAGTCTACAAACAACTAAATTCCCTCAAACATTGGCAAGGGTACATTGAACTAAGTGCCCTCAGACATTATCATTGTCTATTGGACTACTTGATTGGCCAACAAGGTCAAAATGATGATGAATAAAAATTAATGCCATCAAAATAAAAAACTATTTATTTTCATGATTAATAGTACATATAGCCAATGTCAAATAAATTAGTGCATATTTATTTTAAGTCATTTAGGGCTTATGGGTTATTGGATCTCACCTATTTGTTATGAACATTCTAAAGCAGGAACTTCATATGCATTGAGGAACCATCGATTTGGGAGAATTTTCTCCTCTAATTCCTCATTTTTGGTGGTGACCTTTACACATCAAGCCCATTTATAGTGAACAGATCAACCCAATATCAATAACTCTGCATCCAATTATTATTTTCAATCTTTGCAAGTATTTTTTTTTAAAAATAGAAATTTACAAATTTGAAATGGCCCAATTATTTAAAAATAGTTGGATCTATTAGTTGAGTCTCCACATTGATACCCAAACTTTGAAACAATTAATTCATTTCTATTTTTATATGATAACTATTCACAATTGAAGATTAAAGCAACTGCAGTAATTTTGTTTCTTCTATGCCACTATATACGTACAAACAAGTAAAGAGGCATATCAACAATCTTATATAGATTTTTTTATGTTTTAACTAAAAATTATTGTACCTTTTTAGGTGAAAGATATATTCATCTTGAATCAATCATGATTTTTCCTCTTTTCTCCTCTCATCTTCTTGATGTCTTTTCTATCTCTCATTGATTATCTAGTCTTCTCATTTTATATAATTAGATGTAAGCCTTCCCACTTATGCTTCTTCTAATATTATTTATTATTTCAATCTCTTGGACTCCTCCTCTCATTCTTTGATAAACTCCAATAGTATTATGTAAATTAGAACTAGAATGCAAACATAGACAATGGGATTTATACTACACATTAATATAACACACCATTTGCTAAATTTAGAAATTAGATAGAGTGGAATATATTCATATTTTACTAAACTAAAATTGATACTTCTTCATTATGCTTTAATTTAAAATTAGGAAAATAAGACAATGGGGTTTTTTTTTTTGCATTGAATTACACGTGGCAATTCCATATGACAACGGTCTAAAATCATGCATATACTGATATGGTCTATTATTATTATTATTATTATTATTATTATTATTATTATTATTATTATTATTATTATTATTATTATTATTATTTCATTTTACTAATATATTCAAATATATATTTTACAATATAATATTATTATATACTAAGTAATTATATATATATATATATATATATATATATATATATTATAACTAATATTTAATGTACAAAAAAATTATAATATATTATACAATATTTATACACATTATACAATATTTATACACATATTATATAATATAATATTCATATATATTATATAATTAAAATTTTATGTAGAAATATATGATAATAATTTTAAATTAAAATATTTGAAAGTGTTTTAATTTTATTTTTGGTATTGAAATGAAATTAAAACATTTGTTCAATGTTTTGTTCTAACTTTTATAGATTTTAGTATTTTCCCTCTTTTCAAATTTTATTTTCTATATTTTAAATATTTGTATTTTAGTGGATAGTATAACAAAATTATTATCTTCTGTAAATAAATTATAATTATTTTAAATAAATTTAAATAATATGATAAAATTCTTACTATTCAATATTTTAAATATTTAATCATATATTATGTTTTTATACAAATAATTACTAACTTTTTTACATCTAAATATTTAATATTTTGTAAATGACATGTACATGTAGGATTGAAAAGATTAATGTAAAGGCAATTAAATTTTTACCATTCAATTTTAAAAAAAACACTTGATATATTTGTAATTTACTATTTATTTAAATAATGAACTCGTCATGCCCAATTCATTGCAGTCTAACATTAATTAATCTTTTTTCTAGAAGTATGTCAAAATATTACATTAGATTATAGTAAATATACATATATATTTTTAAATGTTTCCTCCTATATTTGAGACATAAAGTTGTATAGATAAGTGCCATCCAACTAAATTCATGACATGCATAATCAATTGTCAAATTTAGGCCCTGGTATTGATTATTCTTCTCTCAAAATGTCATAACAAATAAATTATATATGATCCAACTGAAGCATTTTTATTCCATAATTTTTTGTAAACTAGGTACAAAGTCTAGCTACCATAATTCTTATATGTATTTTTAAATTAGTTATTAGACATATTTACACATTGTATATGGAATATTTTAGAAAAAATTATAATTGCACTTAATAGGTAAATCTCATAAAACTAATGATAGATAATGATAATGCAACTATGTACTATTTACTATATATTATATCCTAATATAGACATATTAGTAAACTATTGAGATTTTTATTAACTACTACATGAAGATAGACCAATTCCATTACCATGTTATCTTTCATGCTAGATCAAACTTGGAATATTTTGTTCCTCACCACTTGTTCTTCTTCAAATCTTGGATAGACACCTCATCTTCTTATGTATATTCATAGCAGTAGCTTGGTTATCATATGGAAGAGGACTACCTAATTGTTTCTTAGGGGGTTCCACTAAGAGAATAAAGTTTTTTTTTTTGAAATAGAATTGGTTCATTATAATTTTTATTTAAATGTATAATAAGCTTACTATCGGTATCAGGTGTAGGTATAATAGATCTTCTTCTACCTAGTGTAAAATATTCTCATTTTGAGTTTCACCCTTTCAGGAGGAATTTTAGGTTTCCTCACTCAATTGACATAATGGGAACCCTCTAAGAATATGGGTGGCATATGAATAAATAAAACCTCTAGAGAGGGTTAGATATCTTGGTGCTACACTTATATTATCACTAAACCCACTCAAATTCTAATGCATAGAGAAATTGAAAGATGAAATCAAATAGAAAAAGGAGGGATGCACCAAATTCTAGGTCTCCTCCTCTTGTTTATGAGTTGATAACAAAGGTAGGCAGGCTTTAATATAAGCACACAACTTAAAATAGTTCACCAACTTAAGTATATTAATATGGAGGTTGCAGGGGATATATTAGCTAAGAGTGACAATCAAGTGTCCTAGAATAAGACACTAATGAAGGTGCTTCACACTTAACATTTGCATAACCACTTGATACAGACCATATGCCCTATAATAATATAACTTACTCAAAAGAGGTAAGAATGAAGAGGATAAATGTAATGATATTGAATATAAACACTAATATTCATCAATAATTCACCATGAAAACACTAAATGTAAGTTAAATAAGGAAAAATTTTGTTTACATTTACTTCAAAAGCAATAACAAGTATCAATTTAAGTATGGATTCACCACACTAACATAGAGGATAATTTCCTTTTCAGGAGTATACACATAATAATGGAGAAGAGATAGAGGGGGATATATAGGAAGCCTATTATGACTGTCATCTATCATGAAACTAGTTACATTACCAATAGAAGGTGGAAAAAATAGTCATATCATTTATCTTTATCATGTGTTGGCTTGGATTAATTTTGACCTCATGAGAGGTGGCTTAGAAGCAATTATTCATCTCTTATGAATAATATTTTATCTCTTGAAATTTGCCTTTATTGGTTAAGGAGTTACAAGTTGCTATTTGACAGATGGCCTACTTAACCCTCTTGGCATCTTTATATACCATTTTTGGATCTTCCAATGCATCTCTCATATTGGTGAAAGTGAGACTTCAAGATTAAACCTCTTCATACTTTGATCTCTATCATTATAACTTGTAAATTCTTATCTAAGTTAATTGATCCAAAAGGGGTGCAATAAAGACAAGTTTATTGCTCATGTAAGGTCTAGTCTTTATTTCAAGGCCACCACAACAACTTGTCAACCTCATATATGTATTATATAAGACCATGTAATATTTATTCAAGCTTATAGACAACCTTAAAGTGGTTAACTATCTATTTGGTCTTTACAACTTCCTATCAAGAAGTTTGGAGAAGGTTGTAGATATTTATTAAGAGCACATTCAATTATCATAAGGTATCAAAGATGGTACTTGTCTAAAAATAACTCTTAAAACTTCTCTCTAGTCCTCTTTATTTCACCATTATCTATAAAAACATGTTGTATAGTGTATATACCTTGAAAATGGATTGAAATACTACAAAAGTATTGTGTTCATCCTTGTAGTCTCTTAACATCATGAAGTGGATGAGTTGATTGTGAATTAGAGGCCTCAAACTTACTTGCAGTCATTGAAATAATATTGCATATGACCTAGAGATTCATGCAAGGGTGATATTGGATATCTAAATGGTGTCTTAAAATATTTTCATGCCTCAAATAACCTCAATAAGGTTTAAAACCTTACTTCTCTATGCAAATAAGAAGATAATCTTCATCATGACTTGTTTTAGAGATTTTTAACTATTTTTTCACCATATAGACATATTATATAGATGGTATAAGTTCTTCAGATATATGACTGAGTTTAAAAATCCTCTTCTAGTGGTGAAAAATAACTCACTCATTCAAACACTTACAAACAGTCTTAAAAGTGTAGACTCCAGGCCATTTCCTATGTTGTTTTCATCAAATGTACCAAATTATTGATCCAAAAGGTGATCATGAGGACTTAAAATGTTATCTAGTGATTTTAAAGACATTTTAAGTAAATTTGAATCCATTATAGATTTATTTATAATCATCTAGCTCCTTGAGGGCAAAAAAGTTAGTTTGTTACGTCTCTACCTTCTTAATGATTGTTCATAGAGTATAGGCCCTTAATAGACTAAAAAATGTCATGAACTTGGAGTACATATTCTCAATTTATTTCTAACATAATAAAGTTTACCTTCATTAGCTTGTAGGCCTATAGGTGTATATTAGAGATGCATGTTTTTACTAATTCGAGATGCATGTTTTGAGTAAAAAATACTTTTCATGATTTTTATTAGTTTGAAATGTCTCTCTTATATCTAATATATGATCCATTAGGTATCCAGACACTTATCCAATAATTAAACTCCCTTAATAGTCTTAAGCCTTGATTTAAACCATGGTTTGGGACTCTTGATAGTTTAAGGGTTTTGAACCTAACTATCATCTTTTGAGGTCTTCCTCCATCCCACCAAGTGACAAGTCCTAAAATAAATTAGTGTCTTTTTCACTAGTGTTAGCATTCTCATTGTGTTTAATATGGTCCATTAGGTCTAAAATAATATGAACGTCCTCATGCAAATAGTGATTGATTTGATTATTTCCTATTGACCATGAGAGTTGATGTCCCTTAATTCAAACTTAGCCTCTTATTCTTCAAGAGTATGCCAAAAAGACCATTTTTTTTCCTTTTTGTCCCAAGCCTAATTTGGTGGTATAATTATTACTACCAATGATGAAGTATTCATCACATTAATTTAACACACTATCTTCATCTCCTAGATGATCTTCACTTACCTTCTATATAAATGGTCCTCCTTTAAAAAGGGAGATGGTGGGAGGCAAGAAGGTCCACTTGTTGTCATATGAATATAGAACATTATGGGCTACTCTTGAATTTTATTTTGAGTTAAACACACATTCCTAAGATATTGAGTTTTGGAAGTGATAGTTTCATTCAAGAATTATTAGAGATGAGCAAAATAAAGTTATGTTATGGATTATTCATTCTTCTCTTTCCACTCAGTAGTCAACCCATCAATTTATGATATGCCTTGATCTTCATGAATAATTCTAAATAGAGAGGTCGATGAAGGATTTGTGAAACTTGGAAACTTTCTTGGTTTTGCCTCTACCACCTTTTCTTCATGTTGATTTTAGATTGTTGTGAATGGAGTAGTCCAAGAAGGCTACCATGGGGTAAAATTTTGAGACTCTTGAGGAATAATGGGTGGAGTTTGCACAATCATAGAATATTGCATAGGATTAGGAGTCCTAAAGCTTAGTATTTTGAAACAATTATACCCATTTGATTAAACTTATCTAAAACTATGGATATGAGGAAGCAATTGAGGTTTGGATTCAATTATTTATGCTCTCATGGGATGCTGCTACATTTTCCCTTTTTTAGCCTCATCATATCTCTTCCATGACTTTATTTATTGTTGGTGGATAGAACCCTAATATGCAAGTTAATCATGGTGTATATTATACTCATTTTCCCTATAATTATCCATATATATTCACTCAAATTTATGTCTTATATCCTTTAAATATATTTTAAACAGGTTAGAAATAACATGGGCAATAACATGTCTTTGCCAAGATAGAATGGAAACATGAGTAGGGATGGGATGGAAGAAAATGACATGGGATGGTATCTTAGCAGTTTGGGGTTACTTGAGGAGAAGTGATAGATTTTTTTAGCTTGACATGAAGGATATGAAGGATTAAAAAACATGCCAATTGATTATTTTTTAGCACTTGTTCTACTTAAACTAACTATAGATAATTTTCAGTCACCATTGGTGTTTTCAAAAATGCCTCCAAAGGCTAATATGATAAATAACAACACAATAAATTCCTCAGTAGATGAAATTATGATCCCACTGAGTATGCCAAAAACTATTGTCACTTTGAGTTGCACCTTTTGAGGAGGTGTTTTAGGTCTCCCCACTCAATTGACAAAATAAAAACTCTCAAAGGCTATAGGTGATTATAACTAAAGATAACTTCCAGAGAGGGCTAGTTCCATTGATGTTACACATATATTATCACTACACTTACTCAAATTACATTGAAAAGGGAAAGAGAAATATAAAAGCAAATCAAAATAAGAATGATGCACCAAATTTTAGGTATCCTTCTCTTATGTATGAGTTGATAACAAAGAGAGGACAAGGTTGAATATCATCACATAAATTCAAATAGTTCTCTAGCATAAGTATTCCCATATGCAGATTGTAGCTAATACATTAACTAAGAGTGACAATCAAGAGGCCTATAATGAGGGATAATTAAGGTTTTACACACTTAACATTTGCATAACCCCTTAATACACACCATATGACGTGAAATAAGAAAAAATTACTCACAAAGAGGTAAGAAAGAATAGGATAAATACAAGGAGATTGAATATCAACACTTACATTCATCAAAAATTTAACATGAAAACAATAAATATGAGTTGATGAAGATAAAAAATAGATTACATTCACTTTAAAAGTAACATGTATGAATTTTAGAAGGGTTTCACCTTAATAACATGGAGGATCATTTTTAATGTCTTTTTCAAGATTATATATAGAATAATGTATAAGAGAAAGGGGGGACGTGTAGGAATCTTGTTATTACTATCATCTATCATGAAACCAGTTACAATGCCAATAGAAGGTGGATAAAATAATATTATCATTCATATTTAAATTTTTTTGGCTTGGGTTGATGATGGCCTCATGAGATGTGGCATAAAAATGTCTCTTCATATCCTATGATTCATCTTTTCTACCTTGAAATTTCCCTTTCTTAGTTGAGGAGTTACAAGTTGTTATCTTGACACATGGCCTACTTGACCTTATTTGCATCTTTATATGAGATTATTGGATCTTTAAATTCATATCTCATATTGGTTAAAGTGTGAATTAAATCATATACCTCTTAATACTTTGATATATGACATCAAAACCTAAAACTTATAATTTAAACTATTTGATCCAAAAAATGTGCAATAAAGACAATCTTATTGTTCATGTAGGGTGTAGTCTTTGTTTCAAGGCTAAAAAAATAACTTGTCAACCTCATAAATGTATTATATAAGACCATGTAATATATATTATATCTTATAGAACATATTCAAGTGGTTGACTTTCTACTATGTCTTTACAACTTACTAGCAAAAGGTTTGGAGAAGGTTGTATGTATCCATCAGGAGCACATTCAATTGTCATGAATCTTAAAGATGGTAATTTTATGAAAATAATTCTTAAGACTTCAATATAGGACACATTATTCACCATGGTCTATAAAAACTTGGTATATAATGCAAATACCTTGAAATAGGCTTGAAAGATAACCAAAGAACTATGTTCATCCTTGTAATATCTTAACATGATGTAGTGTATAAGCTACTTGTGCATTAGAGCTCTGAAACCTTCCTATAGGCATTGAAATAGGGTTAAATATGACCTATAGAGTCACAAAATTCTGATATTAAATATATTTAGGGTGTCTTAAAATATTCTCATGCCTCAAATGACCTCAAGAAGTTCTACAACCTTACTTCGCTATGAAAATAAGAAGACATTCTTCATCATGACTTGGTTTAGAGACTTGAAACCTATAATTTCACAATGTATACATATTATATCAATTTTATAATGTATATATACCTCTACCTAATCATAAAAATACTCTTTTAATGGTATAAAAGACCTCACTCATTTAAACACCTACAAATAGGCTTAAAAATGTAGGCTCTAGGCCATTTCCTTGTGTCTTTTTCTTCACACATGCCAAATTATTAATATAATAGGTGATAATGAGGTATAAAGATGTCATCTAGTGGTTTTAAAAATGTTTTAATTGGATTTTAATCCATTAAAGAGTCATTTATAGTCATCAAGCTCTTTGAGGGTAATAAAGGTAGTTTTTTAGGTCTTTACCTTCTTAACAATTGTTCATAGAGTATAGGCCCTTAATGGATTTTAAAATAAAATGAAAATGGAGTTAATAGGAAATATAAATGTCCCATAATTTATTTTTATCCCTTCCATATACTTAATTGAATTCTCGTGTAAGATCGCTGATATTCAAGAGCTTACATGCCTATAGGTGCCTATTCAAGATGCATGTTTTGAGAAAAAATCATATCTCATGCTTGTTTTCAGTTGGAAATTTCAATTTTAGGTGTAATAAATTATAAATAATGTACCCAAACACTTATACAATAATTTTACTCCAATATTAGTCTTAATCCTTTCTATAAACCATGGCTAGGGTTTCTTAACAATTTAGAGGTTTTGATTGTAACTATCATTTTTTGATGCTTTATCCTTATTATAAGAAATATAATCACTTTATAATCCTTAATAATTAAATATTATAGCTATAAATAACCTTAATACTTAAATTTAAATACAAAAATGCATGTTCTTTCCTTGTTGCTATACACAAGCCTATAGGTGTGTATTCTAGGATCCAAACCCATTACAAACATGGATTTTACTTGATTCACCGACCTTATGTGACCTAAAATGATCCTAGAATAAATTTTAGTTCGTATTAGCTTCTTTTATGACCTTTTAAAATCATAAAATACATAGGGTTTTCCAGGAACATTTCATTTTTGTCCAAATTTGTACCTTATTGTAGATTCTCTTTCTAGGTAACAATTTCATGCAATTGTATGCACTTTTATTCTATAATAAAGAATATATATGGATTTTTTGACATTTTAAGAGTTTATAAAATGTGTTTCATTCATGCACAGACTTAATAATCCTTTATAATTTTCAAAAGTGATGAAAATCTCTCATTTAGTCTTCATCTGAGGGTTTAGCTAGGATTAAAACCAATCAGGCTTCTTAAAGATCATTCATAAAGCCATGGACTAAAAAAATAGACATGAAAACACAAATATATTTTTTAAAAATCCTCAATGTTCTTCATTTTTCTTATAATGCCACACAACTTGTCAACTATGCCTGTATGTAGGGTTTAAGCCTTTAGAGCTCACCATGACTTTAAGTAGGGCTTGGACTATGCATTTGCATGTTTGGATAATTTATTAAAATTTTATGGTCTATGATCACTTGTAAAATATTTTAAGGGTTTATACACTTTTAATATCCTTTCACCTCATTTTATTATTGCAATATTTGTACTCTCTTAATGCTTGTACCTGTAAACCTAACACTACTAAGTTTTGGCTTGCATGTTTACATTGTACCAGTGTAACTTTGATCTTGTTAGTTAAATATAGAGGTATGAGAGAGTTTTAAAATGATTATTAAACTGTTAAACACTAATTTCAATCCCCTTCATTCAAAATAACATCTCACCTCTCCATACAACCTTGCATGTCATTTCCAAACCAACAGATCAATGAAACTCCTTTCTAGTAAAACCACAACCAATGGGAAATTTTGTCAAATTTAATGTTTTATTGACCATTTGAAATAAAATATATACTTTATAATCATTTCCATGTATTCATAAATCTTATGCATATCATTACAAGGTGAAAACTGAGACACTAGGTTTTAGTAGGGTTTAAAATGCAATCAACTTGTTAACAATGATTCATAAAACTCTAACCACTAAACAAAAAAGTATTTCAATGGATTTGAGGTAAATAAGGGTTGTTAACACACAATACTTTCATTTTTCATGCTACCTCTCCTCCTTCATGAAACAACTTCATCAAAATGGCTCTTTTTCAATTACCAATGATCTGATGGAGACCTTAAACAATTTTTCACCTTTATTAGACCTTGAACTTATATATATGCATGATTTTGAGCTTGAGGATGATATATGAGGTTTTAAAGGTCTTATAATACCATTATTATTTTTAAATTACTCTCAATTAATCCTTTTGATCAATCTTGAGACTTCATATTTACTTCTTGACATATCTTCATCAATAAAACTTGTTTATTCTACCAAAATACCCTATTAGATTTTTGAGCCCAATGCCAATGGAGTTATTCTTAGTTTCTATGGTGGTGGTGTAATGTAAAAATATCCCCTAAATATTATTTTCCTTCCATTTCCTACATCATACAACTTTTTCTCTAGTCCACTATCCATGAAGGAGCACCATGCCATCTTTGGAATATCATCACCTCATTGTTTACACCATGGATAAAACATATATTGAATTTTACAAACTAACCTTAATATTTAAAAATTTACCTTAAACATTTATAAAAAAGACTTTTTGGATGACATGCTTAAATTAATGCCCTTGTAAGCTTTATTTAGGTTATAGTATCATTGAAAAATCAAATAACCTATTTTCAAAATGCCAAAAAAGTTTTGTAGTTGTCTTTCACTTATTCATGGCTCATTTGGACCCTGTTTCAGTTTCATGGGAGCTGGTATGGAGGTGTTCTCATCAATAATGGATAATTAACTAAAGTATAGACCTTCATCACTATGTTCTTAGAACTCAAAATATTCCTTGTCCCACTCAAATAAATAATTAGGAGTCTTTTCAACTAGTGCAACAATTTCATGGTGAATAGTGTCTCCTTGTGATTATTTTTTGAAACTGATATCAAAATAATAAGTGAGTTCTTATTGAAACACATACTCCTCTTGTATTTTTTTTTCACTCTCAAAATATTCTTCCATAGCACCAAGTGATAATTTCTCAAACAAATTAGTGTCTTCTTCTCCAAGATTAGGATTCACATTATGTTTACTATGCTCCATCAGGTCTGAAACAATATTAAATCCCTCATGAAAATAATGATTTATTTTATTATCCCATAATTTCTATGATATTTTATGTCCCTTAATTCAGAATTATTATTATTTTTCATCTAGAGTATGCCAAAAAGACCAATGATGAACTCCTCATCACATTCATTTGATGCACTCTCTTCTTCTACTATATGAACTTTACTTTATTTTCATATAACTAGTCCTCCTTCAAAAAGGGAGATTGTGGGATGGTACGAAGGTCCACTTGGGTGGAATAGGAATATAGGGCATTATGAGATACCCTTGAATTAGATTTGGGATTGAAGAGACACTCCTAAGACTTTAAGGTTTGTTAGTGATAGTTTCATTCTAATTATTTGAGAGGAGGAAAAGAAACTTGTGTTAGGGATTCTTCATTCTTCTCTTCCCACTCAACAATCAACCCATAAATTTATTATATGCTTTGATATTCATGAATAATTATAAATATAGAGGTGGATGAAGGATTTGTGAAACTTGGAAAGTTTCTTTGTTTTCCATCTACCAGCTTTTATTCATGTTGAATTTGGATTGGTGTGTAAGGATTGGTCCAATAAGGCTACCATGGGGCAAACATTTGAGACTCTTGAGGAATAATGGGTGGATTTTTTGTAACCATAGACTCTTTCATATGATTTGGAGTCCTAAAGCATGGGATTTTGATAAAAGTATACTCATTTGAATAAACTTATCTAAAAATAGGGATATGATGAAGAAATTGAGGTTTGGATTCAATTATTTGTGCTCTCATGGGATACTCTGCATTTTCTCTTTTGTAACCTCATCATATCTCTTCAAAGATTCTATTAATTATTGGTGGATATAAGCCTGATATGAAAGTTTCTCTTGTTTCTATTATATTCCTTTTACCTAACATTATCCATACATTTTCTCTTAAAGTTAAGTCTTATCTCCTTTAAATATTTTTTAAGGCTCGCTAGAAAGAACATGGATTTATTAAGACTAATTGGAAGCATGAGAAAGGATTGAAGGCAAATCTCATGGGAATATTGGTATATTACTAGTTTAGGGATAATTGAGGAGAAACCATAAATTTTCTAAGCTTGATATGAAGGATATGAAGGCACAAATTATGCTTTTTCACAAATAGAGTATTAAAAAATATACCAAATGATGATTTTTAAGCACTTAGTTTGATTAACCAATTGTAGATAACATGGAGTCACCATTGGTATTTTTTGAAATGACTTGAAAGGCTGATATGTTGAATAAAAACATTAAAAAATCCTCAATAGATGAAATCATGGTCTCACCTGATGTGCAAAAAATTATTGTCAATTTGAGTTTCACCCTTTGAGGAGGTGTTTCAAGATTCCTCACTCAATTGACACAATGATAAAATTTTAAGACTATGGGTGGCTTTTGACTAAAGCAAACCTTCATAAAGGGTTGGATACCTTAATTCTACACCTATATTATCACTACACCTACCCAAATTGTAATGAAAAAGGAAAGTGAAAGATAAAATCAAATAGAAAAGGGGTGATGTACCAAATTGTAGGTTTCTTCATCTTATGTATGAGTTTATAACAAAGCTAGGACAAGGCTGAATATCATCACTCATCTTCAAATAGTTCCTAGCATAATTATTCCCATATGGATGTTGTAGATGATATATTAACTAAGAGGGATAATCAAAAGGCCTAGAATGAGGCATTAATGAAGGCTTTACACACTTGACATTTTATTAATTAATTGATACACACCATATGACATGTAATAAGATAAATAACTAAAAAAAAGGTAAGAATGAAGAGGATAAATGTGAGGATATTGAATATCAACACTAACATTCATCAACAATTCACCATGAAAACACTATATATGAGTTGAAGAAGGCAAAAAATAGTTTACATTCACCTCAAAAGTAATGATAAATATCAATTTTAGTAGGTATTCTCCATAATAACATGGAGGATCCATTTTAATGTAATTTTTAAGAGTATATAAATAATTATGGATATGAGAGAGGGGGGCACATGTAGAAAGGCTATTATGATTGTCATCTATCATGAAATTGGTTACAATGCCAATAGAAGGTGGTTAAAATAGTCTTATCATTCATCTTAAAATTTTTGTGGCTTGGATTGATGATGGAATCATGATAGGTGTCATATAAGTGGCTCTTCATATCCTATGACTCATATTTTCTCCCTTAAAACTACCCTTTCTTGTTTGAGGATTTAGGAGTTGTTATCTTGACACATGGCCTACTTGACCTTATTGGCGTCTTTCTATGCCATTCTTGGATCTTGAAATTCATCTATTATATTTATAAAAGTGATAATTAAATAATATATCTCTTAATAATTTTATATATTCCATTAAAACTTACAACTTCTTATTTAAATTAATTGATCCAAAAAGGGTGTAATGAAGACAATCCTATTGCTCATGAAAGGTGTAGTCTTTGTTTGAAGGCTGACACAATAAATTCTCAACCTCATAAATGTATTGTTTAAGTTAATTTAATCTATATTAAATCATATATATCATATAAAAGTGGTTATATTTATATTATGTCTTTACAACTTACTAGCAAGAGGTTGGAGAAGGTTGTAAGTATCCATCAAGAGCACATTTAATTGTCATAATGTCTTAAAGATGGTAATTTTTTGAAAATAACTCTTGATACTTATCTATAGGACACATTTTTAACCAATATATGTAAAATAATTGTATACAATCTAAATACCTTGAAATGGGATCGAAAGATAACCAAAGGACTATGTTCATCCTTGTAATCTCTTAACGTAATGAAGTGGACAAGTTGTTTATGCATTAGAGACATCAAACATACCTATAGGCATTTATATAGGGGTAAATATGAACAATATATTCATGAAATATTTATATTATATATTTTTAGGGTGTCTTCAAAGGTTCTCATTCCTCAAATGACCTCAAGAAGGTCTACAACCTTACTTCTCTAGGCAAACAAGAAGACAGTCTTCATCATGACTTGGTCTAAAGATTTGAAAAATATTATTTCACCATGGAGACCTATTATATGGATTTTAAAAGGTATTTATACCTTTCCATAATCCTAAAACTCATTTTCTAATGGTTAAAATTATCTCACTCATTTAAACCCCTATAAACATGCTTGAAAATGTAGTCTCTGGGCCATTCCCTATGTCCTTTTCTTCACACATGTCAAATTATTACTCCAACAGGTGATCATGAGGCCTAGATAAGTCATGTATGGTTTTAAAAGTAAATTTAGTTGAATTTAATTCCATTACAGAGTCACTTATGGTCATCAAGCTTTTTGATGGCAATAAAGATTGTTTTTTAGATCTTTACCTTGTTAACAATTATTCATAGAGTATAGGCCCTTAATGGATTGGTATTTTCCATGATCATGTAGTGAATATGCCTTATAAATGTATCCTAATGTAATTTTGTCCCATTCAGCTACTCAATTTACTTCTTATGTAATAAGGTTGATCTTCATGAGCTTGTATACCTATAGGTGCCTATTCAAGATGCATGTTTTGAGTAAAAAATCCCTTTTCCTGTTTTTTTTAAAGTTGGAAATGTCTCACTTGGTTATAATACATGAAAAATGATGTATAAAAACACATATACATGAATTCTAATCCATTACTAGTCTTAATCCTTTCTTTAAACCATGTTAGGGGTTTCTTGATAGTTTAAGGGTTTTGACCCTAACTATCATCTTTTGATATTTTATCTTTATTATAAGGAAAAATATAACTATATAAACATTATTAAATTTATATAATTCCTATAATTAACCTTAAAACTTTAATTTCATTACAAAAAATGTATATTATTTCAATATTTATTTATGCAAGCATGTAGGTGTGCATTATAGGCTCAAAACCCATTATAATATTGATTTTTAATTGATTACCCTACATTAGGTGACCTCAAATTATCCTGGATACAATTTTAGGTCATACTATATTATTTTAGGACATTTTTAAAATCATAAAATACATAGGTTTTTCCAAGAACCTTTCATTTTTGTACAAATTTGTACCATGTTATAGATGTTATTTCTAGGTAGGTGATTGTATATAATTGTATGCATTTTTCATCTTTAATCAATCATATATATGGAAGTTTTGACATTTTAAAATTGAGTAAGATGTGTTTTTTTCATGCACACACATAAGAATCCTTTTTCATTATCAAAGGTTATGAAAAATTCTCATCTAACCTTCACCTTAGGGTTTAGTAAGGTTTAAAATTAGTCAAGCTTCTTAAAGATCATTCGTAGAGCTAGGGAATATAAAAACATATATAAAACCAAGAAAATATTTAAAAATAAATACTTCATGTTCTCTATTGTGTTTATAATTATATGTAGCTTCTCAACCATGCTTGTACGTAGGGATTAAGCCATTAGAGCTCACCATGATTGTAAATAGGGCTTGAACCATCCATTTACATGTTTAGAGAATTGTATTCAAATTTTATTTTTTGTGATCATTTGGAGAACATTTTAAGGTTTTATACACTTATCATATCCTTTCACCTCATTTTATTATTACAATTTTAGTACTCTCTCTTTGTTCTTATACTTTCAAACCTAACACAGTCAAGTTTTGGATTTCATATTTATAATGTACCATTGTAACTCTGGTCTTATTAGTGCCTTGCATAGGTCTAAGAAGGTTTTATTAAAATTTTAAAAACTTATTTAAATGACCTTCATTCTTGATAACATCTCACCTTTCCATACAACCTTATCTATCATGTCCAAACCAATAGATTAATGAAATTTATTTTTAGTAAAACCATGACCAATGGGTGTTTTTTTTTAATTTTATGTTGTATCTAAAATTATACATACTATATATAATTTAAAATTATTTCCATTTATTCATCAATCTCAGACACGCCATTAAAATATGAAAACTAAGACACTAGCTTTTAGTAGGGTCCAAAAGGCAATCGACTTGTTAACAATGGTTCATAAATATATACCTCCTAAACATAAGAATATTTCCATGTATTTGAAGGACACAGGGGTGGTAAACATACCCTAATATAAATTTACTTAATACCTCTCCTCCTTCATGAACAACTTCATCAAAATGGCTCTTCTTCGCTTGCCAATGACCTGATGGAGACCTTAAATGACTTTTGGCCTTTATTGGACCTTTAACTTTTGTATATTAATAGTTTTGTGCTTGAAGAGGATGGAGGAGTTTTTTGATATCTTATATAACCTTGATAAATTTTAAAATCCTCTCAATGAATCTTTCTAATCAATATTGAGATTGCATATTTACTTTTGGATCTGTCTTCATTAATAAAACTTCGTTATTATACCAAAATACCTTGCTAAAGTTATGAGATATATGCCAATAGATTAATAATTGGTATTTATGGTGGTGTTGTAATGTGCAAAGGTCCCCTACATATTTCCCTATAATTTATTACATCTTACAGATTCATCTCTAGTCTACTATCCACTAAGCAGCACTATGCCACCTTCAGAATATGATCACCTCATTGTTTCCACCATGGATCAAGCATATATTTAGTTTTAAAAACTAACATTAATATTTACAAAGATACATTAAGCAGTTATAAACTACATTGAAAAAGGCCTCATAAAAGTTAAAGGCACAATACTGATTAGACAAAACACATGTCCTCAACCTTAACATCTTCATAAGACCTTGCTTAGACATTTTTTTATAGGGAAAATAATGCAATGGTACGGTTTTGGATGCTAGGGGTTGAATTTTTTCCTAGATAGTCAAAATATAAACATTTTTGGTGACTCACATGGGTTAGTTAGCCTACTAAATTATTGGACCAATAGCTTTATTAGTCTATTGTCTTATGAATTCACTAAAAACTGAACAACAAACCTAGTTTAATAATTGAAAAATGATTTCAAGCCCTTATATCAAGGGGATAAAAATGATAGTACCTTCTAAAAAACAAAACAAGAAACAAACAAACACCCATGTGTTATGGGGCACTTATGGAAAATAGAATCAACAAACAACTAGGCAAACATTATGTTGGAGACACTTGGAGAAAACAAAGACTAACCTATTATATATAATGTTAAAAATACATCCATTCCAATTAGATCAAAATAAAAATATCTCAAGTCTTCTCCATGTTTTTAATAGAGATGAAGAACAAACTTTTGTTTGGAGGTTGTTCTTGTTGGATCAACTCTTTTCCTACTTTTCAACCTCTTATTTTTATCTTCAAGCGGATGAACTAAAGTAAACATATATCCTATATAAAAAGACTTCTTGTGGTTCAATACTCACCTCATGCTTCTCTTCATCATTTAAAAAGATCTTGAATGTGATCACATTCTGATTCATAATAACAACTACAACTTCAACCTCTAATGGCTCACTGGGACATTGTTCTTAGCCTTTCATGATATCTTGATATCTCTAATTTTGCTAGTCAACTTTTGAAAGTTGTTCAATTTCATCAAATAAATCCAAAAAATTTCCCTCTAGCCTCATGAGGGTCTTCTTGAGATATGTTTTGATCAGCACCTTCTTATGCATGTTCTCCAATCTTGACAAGAACCCTATCAACATCTTAAGAAGGAGATGTAGGCCTAAATATAATATCAATATCTTAAATGAGCTCAAGGTATCAATTCCACTCTTCATTAGGGTACTTTATTTGGTTGCTTTGGGCAATGGCATCTTATTTAAGGTATGCCAAATGATCAAGGAGTTTATAAATAATGTTGAAAACATAAAATAAATACATATCAAGTGAACTAGGATTATGGGATTATATGCTTAAAGGAATGCCCTTCTCATCTTTATTTATCTTATAGTCTCCTTGAAAAATCACATAAACTTTTTATGAAACCTCAAATAAGTCTTACATCTATCTTTCACTTATTTTTAGATCATTTAGACCCTATTTTGGTTTCATGGGAGCTGGTATGGAGGTGTTATCATCAATAACAGAGAAGTAACTAAAGTATGAACCTTATTCACTATGTATTTGCAACTAAAAATAATCTTTGGACTCAAATAAATCATTATGAGCCTCTTTAGTTAGTGAAACAATATCAATGTGAATAGTGTGTCCTTCTTATGATTATGTTTTCAAATTGTTATCAAAATGATCAGGGAATTATTATTAAAACACATAA
This sequence comes from Torreya grandis, assembly GCA_037957365.1. Classification (NCBI taxonomy): domain Eukaryota; kingdom Viridiplantae; phylum Streptophyta; class Pinopsida; order Cupressales; family Taxaceae; genus Torreya; species Torreya grandis. The sequence goes on along the minus strand of JARHVA010004519.1, from coordinate 583,979 downwards.
TCCTCTTGGATTTTTTCTCTCTCTCTCAAAGTCTTCCTCCATCCCACCATGTTATAATTCCTCAAAAAATTTAGTGTCTTCTTCTCTAGGCTTAGCATTCTCATCATGTTTACTATGCACCATTAGGTCTGAAATAATATGAAATTCCTCATGTAAATAGTGATGGATTTGATTATCCCATATTGACCATGATAGTTTATGTCCCTTAATTTAAACTTAGCCTCTTCTTCATCAAGAGTATGCCAAAAATACCATTTTTTTGTCCCAACCTTGATTTGGTGGTATAATGAGGATTACCAATGATGAAATCCTCATCGGATTCATTTGATGCACTATATCCTTCTCATATATGATCTTAATTTACCTTCCATAAAATTGGTCCTCCTTCAAAAATGGATATGGTAGGAGGGCAAGAAAGTCCACTTGTTTGAATAGGAATCTTGGGCATTATCAACAAGTCTTGAATTGGTTTTGGGGTTGAAGAGGCACACCTAAGCTCTTGAGGTTTGTAAGTGATAGTTTTATTAATGAATTATTGAAGAGGAAAAAAATAAACTTGTGTTAGGGATTCTTCATTCTTATCTTACCACTCAATAATCAACCCATCAATTTCTAGTATGCCCTTATATTCATGAACATTCCAACTAGAGAGGTGGATGAAGGATTTATTAAAATTAGAAAATTTCTTGGTTTGGCCTCTACCAACTTTTATAAATGTTGATTTTGGATTGGTGTGTAAGAAATGGTGTAAGAAGTCTACCAGTGGGAAAGAGTTTGAGACTCTTGATGATTAATGAGTAAATTTTTCACAATCATAGACACTTTCATAGGATTGGGAGTCCTAAAGCATAATATTTTGAAACAATTATATTCATTCCAATAAAATTATATAAAAATAGGGATAGGATGAAGTAATTAAGGTTTGAATTCAATTCTTTGTGCTCTCATGGGATGCTACTACATTTTCCCTTTTGTATCCTCATTATATCTCTTCCATGACACTATTTATTTATGGTGTATATAACCCGAATATGCAAGTTCCTCTTGGTGTCTACTATATTTATTTTCCATATAATGCTCCCTATATTTAATATTAAAGTTAAGTATTATCTCCTTGAAATATTTTCCTATTTGGCTAGAATGAACATGGATTTGCAAAGATTGATTGGAAGCATGATCATGGATCAAAGGGAGGCAAGTGTCATGGTAATAATAGTATATTTCTATTTTAGGGATACTTGATGAGAATCCATAAATGTTCTTGTCCTTATCTGAAGGATATGAACGTATAAAATATGCATTTTCATAAATGGAGGATTGAAAAACATACTAATTGATGATTTTTAAGCATTTTGGTCTGCTTAAACTAGTTGTCGATAACTTGGAGTCACCATTGTTGTTTTTGAAAATACTTCCAAAGTTTGATATGCTGAAGAAAAAAACCTAAAATTACTTAGTAGATGAAATTATTGTACCACTGGGTGTGCTAAAAATTGTTTTCACTTTGAGTTTCACCCTTTTAGGAGGTGTTTCAAGTCTCCTTACTCAATTGACATAGTGATAACTTTGTAAGACTATGGATGGCCTAAGACTAAAGAGAACCCCCATATAGGGTTGGATCCCTTGATGCTACACCTATATTATCACTACACCTACTCACATTTCAATAAAAAGGAAAGAGAAAGCCAAAAACAAATAGAAAAGAGGTGATGCATTAAATTTTAGGTCTCCTCCTCTTATGTATGAGTTGATAATAAAGTTAGGACAAGGCTGAGTATCATCATAGAACTTAAAATAATTACCTAACATAAGTGTTCCCATATGGAGGTTTATAACTGATATATTAAATAATAGGTACAATCAAGAGGCTTAAAATGAGGAAATAATGAAGGTTTTCCACACTTAACATTTGCATAACCACTTGATAAACACTATATGAAATGAAAGAAGATAAGTTAATCATAAAGAGGTAAGAGTGAAGAGGAAAAATTCAATGAGATTTATTTAATATCAACACTAAAATTCTTCAATAATTCACCATAAGAATACTAAATCTGAGTTGAAGAAGGTAAAACACAGTTTGTATTCACTTCAAAATAAATAACAAGTATCAATTTTAGAAGGGATTGTCCATACTAGTATGGAGTATAAATTTTAATGTCCTTATTAGGAGTATATATAGAACAATGGAGAAGAGAAGGGGGACATGTAGGAATCCTATTATGACTATCATATATCACAAAACTAGTTACAATGCTAATACAAGGTGTAAAAATTAGTCCTATCATTCATCTTCAAAAATGTGTTGGGTTATATTTATGATGGCCTAATTGGAGGTGGTGTATAAGTGGCTCTTCATCTCATATGACTCATTTTATCTCTCTTGAAACTACCCTTTCTTAGTTGATGATTTACAAGTTTTTATCTTGACACATGGCCTACTTGACCTTCTTGGCATCTTTGTACACCATTATTGGAAATTGAAATGCATCTATATATTAATAAGAGTGAGACTTAAATCATATATCTCTTCATACTTTGATCTCTTCTATTAAATCTTGTAACTTCTTGTCTAAGTTATTTGATAAAAAAAGCATGCAATAAAGACAATTTCATTGCTCATGTAAGGTCTAGTTTTTTTTTAAAGTTTTCAACATTATCTTTCCAACCTCGTAGATATATTGTAGAATACCATGTAATCTCTATTCAATCTTATAGACCATCTTTAAGTGGTTAAATTTATATTAGGTCTTTAGAGTTTACTAGTAAAAGGTTTAGACAAGGTTTTAAGTATCCATCAAGATCACATTCAATTTCCATAAGGTATTAAAGATGATACCTATCTAAAAACAAATATTGAGACTTATCTATAGGTCACATTATTCACCACTATATATTAAAAAATGGTATACAATGAAAATAGACTTAAATAGATTAGAATGACTACCAAAGGACTATGTTAATCCTTTTAGTCTCTTAACATCATGAAGTGGAGAATCTATTTATGCATTAGAGCCCTCAAACCTCTATGTAGGCATCAAAGTAGGCTTACATATGACCTAAAGAGTCATCCAAGGCTGATATTGGATATCTATAGGGCATCTTGAAATATTCTTATGGATCAAATTATGTCAACAAGGTCTATACCTTACTTCTCTATGAAAACAAGAAGACAATCATCATCATGACTTGGTATAGAGATGTGAAAACTATTATTTTACCATGAATGCCTCTTCTATGGATGGTAGAAGTTCTTTATACCTCTGTTTAAGCTTTAAAATCCTCTTTTAATTGTCAAAAAGGCCTCACTCATTCAAACACCTATAAGCATGCTTGAAAGTGTAGTTTTTAGGACATTTACCTATGTCCTTTTCTTCATAGATGCCAAATTACTTCTCCAACATGTGATCATGAGGCTTGAAGATGTCATCTATCAATTTTCCATACATTTTAATTCCATTTAAATCAATTAGAGAGTCATTTATAATTATCAAGCTCCTTGAGGTTAATAAATGTAGTTTTTTAGGTCTCTACCTTATTTACAATTGTTCATAGAGAATACACCCTTTATGGATTGCCAAATGCCTTGAACATGGAGTGAATATTCCTTATCAACATCCCCTTATGGAATTTTCTCCCATGCATCTACTTAAGTGACTTCACATGTAAGAAAGTCTATCTTCATGAGCTTGCACTCCTATAGGTGCCTACTTGAGATGCATTTTTAAGGAAGATATGTCTGTGGAGGAACATAAAAAATAAATTCAAGTTTTGGATTATAAGTCCATGTTTTATTAAAGCTAGTGTGAAATATCAATATTTACAACCCATAGGCCAATATTTGAACTACTGTAAGGATTTTTGAACTTGACACTTTTGAATAAACCATTATTGTATCTAGAAGATCATACAAACATATTGATGAACTAGAGTATACCATGGTAGGACATATTGTCAATAAATATTTTACTTGGGATATTGAAGTGAAACACCCTAGTCATGATCTCCCCCTATGTCCACTATTATAAGCCCATGTTATAGGTGTTACGATTCATGGAGTAAATATCATATATTTAGTTTAAAATTTATTTTTATGGTACAAGATGTGTGCACTTCTGGGATAGGGTTGGAGCTTAAAAATTGAGGAAGCCCCTAGGAACACCATGTTAGGGTTTGAACCCAAAGATCTATCCCCTGTTGTGGTATAAATGATGGAACGATCTATATCTCTTTTTAAAATTATAATATTGAAATTATTGGACACATTTAAGTTATTTTCCCATGTAAATAAATCATGAGTTCTGGTTATGGTCTATATTTTATGTAAACTTAATATTTTGGATAAGAAATAAGTTCAATCTTTAGGCCTTTATTTATACAATTCTAACAAAACTAATTCAATTTCCTATACACCAAAGTATTAATGTGGATATTTTTGTTTTAGATTATGTACTTAAAGATAAAATATATGTGGTGGATATTGGTGGTGTGGATGTTGATGTAGGGGTTCAATGGTTATAATCACTTAGAACATACTCCACCAATTATCAGAAGATATTCTTGACATTCAATCAAGGGAAACATGAGTATACTATCAAGTGCTTCCCCCAAAAGAAATCAAAGTTATTGATTCCATTTAGATGATTTATTTTTTATGAATGGATGATTTAAATTTATGTCTCAAATGTAATGCATTGATGTCAAGTATTTTACCAAACATGAACATGATCCAAGGATTCTAGAGCTGGTACAAAAATATGAGGTAGTTTCCCAAGATCTACCAAAGAAGCTTCCACCATATAGGGAATTGGAGCACATTATTTAGCTTGACCATACATAGGGGAAAATTCTAGTATACCCTTATATATATGTGTATTTTAATAATCTAGATATAGAAAAATTAATCATTGAACTCTTAGAGGTTAAAATCAATGTCCCTAATAATCTATCACATATGTGGCTCTAGTGGTACTAACTATGAAGAGATATAGGTGAAATAGGCTCTATATTGATTACATAGCTTGTTGATGATGGAAATTATACCATTAACAAGTCAATCCTTTTGCCTATCGTGAAGGTCAAGTTGGAATCATACTAGTCTAATTGTAGGGTTTTTAAAGGTTCATCAAAGATCCTAAAGATGTGAGGGTTTTTTTTAATTATAAATTATGGGAAATAATTGACAAGTTATCAAGATAAATTATTTAATTATAACAATTAGAAATCCATTTATCAAATCATGAATTAGTTTAAGATAAGAATCTATAATCTATTATATCCAATAGAGAAAACCTATTAGTTAGATAATCTCTTGAAGAATAGAAACTTGATTATGTAATATATATATATGTATATTCAAAAGATATTTTCACTTCTTGCTTGTAATTATTTTAAATTAAATATAAATAAGATCATAAATAGTAAAGATAAATCAAAGAGAAAGAGAAAAACGTGAGGAAAAAGCAAACAAACTACATAAAACTAAAGAAATAAAACAAACGACCAATCCTATAGCAAAGAGAGAAATAAACTAAAGAGATGATAAAATAAGAAAAGAATGTAATCTAACAAAAAGAGAACAAAATGTAAGAACTAACTAAGGAAAACACTTCCTAAGAATAAAAGAAACTTTAATAATAGAAATAATATAAAAGTCAAACTAAACATGATCTAAAAATAAAAGAAACTAGAGAATATAATTAGGAAAGAATTCTAAACAAAGACAACTAGAGATAACCAAAGACTAAAAAAATTAAGATTAAAACTAAATAAGGGAACTTAATTAAGAAAGAGAATTAAAACTATGAAGGTAAAGAAAGAAAATGAATCTAATAATTAAATAGACCTATAGCCTATTATATTAAACTAATAAGAAAACTAAAAGACTCAAATAGAAAACTAAACTTAAACTAAGAAACAATTACTGAAAGAAATAAAATAATTAGACTAAGATACTAATCAAGATAAAAGATTTTAAAAAGTAGCTAGAGATAAACATAACTAAAAGTCAAATTGAATTTAAGGTAAAATAGATTAAGAAATAACTAAGAAAATATATATGAACAAGAAAACTAATTAAAATTGAGAGTAAAATTAAGGCTTATCTAAATTAAAACTAAAACTAGATAAGTTAAAACTAAGGATATAAGAAAAACATCAAAATATTAACTATAGAATTGAAATAAAAATATTAGACTAAAGATAAACTAAAACATGATATAGATCTAAAATATATCAACCTATTAAAAATTAAGGAAGTAATTTTTAAATCTATGACTATCTAAGATAAGAAAAGAGAAAAACTAAACTAAGAAATAAAGAATAAAACTAAACCAAATAAAATATAAATGACTAAAAATCTAGAGCTATATTAAAATAACCAAAATAGCAACAAAAATTAGATTTAGAAGAAAAATGAAAGATCTATTTGTATTAAAGTTAAATTCAAATAATTACAAAGATGTGTAAGTCTAAAAATGACAGTCATCTTAGCAGAAAAAAATAAATTTCAGTCAGAAAACCAAAATCCTTTCTCTAAAAAACATTGAATGACAACTTTGCAATCAAAATAGATCAATAAGATGTCACAAAAAATTTGAATGATCTTCATTATTCAGGTTGAATACTTTAAATCTATGCATAGAAATATAAATAACAACAATTAATATATATTAAGCTTATAAATTTTTAGATAATCAGTAATAGATGATAAATAAAATGAGATATATCTATGTTGCATAAGTAATTACGTAACTATCAGATAAAATACCAATGGATCTATCTGTAAAATTTATACTATCTCAAAGAGGTTGCATATAAAGATGAGATAAACGATAGACTTCAAAAATACTTAAGTCTTTAATACTTGTTTTGCTTTTGTATTCAAATGAATGCTTGATCTCTTCTTATACCCTCAACTTAATTGTGAAATAAGTTAGCCTAACTTTATTTAGTTATGAGTTAATATAAACTAATTAACTTTTAACATAGTCAATTAATTAAACTAGAATTAATTAAAGACAAATCTACTTAAGACTTTAAAATTCTTAATTTGATCAAGATATTTAAAATAATAGACCTAGGGTACTAATCTTAATGGGTGGGGACCCATATTAGTTAATAATATAATTAAAAACATATCAATCATAAAATAAATAAGTCATAAATTGATAAATTTTATTCATATTTAAACCATAACACATTTTTAATTAATGTAATGTATATAATTATATAAAAATTAAAAAATCACTTTATTTACCAAAAATTCCCTGAATTTATCTAGTCTGAAATATCAAAGTGTCAAGCTAAAATATAAAGTTATGCATGAAAAAGTTCAACACTAAATAGAAATTATCCCTCAAATAACTAATAGTCATCTCAATCTGATAAAACTTCAATTAATTTTTTGTCCTATTCATGAAGACATGTACTCCATTTTAGTTGCAAGGAATGAAAACAATCTAGTCCTCGAATCAGATGTGCTATTAGCAACCTCTAATTTAATACTTTTTAGCAACCTGACTTCTCTCAGTGCTTTAGGGTCACTCCTTTTTGTAGTAGTGTTATTTTTAGCATTTTAAGGCATAATATCCGTAGTTTTTCTTCTGTTAGCATACCCTTGACCTTCCAAACTCAACCTTTCAAATCTCAAAAAAGTTTCACTATGGGCATCTAAAAACACAACCTTCTATATTTTCTAATAAGGTCTCCATGAGAAGGAGAAGACAAATTTGAAGGAATGGACATCTTCCTAAGGTCCTTGACATTGGTTGTTTCTACCTCAAACTGAGTAGGTTGATTAACAGGTATCTAGTTGGCAAGTAATGGATCATCAACTTATTCACCTCTAAAATTAGGGGGTTACAATGGTAAGAAATGAGGATAATTCTCTAATTGATGAGATGAACTACTTTGAGAATGTGTATTGGATCTAATTCTTTGGTCATGAAAACCCCTATTACCTCTATAACCGATATTTATTGGGTTAACAAGCAAATTAATCAGAATAATCCAAAATTTAGGTTCATAGGCATCAAAATGAAAGGACATCCTTGTGCCTCTATGAAACCTAGGCCCAAAACATCCTACACAAAATCCACCCCTTTTAAAACCTCTATGAGAAATTGAATAAATGCTGCATCTATTGGGATATTATCCCCATTTTTCATTATTATTACTTCTTGTTGTATGATCCCACCTAGACATATTGATCAATCTGACATACAACAACAAAATATAAAATTGAAGAAATTGAAAAGAATCTTAAAACTACATTACACTGCATTGTTTTTGAATTCAAAATATATTAATTTCTAGAAATATAAGATTATGATATCAATTTTAATGAATTTTAATCTCAATATCCATATTTAAATAAAAGTTCAAAACCCCAATATTGAGATAAAAATTCAAGTGTAATTTCATGTTTTCAAATAGCTTAAAATATATTTCAAAAATATCCATGCATACACACACACATATTTGTGCCATTATCATTCTATCTACAAATGACTGATTCGATTTGGATTTCAAAAAATAATTACAATTCCCAATATTGCCCAATACAGACTAGATTTCTGACCAAGGTATGACCGTATGAATGTTGATATCTACATATACATGCAAGATCCCAAAATCATCTAAAACATATGCAAACTAAAATTTATAAACATGTTGAATGAATAATATTAAATTCATGTATAACCATTTCAATTTTCATGATTTCAAATACATTCAAATTAAAACTACCTATTGCTACTTGCAAATTATTTACCTCTCTATCCACATAGGTGTTTAAACACTATTCACATATTCAATATAAGACATAAATCCTATGTTAATATCAAATTGACCTGAAAGTATTTGTTGGCCTACATATCTAACAAAATTTTTAAAGTATGGTAGACATGTTTACATATGTATATGACTAAAAATAACTTAATTTGCTCAGAAAACTACCTTGAATGATCAAGGATCTCAACACAATGAACAAAGCACAACACTTAAACCATAATAAAGAACCTTTATTTTTCATGTAATAGAACAAAAAATTCATCTATCAAAATTTCAATTAAACCCTTGATTGTAATGAAAAATATCTAAAAACAAACATCAAATCTTCAATTCATATACTCAGCTTTAATAGATTTCTTATTATACCATTTTCATAAACTCAACTCTATATTTTATTCCTTTTCAGTCAAATCTTGAATGCAAATGAAACCATCAATTTGTAGCACAATTTTTCAAACCCCAAATTTTATCAAATAATTTCCAACAAATTCATTCAAAAATACTCAAAGCTTATGCCTTATACTTCAACAAAACACATAAATTATTATTTACTTATTTTTTAAAATGGCATTAAATTCCATGCATAAGACTATGTCATTCATGTAAAGTAAGATATTAACTTCAAGACATTTGAAATCCAAAAACCCTATTGCATGTAAATAAATTTCTAAAAACCCTAAATCATGCAACTGACAAATAGATTTTATAGGTATCAACACATTTATAACTTTTCAAACATATAACACTTATTTCTAAACGTTGATATGATAAACTCAAATATATATTCATGCTATTTCTGAGTTTCAATATTCAAATAAACCCATAACAAGTTGAAAACTTCTTTCAACCATACAAAAAATTGAGAATCAAAATGCTTAATCAAGACTATCACAAACTTAATCACATCTACATGCGAAATATTTATCGAAAACATCAAACCATGACTCATATTTTCCATATTTAACCAAAAAATTCATAACTATTTTCATGCAAACTAGAAACCACTTCAAACTTTCCTTTCTTTGTTTTGAACCCTTATACATCAACAAAATGCTTTTAAGGTACACTGAGCAACTCATCATGAACATACCTGATTTCCATGCTCAAATCCTTGCCAAATATTCTCTCTGAGCCTTGTTCTACAACTCACCAAAAATCTTGCCATAGCTTCACACCCACACAAATATTACAAAGAAATGATCACAAAATGAAGAAAAAGTATCTTTTATTTGCCAACCTAAGTCTGTAACCAACTCAATGATGTGGTCATTTTTTATTGGCTAGCTTTTATTAATTTTATACTTAGTAAGATGATAAAACACTTAACATCATTGATAATTTTATCCAAAACTAACTCTTATCACTACCTCATTAGCTAAGCTACATGATTTGAGGAGATTAATTCACCATTAATGCCCAATTATCACCAAATCATCAAACAATCTTGAAGCAATATGAACTCATAATCAAACTTAAATGCATTCACCAACTCACCTTGCTCATGACCCAATCTACCAAGTGATGTCCATCTTGATCTAATAGTTGACTCATCATCCATTGAGGGGGTTCATAAGACTTATTCATAATGGCATCAAAATTATTGATTAACTAAGCAAAGACCAAATGTTCTCAAGACTATATCACACTTCTTAGCCAATAGTTATATTTTGAAAATGAGTCAAATGTATTAATAAAGTTAAATACCATGAAATTTATTCTTGAACAAACAAAAGGATCTTTGGCACTTATGAATTAGGTTAATATCATGACTAATTCATATAATGAATTCTAGGCTAGGCCCCTTTAAAAAATTTGAACATGAATGCAAACTTTGTAACAAATAAAGCTCCTCTTACTCATTTTCATGTGAAGGTCAACCTCTTAGAAAAAATTCAAATGATATATCTATCTCATCAATCATCAAGATATAGGAAATAAAAAATATGGTCTAGAATCATGATCACCAAATTGACTATTAACTCGAATATGAAAACAACTAAACTTTGATATGCCAATTATGCTTCCATGAATTGAGCCATATACTAAATGCAAAAACCAACTAGACTACCATTAAAATATGACCCTATCCAAAGCATATTAACATTTCAAATAAATAACATATCAATTAGTGATGAAACTGAGTTACTCATCAAGTATAGATTTACAAAGTTACTTATTGTAATATCTGTCAAAGTATCATATCACCACTACTTCCTGAATCATAAATCAAAGTTACTCATGAAGATCAAAATATCACTATAGATAAAAAAAAATATGACTAAAAATTGAAAATTAATGAAACAACTGAAACTATCAAAGTACACTGAATCTAAATAGTAGAATAACTACTCATATCTATAACCATATATGCATATTTTATTCATTTATCTACCATGATCTTCAAAAGCACTTAAAACATAAATAAACCTATCAGAAAATCATTATAATTTCACAACCAAATATGCATTTAATAAAATTATCAATAAATACGGTCCCTAACATACTTTTAAGTTTCATAATTGGGTCATCTCTATTGTAGCAAGTATAGACTTTGAAAAATTTAACTGGAGGGGGGTGGGGGGAGGGTTGTAGAAAATAAGCATAAAACTAGTGACCTTGCTAATCAATTTTGTGTAATAAATTTGATTAGAAAAAAATTTCCTATTGTATATAAACATAGATTTTTATTTGAGAAAGTGATCCAGGAAAATCATTTGTCAAGTAACTAAGCATGAATCCCTTAGATAATGAATTCAAGAAATGGATGAATTATTTAGTTAGCGTGGCATGAAGAAAAGGAAACAAATAACAAGAAAGTTTGGGATGGATATAAAATCAAATAAAAATGCATTAGGATCAAAATATGAAAATGAAATAATACTTCTATAACTAGATATAAGTCAGCCATATTACTCATTTATTATAAAAAACTTAATTTGTAAGAGTAATTTTTGAAAATGAAGATACTTACAACACTTTGGTAGATTCTTGCACTCTTCTTTCATAATGTGATATTCCTCATTCCACAACCTTTCATGATCATTTGAAAACAAAGAATAGAAAAGAAAAAAAAAAAACAAAACACAAGACAAAACAAAACAACAAACTAAAAGAAAGAAAAAAACAAAGAAAAAAAGGGAGCAATAAATAGGTAACCAATCATGAAATAATTTCAAGTGATGGTCATTTATTGAATAACATAAATAATTTGATTCAAGATATTTAAGATGAAAAGCATTATTTCCAATAAATGTGGTAATTCTATAAGGTCTAAGCCATAATGTATCAAACCTATGATGTTTTCCAAGGACCTCATGGGCTTTGTCCTAATACAATACTAAGTCACTAGCATTAAAATTTTAACTAGAAACCTTTTTATCAAAAAAATTATTTAAATTTTGTTTAGCCTTTTCTAATTTTTGTAATCCCATTTCTTTAGATTCATCAAGTGCTACCAAATCATGCAACTTTTATTTAATTAAATTTGTATCTTCAACTACATATTGTAAAGTAGTCATAGTTGAAAAAATCAGAAGTTTTATTGGTAAAGTAGCTTCAAACCCATATGCTAACATGAAAGATGAGTAACTAGTTGCTACCTTAAAAATAGTACTATCATCCCATAAAGCTTCAAAAATATTAAGATGCCAATTCCTTTTGTTATCACAAACTATTTTTTTTATAATAGAAATCAAATTTTTATTAGTGGACTCAGTTTGTCCATTTTCTTGTGGATAGTACTTAGATGAATGACTAGAAATAATAAAATATTTTCATTTAAATTATAATAACTCACTTGAAATGAATTGAGTTTCATTATCCAAAATGATGTCATATGGGATTTCGAATCTAGAGAAAATTAGATTTTTAATAAAAGAAATTACTTCACCTGTTACTAAACTTTTAAGAGCTTTGGCCGCAGACCACTTGGTAAAATAATCCTTGGCTATCAAAATGTATATATGACCTAAAAATGAAGGTGGATAAATATCTAAAATAAATTCAATTCCCTATTTAGTAAATTTTTTTTAGGAATAACAAGATTTAAAGGCATTACAGGTAGTTTATCCCTTCCAATAAATAGTTGACAAGACATTCAAGAATGAGCCAACTTATAAACATCTTGAAACAAGGTGGCTCAATAATAACCATCCCTCACAATATTATAAGTTATAGTTTTTGTAACATAATGTCCACCATAATTTCCTTCATGGAAGTCTCTATGAACTTTTTGAGTTTGATTATGAGTAAGACATCTTAATAATATACCATCATGATTAAGATAAAACAAAAAGTTTTGTATTAAACAAAAATTTAATGATTTTAACCTTAAGGAACATCTTTATTTCTTATTTTAATTTTTAGGACAAGACTGATTCTAAAAATAATAAACTAAATCATAATACTAGTCATCTTCAATGAATAAACAGTTCCATTCATTCATTTCATGTCCTAACTTAAAAAATTTAGAAAACTCAAAAAAATTCATAGTTTTTAAGTGTGATTTTACATTTATTTTATCATCAAATGATAAAATTAGGACATTAATATCTACATTAGCATTTTTAGCTAAGTGTTTTGATAGTTCAATAGTTTTTGATGTTTCAAATTCAATATCAAATTCTTGAATACGTAAGATCTAATTAGCAAGCCTTCCTTGAATAGTTGGCTATTTTAAAAGATATTATAAAAAAAGTATATTATATTTCACAAAAACCATTTTTCCTATGAATAAATATCAAAATTTAATTAGAGAATAAACAAATGAGAAAACAAATTTCTCAATAAGGGGGAACCTAGTTTTTACATCTTTTAAGACTTGGCTCATATAACTAATAGGTTTCTCTTCATTATTTTCAAACTCCTAAGTTATTACATCTCATATTTATTTTTCAGTAGCATTAACACAGAGGATAAATGCTTTATTTAAATCAGGGTTAGTAAGGACATGAACACATGTAATTGCATTTTTGATAGAATTAAAAGCTAACTCCACATTTTCATCCAAATTATAAATTTTATCTTTCTTAAGCAACAATTGTAAAGGATTATATTTGTCAGTAAAATCAAAAATAATTTTTTTAAAAAATTTAATATTTCCAAACAAAGATCTCAAACTTGACTGATCCTTGGGAGGAGGCAGTTATTTTATAGCTTTTACATGTTCAGGGTCAATAGAAATATATTCTTTATAGATTATGTGTCCTAACAACTTTACTTCAGTCACATAAAAAATACATTTCTTTGGATTTAAATAAATGCCAAGATTCCTATATCTTGTGAATACTTCATGAAGATCATCTAAAAACCTATTTCTCTTTTTGGAATGAACGATGAGATCGTCTAGATAAACTTGAATAACAATGCCTATTAAATCATCAAAACCATATGCATAACCCTTTGAAAAGTGGCTCCTACATTTATCAAACATTAAGGCATTAAATTTTAAGCAAAAGTACCTCTACAAGTGGTAAAAGTGGTTTTGTGTCTATCATTAGGATTCAAAAAGATTTGATTATAACCTAAAAATCCATCTAATAAAGACATCATTTTAGACCCTGTAACATGTAAAATCTGATCTATGCTAGGTAGAGAAAAAATTATCTTTTGCACTTACTTTATTTAAATCTTTAAAATATACACAAAGTCTAATATCACTATTTTAATTCTAATCAAAACTAGATTAGCTACCCATTCTGAATATGTTATAAGAAAAATGACATCAACATCAATCATCTTATCTAGCTCTTTGTTAATAGTGTCCTCTAACAAAAGGTTGATTCTTCATATTTTTTGCTTGACGTGTTTGATACCAAGTTTGATATGAATGCAATTTTTAATAATATTAGTATCATAACCTTTAATATCCTTGTAAGACCATGCAATAAATTCCTTAAACCATTTAATTAACTTAACTTTTTCATTTTTAGTTACCTGAATTCCCACATAAAAATACTTAGGATCCTCTTCAGTGTATAAATTAATGGGAGTGGTTTCATGTATGATTATTCCTAAAGGTGCTTCCATTCTAGAATTTTTTTAGTTGATTATTAGGTGAAAACATAGATTCTAAACTTACTAAACCAATAGGAAAATTTTTAGTACTTAACTATAAATAATCTCCACAATTAAGTACATAGTCATCATGATAAAAGTAATTACCTTTAAGAAATGAATCTATATATTCATCACAACTATACATAGGCTAACTATCATTTAAATCATATCTTAGGATGGAAAAGTTTAACTAAAGAAAAATTGATAATGGGCTCAATTTCACTTAATGTTGGATTAGAAGAATAAACTGTAAGCTTATCATCTCTTACACTAAATTCCCTAATAATATACATGATATTAAAATATTTTAAATATTCAAGTAATGACCAAACTTTCTATGTGTAATTATGCAAATGGTTTTTATTGGTTTGATAAATCTTGCGAACTTGTCTCACTACTAACTCTAAATCTTCAAAAACTTTTAAATGTTTAACATTCAATTCTATGACCTTTTCTAATATTAAACATAATGATTCAAATTTTATTGTATTATTAGTTTTTTCAAAAGACAATTTGAAGGCATAATAAAATATCTTACCAACAGGTGATATAAGACACATTTTAGCTCCACTACCTTGTTGAGAGCAAGCCACATCAAAGTAAAGAGACTATAAAATGTTTCTTTTAAAATATTTCTTCATGTTGATTTTTTGGCTCACCTACATTCAATAATTCATAAGTTCAAATACCGGTTTCATTGTAAGAAATGCTAGATGAAAGAGATTCAATTGGAGTACCATAAAAATGTTCCCTCTTGATAAATGTAATCTCATTATTAATAGGAACCCAAGTTATATCTTTTCTAATGAAATCCCTAGTGGCTTTAAACCAATCCCTTCCTAATAGCATTGAATAATTGCTAAGAATATATAAGCCTTAAATATTATTCATACATTTAATATGTTAATCTTTCACAATTTTAATAACTATGTCTCAAAACTCACCATAGCTCTTAGTTTGTCTAGCATCAAAACAAATATGTTTCCTACTGTCTACTTCATAAGAGATACCCAACTGATTTGCAATGCATTTAGACATAATATTATTTGAAGCATCTATTTTTAAAATATAATTATAGGTAAGTACACCAACATGGAGGACAAAAAAGGGCCTACTCGTGGACATGATTTTTCTAAAATTTTAAAAATATGAATTTCTACAAATAATTAGAGATGGATACACTTAATATTTGAAGATGGTATAAAAACATGAATTGTAGAATTTCGAGTCCAGTTTCCAAAAAACAATTTTCTTAAAAACATGGTTAAGTATAAATAATTTAAAAATATAAAATTTAAAGAAGACTTTTTATTTTTTAAGAAAATTTGAATTGCACCATTTCGTGTGACCCACCATTTTTTGAGCATCATTAAATATTGTTTAGAAACCCTTTGGTGAATATTTAGATTACATCTTCTAGTGTGTTACGAATTTTTTTTATAATTTTTTGATGAATATTTTTTTAATTAAGTATATGCTAAAAACTAAAAAAAATAGATAGACGTTTGTGTGACCCACCCTAACTACCTAAAAAAATGAAAAATGATTTATTTGAATGTGTGTAGAATTAGGCCTAGTTTGTTAGCATTTTTTTTTTTGTGTAGTTGGATAAATGAAAAAAAAATAGATAAACATGAATATGCATGTATAGGTGAGGCATGTAGTGGCCTAAAAAAAGATGTTTTTAGAAATAAATATAATTTGAACCCTTAAAATAGCCCTAAAAATATAAAAAAATCATACATTTAAAAATAGGATAATGTGTTCATCTTAACAGTAATAATTTTTTAATTTTAATGTTGAAATCCATAGAGTATTCAGTGATTGAAGTTAAAATTTATTTGTTTTTTATAAAATTCTTGATCTCCATTGTAGATGCACAGTCCCAAACCTTTGGCTCAAAAATCCAAGCCATTTCTATGCTTAAAGGCCCAATTTTCAATTTAAATTCAAATAACACATACGGGATATGGAACACATACACTTTGTATAATGCACACACATTATATAATGTATTGTACAATGTGTACATGTTATATAATGCATACACATTTTTTTGTTACAAGTTCAAAATGAACTCCACAATCATTTGGGAGTTGCACGTGAAGCCAACTTTGTCCATAAGATGATATTTACTACTCTAAATATTAAGTATTAAATTTATTTTAGTAAATATAAGAAATTAGGGTCACTTAGTATCTGATAGAGTTAGTCTCATAGTTTTATGCCTTACAATGTGGAATATATTTTTTCAAAATCAAACCAAAATAGTACTTAGGGATTTTAGGATAACTTTTTTAATTGATATCCATTTTTGGTAAACATATAGTCATTTTTTAGGTTTTTATGCCCTCCATGTTAATTCCTAGTATTTCTAAGAGTCTTAGGTTTGTCAAAATTGAAAATTTCAAACCACTCACTTTGAAATTGATGTAAATTAGTGTTATTGGGGTAGTGTAGGTCACATTGATGACCTACACAAATTTAAAAACCACTTTACATATTAATTTCACTTTATCATCACCCCTCCCTCATGATTGATCACTTCCTACTCATCCATCATTATACCTAATCACTCTTTCATCAATCCTTATTGTCCCTAATCACTCCTTTATTAACACTCACTATCCCTCATTACCCCTAATCACTCTCTCCTTATCCATCCTCATCCCTTATCAGTCCCTCATTGACCCTCACCATCCCTCATCATCTTTAATCACTCCCTCATCATCCTTAATCACTTCCTCATTGGCCTTTACCATCCCTAATCACTGCTTCATCATCCCTAATCAATCCCTCCTCATCCCTCATCATCTTTAATCACTCACTTATTGACACTTACCATTATTCATCTATTATAATCACGACCTCATTTCCCCTTACCATTCCTCATGATCCAAAGCCCATTTACATACTTTACTTGTCCAAGCTCTTTGTTAATATTCATGTAGCTTTCACTTTATATTTTCTTGTTTGATCTCTGTCTTTGTACACTTCACACATTTTAAATTCACATCTACATTTTTTATTTTCATTTATTCTCCATCACTCTTTGGATGGTCTCACTAAAATTTTCTTTCTATTCTCCTTGCTCAATGTATTCAATCTCTATTACTTGGAGACTATCCCCCTTACTAGTTTTTATGCTTTATAACAACTTAGATCAAATATTGTCTATGGTTCCTTAGGTTTTAATAGGGCTATGACAAACTTATTTCCACTCCTTTGAGTTCTCTCTAACTTCTTTTCAACCCTACTAAACTTTTCAACACAATCAGATCAATACTTAGGCAATTTCAATGTCTAAGTATTAAACATAGGGATTTTAGGACATAAATTTTGTAATTGATATCCATTTTTGGTAAACATAGTCATTGTTTAGGTTTTTGTGCCTTTTGGATTGATTATTGGAATTTATAGGACTCTTAGGTTTGTTAAAATTCAAGTTTTCAAACCACTCACTTTGAAATTGATGTAAAGTGGTGTTATTGGAGTAGCGTAGGTCACATTGATGACTTACACACATCAAATAACCACTTTACATGTTAATTTCACTTGATCATCACCCATATCTCATCCTTGGTCACTTCCTACTAATCCCTAATTACCCATAATCACTCTCTCATCAATCCTTATTGTCCCTAATCACTCCATCATTGACCCTCACTATCCCTAATCATCTCTAATCACTCCCTTATCATCCATAATCACTCCTCCATTGACCCTCACTATCCCTCACCATCTCTAATAACTCTCTCCCCATCCTTAATCATCCCTAATCATTCTTTCCTCATCCCTAATCATACCTAATTTATTCCTTATCTATACACACTCCCTTCTCATCCATCCTCATCATTAATCATTCATTTATTAACCTTATTTGTCTTTCATTATCTCTAATCAATTGAGCTTATCATCCCTAATCACTCCATTGATTATCACCATCCCTCATCATCCCTAATAAATCACTTCTCATCCCTCATAATACCTAATTAATTTAAATGAGGATAAAATTTCTTCACGTTAATCTTGTTAATATTTTTTAATTGATTCACAACTTTGGCACAAACACAATTCATTTTTTTTCAAGCCAATTATTTGGGTACGATGTGTCCATTATCCATAATTTCATGGATCTACCACTCATTGTATTAATTAAATATAAATGATAAGTTATATAAATAGTTTTTAAGTATTCATAGTTAAGGTATCAAATCAATAGTATTGTTTAGTGTATAGTATGTAAGAACTTTTTTTTAGTGACTAAAAGATATCCTTGTATTCATCTAGTTTATGGTTAAATTATTTCATCTTTGTTATTATTGGATAAACCACACTATGATATGATGACATAAGGATGTCATTAAACATTTACTTCTTATCATTAACAATATACATCTTACTATAATGAAAAATATTCTTGCACTTCCTAGCTCTAATGACTGAAAGCTTATAAATAACTATGATATATGGTATATTAGATCTAGAAAATCTATCACAAAATTTCAAGGATTTACTTCATAAACTACACATCAATGGTAAATACATGGTTGATCACATGTAAAACATCATGCCTTATTATGGTGAGATGTCAAAAAGGATTGCATATTTAAAAAGTTTGATTTTGTACACCAAGTGACACTACTACGTGATCCATTTCTCCAGGCCTACACTAAACCATACACTAGCATATGGTTATGGATGATGTATAAATTTCAAGTTTAATTTTTGAAAATATTATTTAGGAGAAATTAAATTCTTCTAACTTCCATTATAAATGATGAAGTGTATTGTCTCACCATTTATCTATATTTGTTAATGAAATAATATTTTGAATTCATATAATTTCTTGTTGGGGGAAGTAGAGATATTTTTAGTACCGACCATATTATTGGGTTCATAATCTAATATCTAATTTACTTTTTATAATTCTAGATAACATGTACCCACTTATCTAGATGTGTAAGTAGAGAGCTCATAGTGTGACACTCTTCATTGGATTGAATATTGAAGTTATGAATTAATAAACACTTTCCAATCTTGGAATACTTGTTCTAATCATTTGAAAATTATTTTTCACTCTCTAATATGACAACTCAATAAATATACATACAAATAGAAGGCCTTAAATATAATTATTCAGATCATAAAATGTCCTCATATGAAAATTAACTGATTGGTTTCAAAAAGTCACATAGCTTGGTGATCCTCGTGTATTTACTACCCATTTTTGGTGCTATGGTGATTTTACTTTCTTCTCTTTTTTTGGTGGATTTTTAATTGTGAATTAAATCATTTCTAATAGGCCCATATTTTTTCATAGGTGTTAAATTTTTGTGTTTTAAATTTTCCTCCACATAATTTTGATCATTTTCTTATATTTTATGCTAGCACTCAACTCTCTACTTGTATCTCATAAAATTATTAAAATCCAACAAAATACCACCATAAAGGTATTGGATGGAGTGATTAAGGATGAGGAGGAATTGAGTAGAGATGATGAAGGAGTTAATAGGGATGGTCAAGGTCAATGAGGGAGTGATTGGGGAGGATGAAGGAGTGATTAGGGATGATGAGTGATGGTGAAGATTAATGAGGGAGTGATTAGAGATGATGAGGTATGATGAAGCAGTGATTAGGAATGATGAGATAATGTAGAAGTAACACTACCTAATATAAATAATGTTTTAGTTTACATGTTTAGAGTATTTAGAACGTGGTAAAGGTCATAATAAGTCTTTAGGATTATTTCTAATTTTGTATTTTTGTGTCAATTTTGAATTAGAGTTGTATTTGACTTTCCTACCAAATCTTTCATTTGAATATTTGAACTTTCATAGAGACTTCAATATTATTTCAATAAGTCCAACATTGAATTTAATATATTTAGACTTTAGAAAGGATTTTAGGATTTTAAAAAACATATACCTAAACTCATATTTGATAAATATTTTAGTAGTTGAGTTAGTTTAGGATACTCTCGACATACAAAAGAAGTTAGAATTTAGTTGATGGTTATTTGGTAATAAGAGTCTTGTCCATGTCTTATTTTGTATTAAAATTTGGATTCAAGAGAGTTGGAGGGGGTAGGAGTTTAAAGGATGAATGTAAATAACACCAAAAAAGTGAATAAATATATTTTTTGACTATTTTCAAACAAGAAATCAAATAGATCCTGCATCTTCTTGAATATGTGTAAAGATAGTTGACAATGTGCATGATCATGAAACATGATAAGTAACAAGTTATTTGTGCTATTTGTTTTAGTGGTAAGTTTAAAATACATGTTTTTTATGGTGATTATATAATTTTTAATTTGAATTTAAAATCTTTTGAACTTTCAAATTACAAACTATATACGATGTGCTTTTACAAACTATACCTTGAAATCTGAGTGAAATTCAAAGTCTTGTGGAAGAGGAGATTATATTTGGTGGGATTTTAGAATATATGAGTAATTATTAACTTGAAATAATAATTAATTAATAGTATTTAAACATATTATGTTTTTATTCTACTAAGGGCATTCTATGTTACATAACACAAGCCTATCTTCTATGAGCAAAAGTTCTGAGTATACATCTATGCGAGAAGGTATATGCATGCATTGGAGTGAAAATTAATATGAATATGTTGGTGAGTTGACTATAATATTATCATGAATTTTTATATTCTTTTGAGTGTCTTTCATATATTTGTATTAGAAAATAGAAAACTAACACAATCATATAGTCATCAAGAAACTTAACATAGTCAAAGTGGTATCTCATGGAAATTGGAATATTGAGTGTTATAGATGGAATGCATTGATTTTTTTAAGTTTTTAAACATTTTTAAAAATATTTTAAACCTTAAGGTTGATTTATAATCATTTTTTAATGAATTAGAAGAAATAACCTCTTCTCAGATTAGTACAGACATATGATTGAGTACACAGTCTATTCAAATTTGGTTATGTCAATAGATTAGTAGCCTATAATAGAGAAAATATAGATTTAATTATTGACAAATCATCAAATATATTATAAATTTTATTATCAATTTGTCTAAACGTATTTGATTTGTAATGTTGATATTGAGTATTATTATATTCAGTTGCAAAAGGATTACATTGAGTAGCATTATCATTAAAATTGTTAGCATTATTTTGAGCTAATTTACCTTTATCATCTGAATGAGGTTTATCATTTGCTAATTTAATCTTATGTAGAGAATTATAATATTTATTCCTCGTATTTATAAAATTTTCATTTTCATTTTCCAAAGGATCATCAAGAGTGTTTATATTATAAGCTAAATCTTTAGTTATTTCATTTTTTCCTTAAAGAAGATACCTTTTAAATTTAATAAAAACTTAACATGTTTAAAGATTATGATAAATTTCACACACATGTAATCATAAGCAATATCATCATCTTTCATAACTTTATATGAAGAATAAAATTTATCATTTAATTACATTTTAACAATGACCAACTCATTGCCTAAACTTTGTATTGTTTTTAATATCTTCGCATTATATGAATTTAAGCATGTGGTAGACCCATCTTTGAAACCTACATGCTTAAGCTTATATTCATAATCAATACAAAATCTTATGATTTCATCATATTTAGTAATATATTTATCCTCTAAAGAAAATTTGTATTTCAAAGGTAAAGCATTCCAAAGATAAAATCTAAATAAGTTTTTTCAAGGTCTAAGATCACCTGGGATATTTTGACATAGTTTAGTGAATGTAAAAATAAAATGATACATGGTTTCACAAGGATATAAATAAATGTTTGAAAGATCATTAACTAAATCAAAATCTATTTTGGCTTTACCAAAAGATAACTCTAACTAGTCTTCTACATCTCTCCAATTATCAATAACTTTTGTAGGTATACTAACAAACACTTGATAAGATTTTCAATCTAATGTTTGAGAAAAAAAATTAAACAAATATTTTCACTAGTTATCCCAAGAGTGACATAAACTAACCTAAAGGCTTCTAGGTGATGTTCCCAAGATTTTCTAGCAACATAAAAAAATTGATATATTGAATCCCTTAAGAGAAGGTAGCTTACCTGGATGATTTTTGATATTGATTGCATTAGAAAAGATCCATGACAACATAGATATTTTATGCTCTTTTTGAGATTATTCTTCATCTTCACCTTCAGTGAGCTCTTATACTTTTATATTATTTTTTAGTATGTGAAGTAGATCCTCTAATCTCTATTCTTGTACTAGTTACTCTCCCACTAGTTGATACCCTATCGATTGGTTTCCATCTAGTTAATTTATGGATTTTTAATTTATCACTAACTAATCTGCCATTAGAAGTTTCAACAGACTCTACCTAAAAAGTGTGATTATTTTAAGCATGCTTTTCTTGACTTAATTACAAATCTGTCAAAGCAATTTGAATAAGCATAATAAAATCATCAAATATAAATGAATTAAAAAAAATGAGTTCTAGGCCTAAGATTGGTAGCTAAAACTCTATCTCTATCTTCATGAATTCTCCTATTCAAGTTTAAAATGTCACACTAAGTCTTATGTGTAAGATTTGAATACTAATCAATTTTGAATTTAGTAATCTCTTCTTCTTGATTTATAACTTCAATAACTTGATGAAGACATTCAGGATGATTATACCAATAATTACGTGTTAGATTGAAAGAAACATCAAATTGATCATATTTTAAAACTATTAAAGGTTAAATGATAGGAGGTTGTTAAGATCCAATAACCATTAGTAAGAAGAAAGTAATTTAGATTTTGAATGACTTTCTTAGTGGAGTCATCAAATTTATTGATGATAAAACTTATACCATCAATAAATCAACCCTTTCACCTATCGTTAAGGTCAAGTTGGAATCATACCATTCTAATCGTATGGGTTCTAAAAGTTTATCAAATATCTTAAAGATACGAGGGGGTTTTTATTATAAATTTTCAAAAATAATCGACAAGTTGTCAAGATAACTTCTTTCATTATAATAATTAGAATTCAATTTATCGAATCATGAATCAATTTAAGATAAGAATCTATAATATATTCTATCTGACAAAAAAAACATAATAGTTAGATAGTCTCTTGAAGAATAGAAACCCAAATCTAGAATATATATGTATATTCAAAAGATATTTTAACTTCTTGCCTGTAATGTTTCTAAATTAAATTTAAAGAATATCAAAAATAGGAAATATAAATCACATAGAGAGAGAGAGAGAGAGAGAGAGAGAGAGAGAGAGAGAGAGAGAGAGAGAGAGAGAGAGAGAGAGAGAGAGAGAGAGACAAACTACAAACAACTAAAGAAACAAAATAAATAAAATAAACAACCAATCCTATAACAAAGAGAGAAATAAACTAAGAATATAATCTAATCTAACAAAAATAGAACAAAACGTAATAACTAACTACGGAAAAAATTTCCTAAGAACAAAAGAACCTCTAATAATAAAAATAATATAAAAGATAAACCAAACTTGATCTAAAATTTAAAAAACTAGAGAATCCAATTAGGAAATAATTTTAAACAAATCCAACTAGAGATAACCAAACACTTAAAAATTAAGATTAAATATAAATAAGGGAACTTAATTAAGAAAGAAAATTAAAACTATGAAGGTAAAAAAAGAAAATGAATCTAAGAATTAAATAGACCTATAGTCTATTATATTAAACTAATAAGAAAACTAAAAGACTCTAATAGAAAATTAAACTTAAACTAAGAAACAATCACAAAATGAAATAAAGTAATTAAAGTATGATACTAATCAAGATAAAAAGATCTAAATAAAACTAACTAGAGATAAACATAAATAAAAATCAAACTAAATTTTAAGGTAAAAGAGATTAAGAAATAACTAAGAAACTTTAACAGAATAAGAAAACTAATTAAAACTAAGAGTAAAGTTAAAGCTTATCTGAATTAAAACTAAAACTAAATATGTTAAAACCAAAGATATAAGGAAAATATCAAAAGATTAACTAGAGAATTGAAATAAAAATATTAGACTAAAGATAAGCTAAAATAGGATATAGATCTAAAATATATCAACCTATAGAAAATTACGGAAGTAATTTGTAAGAAAACACTATGACTATCTAAGATAAGAAAAGAACAAAACTAAACTAAGAAATAAAGAAACAAACTAAATTAATTAGAATATAAATGACTAAAAATCTATAGCTATATTAAAATAACCAAAATAGAAATAAAAATCAAACTTAAAAGAAATTTGAAATATCTATTTGTATTAAAGTTAAAGTCAAATAATAAAAAATATGTGTGAGTCTCAAAATGAGAGTTGTCTTAGTAAAAAATATAAATTTAAGTGAGAAAAACATATTTTCTCTACAAAACTTGGAATAAAAACTTTACAATCAAAATAGATCAGTGAGATGTCATGGAAAAGTGGAATGATCATCATTATTCAGACTGAATACTTAAATCTATGCATACAACTATAAATAGTAATCATAAAAAGATATTAATCTTAGGAAACTTTAGATAATAAGTAATATATGATAAATAAAACTGGATATACCTGTGTTGCATAACCAATTACTTAACTTTTAGATAAAGTACAATTGAGTCTATCTATAAAATCTATACTATCTCATAAATATTGCATAGAAAGAAGAGATAAATGATAGACTTTAAAAAATACTTAATTCTTCAATACATGTGTTTCTGTATTCAAATGAATGGTTGATCTCTTCTTATACTCTTAACTTAGTTATGAAATAAGTTCTAACTAACTGTAGTTAGTTATTAGTTAATATTAACTAATTGAATTTTAAAAAAGTCAATTAATTAAACTAAAATTGGTTAAGGATATATTTACTTAAGATTTTAAAAGTCTTAATTTGATCAAAATATTTAAAATAATAGACCTAGGGTACTAATCTTAATGAGTAAGGATCCATGTTAATTAATAATATAATAGAAAACAAATCAATCATAAAATAAATAAGTCATAAATTTATAAATTAAATTCATATTTAAACCATAATACGTTTTTAATTAATTTAGCATATAAAATTATATCAAAATTCCAAAATCACTATATTTATAAAAAAATGCCAAAATTTATCAAGTCTGAAATATCAAAGTGTCAAAACAAAATATCAAGTTCTACATGAAAAAGTTCAACACTAAACATAAATTATCCTTTGGATAACCAATAGTCATCCAAATATGATAAAACTTCAATTACTTGTTTATCCTATTTATGAAGATAAATGTGGTAATCCATTTTAGATACAGGGAATGGAAACAATCTAGTCCCCAAATTAGATGTGTTGTCATCAATCTTTAGTTTAATCCTTTTTAGTAGGCTGACTTATCTCAAAGCTTTAGGTTCACTCCTCTTTGCAACAGTATTCTTGTTGACATTTTGAGGTAGAATGTCCATGCTTTTCCTTCTATTAGCATACGTCTGACCTCCCAAACTCAACCTTTAAGACCTCAAAAGGGATTCACTATATGCAGCTAACAAACTAAACCTTCCACATTTTCTAGCAAGGTCTCCATGAGAAGGAGAAGGTGCATCGATTAAATGGCCATCTTCTTAAGGACCTTGACATGGGCTATTTCTACCTCAAGCTGAATACACTAATTAATAGGTATCTAGTTTGCAAGCAATAGATCATCAATTGGATCACCTCTAAAATTAGGGGGTTACAACAGTAATAAATTAGGATAATTATCTAAGTGATGAGATGAACTACTTTGAAAATGTGTACGGGCTCTAATATATGACCATGAAAACCTTTATTACCTCTATAACCCCTATTAACTAGGTTAACAAATAGATTACTTAGAATATTCCATAAATTAGGATCATAGGCATCAAAATGAATGGACATCCTTTTGCCTTTATGAAACCTAGGCCCAAAATCTCCTACACAAAATCCAACCCTATTAAAGCCTCTACTATAAATCGACTGACTGCCACCAATATTAAGATTTCGTATCCATATTTCATCATTATTACTTCCTATTGTTTGATTCTACCTAGACATACTGATCAATTTGACATACAACAATAAAATCTAAAATTGAGGAAACAAAAGTCCAAAGAAAATATGTAAAAATAATCTAAAAACTACATTACATTGAAATACACTACAATGTTTTCAAATTCAAAATACAGAAATATAAGATTTTGATATCAATTTCAATGAATTTTAATCTCAATATCCATCTTTAAATAAAAATTCAAAACCTCAATATTGAGATAAAAATTCAAATGTAACTTCATGTTTTCAAATAGCTTAAAATCCATTCCAAAAATATCCATGTGTGTGTGTGTGTGTGTGTGTGTGTGTGTGTGTGTGTGTGTGTGTGTGTACGCACATGTGATTATCATTCTATCCATAGTTGATTGATTCAATTTAGATTTCACAAACAATTGTAATTCTTAATATTACCAAACACAGACTAAATTTCTGACCAAAGTGTGACCTTATGAATTTTGATATCCACATATATATGCAAGAGCCTAAAATCATCTAAAACACATGCAAACTGATTTTTACAAACTTGTTTGATGCAAACTATCAAATTCATACATAACTATTTCAAATTTCATGATTTCAAATACATTCAATCTGAAACTACCTATTGCTACCTGCAAATTATTTACCTCTCTATCCACGTACGTGTTTAAACACTATTGACATATTTAGTCTGTGACATAAACCCTATGTTGATATCAAACTAACTCAAAGTTATTTGTTGGCCTACCGATTTAACAAATTTTTTAAAGTATGACAGACATCTTTACATATATATATGATTGAAAACAACTTAATTTGCTCAGAAGACTACCTTGAGTGATCAAGGATCTCACCACAATGAACAAATTAAAAAACTTAAACCATAACCAAGAACCTTTATTTTGCATTTAAATAATAAATTTGAAAATTCATCTATCAAAATTTCAATTAAGCCCTTGACTACAATGAAAATTATTTAAAAACAAACATCAAATCTTCAATTTATATACTCAAGTTTAATAGTTTTCTTAGTATACCCTTTTCATCAACTCAGCTCTATATTTTATTCCTTTTCATTCAAATCTCAAATGCAAATGAAACCATATGTTCATAGCATAATTTGAAAACCCCCCAAATCTTCTCAAATAATTTCCAACAAATTCATTCAAAACTACTCAAAGCTTACACCTTGTACTTCAACAAAATCCATATATTATTATTTACATTTTTCTAAAAATGGCATCAAAATTTCATGCACAAGATTGTGTCATTCATGCAAAGTAAGATAATAACTTTAAGACATTTGAAAGCCAAAAACCCTATTTCATGCAAATAACTTTCTAAAAAACCTAAATCATGCAACTGACAAACAAATTTTATGGGTATCAACACATTTCTAACTTTCTAATGAAATAACACTTCTTTCTAAAAGTTGATATAATAAAATAATATATATATTCATGCTAGTTCTAAGTTTCAACATTCAAATGAACCCATAAAAAGTTGAAAACTTCTTTCAACCATGCATAAAAATTAGAACCCAAATTCTTAATCAAGATTATCACAAACTTAATCACATCTGCATGCAAAAGATTTATCAAAAACTTCAAACCATGAATCATATTTTCTATGTTTAACTAGAGAGGTTAGAACTATTTTCATGCAAACTATAAACCACTTGAAACTTTTCTTTCTTCATTTTGAACTTTCATACATCAACAAAGTGCTTTAAACAAAAACTAATCAACTCATCATGAATATACTAAATTTTGACGCTCAAATCCCTACCAGATATTCTCTCTGAGCCTTGTTCTACAACTTACCAACAATCCTCCCAGATCTTTGCTCTCACACAAAGCTTGCAAACAAATGATCATAAAATGAATAAAAATCAACTTTTATTTGCCAACCTGAGTCTGTAACCAACTCAATGATGGGGTCATCTTTTATTGGCTAGCATTTATTATTTTTGTACTTAGCAAGCCTGCTCAACCACTTATCAGCATTGATAAATTTATCCAAGAATATCTCTTATAACTACATCATTAGCTAATCTACGTGGTTCGAGGAGATCAATTCACCATTAATACCTAATTACTAACAAATCATAGAACAATTTCAAAGCAATACAAACTCATAATCAAACTCAAATTCATTCGACAACTTACCTCACTCACAATCCAATCTGCCAAGTGGTGTCCATCTCAATCCAATATTTGCCTCATCATCCATTGAGGGGGGTCATAAGACTTATTCATAATGACATCAAAATTGTTAATTAACTAAGTAAAGACCAAGTGTTCTTGAGACTATATCACACTTCTTAGCCAATAGTTATATTTTACAAATGAATCAAATGTATTAACCAAGTTAAAAACCTTGAATTTGCTTCTTAAACAAACAAAATAATATTAGACACTTGTGACAATAGGTTAGTCTCATGACTAATTCATATAATGAATACTAGGTTAGGTCCCCTTATACAATTTAAACATGAATGTAAACTTTGTAACAATTAAATCTCCTTTGACTCATTTTCAAGTGAAGTGAACCTCTTAGAAAAGAAATTGAATGATATATCTATCATATAATCATCAAGATATAGGAAATGAAAAATATGCTCTAGAACCATGATCACCAAATTGACTATTAACTCAAATATAAAAACAATTAAACTTTAATATTCCAATTATGCCTCTGTGAATTGAGCCATGTACTAGATACAAAAATAAACTAGAGTGCCATTAAATTATGAGCATTAACGAACTATCCAAAGCATCTTAACATTTCAAATAACCAACATATCAAGTAGTGACGAAACTAAGTTATTCATCAAGTGTAGATTTTCAACGTAACTTTTAATTGTACCAACATTGATCGTAATATCTTTCAAAGTATCATATCACCACTACTGTCCAGATCATAAATTAAAGTTACTCATGAAGATCAAAACATCACACTATAGATCAACAAATATGGCTGAAAACTGAAAATTCATAAAACAACTGAAACTGCCAAAGTGCATTGAATCTGAGTAGCATGACAACTGATCATATCTATAACCATATATGCATATTTTATTCATTTATCCAACATGCTCTTCGAAACTATTTAAAACATAGATAAAACCTATCAACAAATTATTATAATTTCATAACCAAATATGCATCTAAAAATATTATCAATCAATTGAGTCCCCAACATAGTTTTATGTTTCATAATAGGGTCATCTCTATGGCAATAAGTACAGATTTTGAAAATTTTAAGGAAGTGTAGAAAATAGACATAATATAACCCAAAACAAAATTGCAATAAAAAAACAGTTCTCCAATGCCAATAATTTATTATCTAATTGATGATTTATTAACTCAAGGGGATTTATTTAACCCCATTAAATCTATTTATTATATTACTAATGTAGTGTCTTTCAAAGGGATCAATAGTCTAATATGTACTGAATTTACCATTCATTTGAAATTGTTTTGCTTTCATTGCAATTGTTTAGAAGATAAATTTAAAAAACAAATAACGTAAAATTATAAATATATAAATAGTACAAGTCTCATTTGGGACTGATTAAATTTCATGCAAGTAGCAAACTTGGTTCTCCAATCTTTCGCGCTCTCATAATTTCGAAACAAAATGTATCCAAATGGTTGTAATTATACAATATAGGTTGTGTCATCTCGAATCAAATATTGAAATCCTATTGAAGTTGATTCTCTTAAAAGCAAACGATATATAAACTTAAAAAGATAATATTATTTAAAATAAATCGGTAAAAACATAAACAGTCTGCGTAGGTACTCAAAATATGAAACCGACATGGGCCGTTTCACGTCTCCATATTCAATAAATGACTGCAATTATTTAACGAAAATGACATGTGTAGCAGTTGATTATTCAATAAATGAGAGGAAACGTTTTGTTCGTATTTTTTAGTTAACAATATGAAGATTTACGAAGGTAATTAGCTTAGCAAGAGAGGTTTGAGCCAGGATCTACTCCCAAATGTTGGCAATACTTTTTGTAATTACCGAGTTGCTTGTCGACGGTCTCAGGGTTATCACCATTATATTCGATAGGACCATTCACAGCTGGGAAAGATTGTTGTTAAACATCGATCAATATGTGTTCATAGATTTGGTCTTATAAATTCATTTCATGGATCATAATTTATTAAATATATTATAAAGACTCTTGTAAAATTGTAAGTGTTTGTCTGTCCAATAGTTTCATTTATTTTATAGGTATGTAAAAGATTGAATTTATTATTAATAAATTAATATAAAAATTACAGTACTTATTGATGCAAGCAATAAAAATGTTGAATTATTTTGAGATTCTTACAAATTCAATATAAACCAATTTTTGAATGTATGATTTTATTGTACTTGGAATGTCCTAAATAATCATTTTAAATAGAAGTATTGTTTCACGGTGATTATAGTGGCATATAATAATACCAATAGTACTATTTTTTCTGTATATAATCCATTCAAAGTAGAACTCAAAAATAGGATTCATAAATCTAGTAGGTCATTTTATTCACTTCTATGAAATAAGTAGTTGTTTTCGTTAAGCAATATGAAATGTTAGCATCATTCAAGATATCATGTATATCAAATTCATGATAATTAAGCATATCAAGCTCAATAAGATGAATATTATTGCAATAATGTAGTTGTGAATTTGTTTTCCATTCATAGAGTTATAAGAAGTTGTAAAAAAAAATTGTTTTCATCTAAAACTTCATCATCTAAAAAATTTTCATTTTTTTGAAATTGTACAATGAATATGCCATTTGTCATAAAAGGTTTTCATGTTTTCTCAAATTTAAACTATTTGTTCAATAAAATGACTACAACAATTTTACTAAAATGTTTGTATAAAAGTTCACTCTAACAAAATAATGGATAGGTAGTGGAATATACTGAAGGAATTTCAAGGAACATTCAAAAGATACAAACAATAGCTAGCAACTATTATTTTTTCCATTTTTCACTAGGGTGATTTGTAACATCTCCCATGGTTTGTAGTGAAATATTGACCTTATTCTTGCTTTGTTGGCCTTAACTTAGAGTAAAAAAGCAAAATAATGTTACTCCATATCAGCCACACTTTGTGACTCTCCATGGTATTTTGACTCTTTATGTGTTTGAACGAGTCTTATTCTAGTTGATTCGATCCATACATGCTTACCATAAGACATTTTAAACTTTTAAAGCTCTTATTATATGATCAATTTCATGTGTACACACCCTAATTTGGTCAAGCAAATATAAGTACTCTGCCTTTTATTGCTCTTTCATGAGAAGATCATAATGATGAGTCTAAGTCTTGTTCACACTATCATTTTGGTCTTTCGATCTTTTTTATAACTATTTTTCTTATGATTTACATCTCTAGTCATCCTATGCGATGCTATCCCACTCACAAGGGGCCCCTAGCCAAATTTTTGTAGTCAATAATCATTTTTTTTGTCTCAAAACATTAGTGCGGTCCTAGACACTATCAAAGTGTGCTAGTGTCCACCTTAGAGCTAGTGCCTAACAGTCACATTTTCAACTTGTTACGAGTCCTTACACTTAGTTTATTCTCTTCTTATGATTTGGTATTTATTTTTTGCCTTGTCAGCCAGTGACCAAGGGTCTCAAATTCAAATTAAAGTTCCTTCTATATAAATAGCCTCATAAGGTATTTTACATCTAGCACTTACTAATTTGTCACATAATTAATTAAAAACTACTCAATAATATAGCTCAACACTCTGCATATTACTCAACAACACACATATACCTACATGTTTAATCAAATAAGGGCCTAAGTAAAAGTCATTCTTACATTCTATGTAAGTTGATTATGCACGTTCCCTAAGGGAGAACTACATGCAATCTGAGAACCCTGTCATTGGGGTTAATGTAAGTAGAATCTAGGACATCAGGGGTTTTATCCTACATGATCATAACATCTCACAACCCATCTTTTTCCTTCCTCTTGAATTTGATCCCATTTTTTTTCCATGTGTGTAGATGTTCATGAAGGTTTTAAAGAAGAAATAACAATATAGTGATGTAAAATAATGATCAAAAGCCCCTAAGCAAACCTAAAGAACCCTAAATCTTTCTTGTAGCATCTCCATTTGTTTCAAGACCCCTATCACTTAAAGGATGCTAGCATGGTGCTTTGGACACTTTATTAATGTGTTACTTCCCTCTAATTGTGCTACTTTTTGAAAATAATTTTAGCTCTAGTTCTAGAATGGAAGGACTTTAGAATGATTTCTAGACCTATTTTAGCATTCCCATCAATTGGTGATGCATGTTTCACTCCAAGAAAGTTAATTTTCACATTACACTTACTATTTTGGGTAATTCAATTCAATAGATCTATTTACAATATTTATCTATATTTTTCCTATGTACCCAACCCTTTAATAACCTAGGATTTACATCTACTACATCTTAAATAGTTAAAACATTTGGTTAACCTCACTTTGAATATTTCTTAACAACCTTAGTTCCACCCTAGGGTTCACCTTCTCCATCTTTGTGTACTAAATTAGGATTTATTAAATTCTATTTTTTCCTAATTTTTTGTACAACGTAACTGACCCATATCAAATCCTCTATTAGGGTTTCATTAATTTAACATATATTAAATTTTATTTACAAACCATTAAAACCCTATATCTATATAATAGGTCCTCATACACTCAAAAATTAGCCCTTAGGGTTTCAAATAATTTTTTGATAATTGTTCTATACATTGGGCTAAATATAACACACATTTTCAAGTATATATATGTTGGATTATCTTATCCCTATTTTTTTCTTATTATTCATTTGTTACATTCCTTTTTGGCAAGTTTAAAATAACTTCTAGGAAATCTCTTTCCTCTCTCCTAGTTGATCAATTTCTAAACTTTTCACATAATTATACAAATGAATAGACAACTTTTCAAGATTGCACACTAACACATGATAATGACTATAATTTTATTTATGATGATGATGATGATGATGATGATGATGATGATGATGATGATGATGATGATGATTATTGTTGTTGTTGTTGTTGTTGTTGTTGTTGTTGTTGTTGTTGTTGTTGTTGTTGTTGTTGTTGTTGTTGTTGTTGTTATAATGATGGATATGATGATTATTAAGAGAATGATAATGGAAGTGTTGATTAGGATAGATTAGATGCATATTCTTCTCTTTCTCCTCTCTCTTTTCTTACTTCTCAATATCACATTAACAACATAAGGCCAAAAGAGCCACTTATAGGCAATGTTTAGTTTCAATGCGATCATAATTTTTCAACCACTTTTGCTACATCCTTACTTAAATTAAAGCAATATAAGAATAATAAAATCTCTTTAATTTTGAATCCAATTCAAGT
This sequence comes from Torreya grandis, assembly GCA_037957365.1. Lineage (NCBI taxonomy): Eukaryota > Viridiplantae > Streptophyta > Pinopsida > Cupressales > Taxaceae > Torreya > Torreya grandis. The sequence continues at coordinate 549,730 of JARHVA010004519.1, read as the reverse complement.
AACATTATACATGTTTTTTCTAGCATAGAAAAGAGAACTTTACACTCTTTACCTTTCTAAATTCAATTTGAAAAAAACATGTACACATGATATTGCACATTTTTTTGATTCGTAAACTAAATTAGATAACATTGTGTTGTCACCTTTTTTTTCAAGTTCAACATAGTGATTCTATGAAAATATATAGATAATTCAAGTATTTATAACCATTATTTTACATGTTATAATATGCCAAATAAAAACATGATCATTAATTCTTCTACCTTTGACTCCATTATAAAATAATAATGAAAATACATGTATTTTACTCATAGCTAGTGAAGATACACATTGCATTCCCCCTACACATGATGATATTGCATAGTATAAAAAATTTAAAATCTTCCTCTGCTCTTTCTCTTAGTAAGCATGAAAATTATAATTCTTCTACTCTTACCTCTACAAGTGAATTGAATTCTGATTTTGATGAAATTTGGAATAATAATTATTACTATGAATTTAGTGGACAATATATTGAATCTAGTCCTCTCTCTAATTTAACCATTTATAATATTTAAAATGATTTTTTATTAAATTATAATTTAAACCATAATATGTCTTCAGATAAAAATATTATGAACTTTTAATCATGTTCATAGTCTACATGGTTTACATTCAAATGTAAAAAATGTGTCTTCTATTCCATTAGCATGTGATACTACTTTACCAACTAACAATATTAGTGATACCAATAAATATCCCTCACCTCTCCTTAATATAGTATAACTTGTTACACATCCTAACCCATGAGAGTGATATCCAATTTCCCTCTCAATAGGTCCAAGGTATCACCCCTCCAAAGGTTAGGGTGAACAAAATCAAAGGTCCCTGATGAAGTGTACTAATACATACAATTAATAATAATATTTAGGAATTAAACAAACCTCTTGATGATGATAATATATGTTTGAAAGAGGTAATCTATTTGATGTATGTCATGGGTGATTTACAACAAGTACACCATCTCACCTTGGAAAGTAAAACATACCTCTCTTGGGTTGATTCCAATGCCATTGATAGAAATCATATCCTGCATAGAATATTCACTAAAAAGTGACCAAAGCATTTTCATATACTAATATTTCTAAAATTAAATGGACATGGAGATCCATATGTGCATCTGAAAACTTATAGAAAGGCCATGGCACATGTCCGTCATAAGTTTATTCTCTTATATATATATCCACAAACTTTTTAGGGTGAGGAATTAAAATATTTTCATTATTCACTCCTCAGTGGTTCAATACATGCATATGATGAGTTATAAGAAGTCTTTCTCATGCATTTTATTTACAATAAGGGACCTTGAGTCACATATGAATGGTTGCCTTCATTATTCTAGGGTGGGTTAGACATAGTAAAATTATTATATTCTATGATTCAAATCATGCATGAAACAATTGATCTACCAACCCAAAAATTTATAGGTATAGTACATCTTTGATAGAGGTCTCACTTTCCATCTCAAGGAAAAATTGTTATATGAAACATACAATTCATTTTGACACTTATGCTACAAGGATATCACATTACAACTGGAGTTTTGATTAGTAGATCTACCCTTAGAGACACCTTTTGTGGAGCCACATTTGAATTTAGGTCTATCATAGACACAATCATCCAATATGGTATAAACACATAATACACATATGTGTAAGGATAGATTTTAATAGAAACCACCAAACAAGATATTTGACAAAGGCAAATAGCCATTTCATAGAGCATCTCTTATAGTGAATAAATGACATGACACCAATAGTAGAGCCATACAAGTTTTATACAAAGATAGGCCTCATTATATATTGATTACATTACTAGAGAGAGGGTGATATCCATTCCTCCTACTCAACATCATCCAGCTCATAATATTCAAATAATAAGAAACAAACCATATGATAATTATCATATAATTAATAAATATTGGGACAATCACTATTGTGCACTTAAAGTTTGTATTAACCAATGGTTTTATAGAGGCATTATAACATTCACACAGGGAGCATCAAGATCTCTATCACCACACTCTACTAGATAGCACTCATCTATGAGTGAGTTATCCTAGGATGTTTCTTTCATGGATCCATTGGTTACTCATCATACAAGCCATGTGGTTTATAATACACCTACTTATGTTAGATATCATGCACCACATATTCAATAATGATGGCAACTAGTTCACATAGCTCAACTTACTTATACTAGCATGGTAAAAAATGGAAATCAACTCAACCATAAGTCTTAGTATGATAACCAATTAAGATATTTTCTAGAGCTCATAGAGATCATAACATCAGTTTATTATGACAATCGATTAAAATATTTTCAAAAAATCATAGAGAATATAACATAGTTTTAGTATGACAACTGATTAATATTTTTATTAGGAATCATAGAGTTTAAAGCAAAGTCTCAGTACAATAACCAATTAATCTATTTACTACATAATATACACATCTACCTACCACCACTTCACTATGAGTAGTATCAGTTGTAGAGTCTACTTCTACATCTAGACCACATGAACATTATGGTCATTTATTTACTTTGCCTTTAGCATTCAGATAGTGTAGGCTATAGTTCCATGATCAACACTCAGATATACTATGATATTTTTAAAATAACTATACTAACAACTAACATTATTAATCTGATACATATATTTAATCAAACATCCATATACATATGAGAAACCAATTGACATTCCTTAGCTGAAAAAACACATTTCTATCTCAACATATGAGTAATACATACAAATCCAACACTTAATTAAATAATCAATGCCACAAATCACAATGCCATATAACACAATACCCATATTAAAAAAATCCACACACACACACACACACACACACACATATCTTGAAACAAGTTTTAGTACAATATTACAAAATCAATCAATAATCATAGCTCAATTACTAGGACCAACCTCCTCACTCTCAGATATATACATAATAGAGATAGATTCTCCTGCATCCCCTATAGATCTAGTTTAAGACCCATGTTTTCATGTTCTATACAATAACATGGCCACCTTAGCCAACAAATCTCCATGTTCTCACTATAAATGAATATGGTCATCCATGATCCTTCTACTTACCCCACTTAGAACATTGAGTGTGGGCATCATTCACCTTTGTAGCTCAACACATGCCTCATCTCTATTAGTAGTTTCTCACCTATATGAAATGGTTTCAATGGATTCTCTATAAAAAAGGTTGGTATGAATACCTATAAATCCTATCCCTCCACACTATCCCATCATCAATAACATCATCAATGACATGTTATGTCAACTCTCACATCATAGCTTCAATAATGGTCTCCTAATACTCATCATCTCCTAAACATAGTCACACCAAATCAATACATTAGATATTTACTCAAAAGTTTAGTTATTGAACAAAACTAAAAGTATAAATATACAAAAAAAGCATAACCTCAACTATCTTAGTGGGCTCTAAATCCATTCCACCCTTCATTATAACCTCATCTCTTATAAACAACAATGGCCATCTATATTACCTCCACCATACTAGAAGACATATGTCACCCACACATGATCTACATTAGGTATATCTAGAATAAGATCTTGCTCCATCATTAATATATTGTATGGCTTCACTATGGCATGGTAAATCCATAACCACACCCATCGTATGGGTGGCACATCCTGAGTGACATAAAACTATCATGTCACTTACTCATACTAAAATATTTATAAAAAATTAAATTAATAGTATTGTAACCAACAACTCACTAGAACTTGTCTTAGATGAGTCCCATCCTTAGGTCATCCTTAGAATGAATTGTAGGGTATCCAAATAATATTTCTAGTTGTCACTAGATCTAATACCTAGTGATAGTGTGTAATGGTCCTTGATCACATGAGAGCTATGCTAGTTCATATTTCTTCAAACACCTATGGGCAGGCCCAATCCATATGTCAAAACCCCTCAAGTCTAGCCACTTAATATGTTCATAATCCTAATGATGGAACAATGTCAAACATCCAATACCTCTACTACATAACTCCTAAGTAAAATGGTATAAATATTGGTGCAAATAGACTAGCATGGTGTGACCACATGAGTATACGGTCCCATGCTCCTATATTAAATAGATACACCACTACCATTCATAGTGATAAATGAATCCAATAACACTAAAAGAAACATTTAAAACCAAAAAACATTATATATAACAATCATAAATAATGAAATCTCACTGCATCTCCATTGATAATTGGTCCTTATGGGTATGCTCAAAAAATTCCTAGAGGATAGATCTATAGATCTATCCCTACTAAACTTATGTAATTTAACCAAGCCAAAACATATGAGCATCAACAGTCCACCTCTCACACAAGGCAATCATCATATGGCAGTCCTAAGGCATCGATAAAAGTGATGCCACATAACCCAAATCAACCTTATGAATAAATACACTCTCATTGTGTATCAGGGGTAGTTCACATAAGCAATCGATGATTTGGTCACTATAGAACTCCCTCATACATACATCCACCTAAAAAAAACAAAAATATGACAATAACATTTATAAATGACATATAAAAATGTAAAAATGATCATTAAACACTAACTAAAACAAAAACATATAATTTTAACTCCATCAAACACTAGTATTTCCATTAGGACATTAGTGTTGAATGGTAGTGATATATCTCATGATACTAGCATATTCTTTTAGACACTACCCTAATCCTCCTAAAAAGGGCCCTAAACTACATAAATTACATTAAAAATGACAAAAATGTCAAAATATTTTTTAAAAACATATAAAATCATATGTTCTTTGTTGGTCTCCACCTCCTCATCTTGGGTCACATTCACTCCTTGTCTCCTTAGCATATTTGTTAGCCTCATATAAATAATTAACTCAAGTAAAAAGGTTAAAATGAATCTAAAAATCAATCAGTCAATGTATTTAAGCTATGTTTTAACAATGCCACCTACTTTAGGTTAACCTTGCATGCAAATTTTGACAACTAATATCAAAATATTCAAATCACAATATCTCAAAAATTGTAGCTCCAATTATTATATGTTGGGATAAATGAGATAGCCCCCACATCATATTATTTACATTTCTATCACAATCTATTTGACTTTGCAAATGATAAAACTCATTTTTCCTTAACAAACTCAATCTAGACCATAGGTCTATCATAAACTTAGCTTACAAATGATTCCTCTACAATCATCAAAATAATTGATCTCACATTTCCATTATTGATGGTAAATATCAATAACATGCATACTAATATCATTTTTCATTTGAAACCTTTACCTGAGTTTTAGCTCTCTCACCAAAGTGGTGAATATATACACTATTTACACTGATATAATTTTACTCCGAAACATAGTTTGAATTGGACTTCTCGATTTAGATACTTAGATATACAATGGTTCAGATACTTATAAAAATATTGGTTTAGATACACAAATAATCAAGTACATAGGTAAATTTAGATACATAGATTGGATTAGATATTCAAACACATAGGTTGACTCAGATTTACAATGTTTCATTATCTTGCCAAATATTAGTTCAAATTATCATATTTTACATAGGATTTTGACATAGTTACATAATCTAATTATGACTATGGGGGCATCATACATGATACACCATCCTTATATTGACATAATTTTATACATAGGATACTTAGATAAATTACTCAAGAATCAAGTTCGAGGCCATGATGCAAGGCATGTGTCCTTGATCCCACAAGATTCCACTAGATTATACAAATAAAATGGAAAATTATACCATTCTCTATCTATAGAATATTAAATCACATGTATATTTTCACTGGGATCTCACCAAGATTTCAGTAGGTTGGGTCATATATCTATCTTTAGTGGTTGATCCATAGTTGTCACTAGACCCAAATTATGAAGGTTAAGCGATAATTTCAACCTCTGATCATATTACTTCTCAAACTAAATTCACACACCATAGTGGTGGTCAGGAGGGCTTGTTTTTCCACATTTATAGATACTTCTTAGTCTTAATTCACACATTAGAGTGGGAGAAATCAAGGATTTTTTCTCCATAATTATATATTACTTATCAAACTTAGTTACATGCTAGAGTGGGGGTAAATAGGACTTGTTTCTCTATAGTTCATAGATTACTTCTCAAACTCAGCTACATATTAGGGTGGTGAAAATAACACTTTATCTCTCATTATATAGTCAATTATTCATATTCATTACAACGGACACCCACATTATGGATTTCCATCTTCATATCCAACATTCCAAACACATGTCCACTTCTCTAGCCAAGAAGTGGGTTGGGTTCAGAATACATCCTCATAGGTAAGTATAGTTACATAATTTATTTTGATTTTACTCTAGTACTTTCATTTAAATTACATTACTAGAATAAAATGAGGGGAAATTTATGCACCCTAATTTGGCAAAGCAAACACAAGTACTACGTATTTTATTATATTTTCATGGTAAGGTCTTTATGATGAGTGTGAGTCTTATTTTCATGGTCATTTTGGTCTTTTGATCTCTCTTATTATTATTTTTTCTGATTTGATTCACCATCAGTGGTCTTATATCATGTTAACCTAGTTAGAGACACCCCTAGCTTATTTTCCATAGTCAATACTCAATTTTTTTAATCTCACGGCACTAGCACAATCCAGGACACTAGTGTAGTGCACTAGTGTCCACCTAAGCACTAATATCCAACAAGCACTTTTTAAATTGTTATAGGTCATTAACCTTTCTTGAGTCTATTTTTATGTTTTGGTATTTTTTTTTTCCTTTTCAGCTAGTTGACAAGGGTCTCACATTTAAATTAAATTTCCTTATATATAAAGATGCTTACAAGGAATTTTACATATGAATCTTACTACTTTGGCATATATTAATTAAAAATAAGTCAATAGTATATCTCAACACTCTACATATTAGTGAGTAAAAAACAAACTTACATTATTGATCAAAGAAGGGCCTAAGTGAAATTCATTTTTATATTCTGTGCATGTTGATTATGCACCTTCCCTAAGGGAGAGTTACATGTGATTTAAGACCCCTATCACTGGGGTTAATGTAGGAAATAGTTAGGATAACATGGGTTCTATCCTATGTGATCATAACATCTCATAACCCATCTTTTCCCTTACTTTTACATTTGATCCCATATTTGCTTCATGTGTGTAAGTGTTCATTAGGGTTTTGAAGAAGAAATAGGGAAATAGTGTCACATAAGAATGATTAAAATCCCCTAAACACACCTATATAACCCTAAATCCTTATAATAACATCTCTAAAATTCTCAAGAACTCTATCCTTAAAAGAATACTAGCATGATGTTCTGGACACTAGTGTAATGTGCTACTGTTTGAAAGTATTTTTAGCTCTAATTTTAGAATGGAAGGACTTCATAATGATTTTCAAACTTGTTTTAGCCTTCCCATCATCTGGTGATGCCTATTTCATAGCAGATAAGATGATCTTATCATTACACTTACTATTTTGCTTAAATTAATTTCAGATATCCCTTTGATATATTTATTTTTATTTACCCTATGTACAATATTGACATCTATTAACTCTTAAATAGGTTAAACAACATGATTGATTATTACAAAGTGAAAAGAAAAATTCACTGCAAATTGCTCATTAAAAATAACACTTGAATATTCAATAAATGTTTTCAAATGAGCTTAATGACTAGGATAATATAATTTCTACCTATCAACAATTATAATAACCCCAAATTTTCATTCTTGAAATCAAAATATTTAATGAATTCTACATTCTGTTTTTATGTGTTCAAGATAAATTATTTTTTTCCATATAAGTGATATGATAAATGAAATTAGAGTTTATCGTGAGAAGAAAAATAACTATATGTTTAAGAAATTATAGTGCTTGTCCTTCCATTGGTTCCATTTCTTTTATAGGTATGCAAAAAATTAAATTTATTATGGAGACATTAATATTAAATGTTGCAATTCCTATTGTTGCAAGTAATAGAAATGGTGAATTTTTTTTTATTTTCTTACAAATTCAATATTAACCTTATTGTATATAATTTATGATGTCCCTATACTCACAATGCACTAAAAAATCATTTGAAATAGAAGTATTGTGTCACGTTGATTATAATGGCACATAATAATATAATTATTGATATTTTTTTCTAGATATAATGCATTCAAAATGGATGAACCTGAAAAATGGGATTCATAAATCTAGTAGGTCATTTTATTCACTTCTATAAAAGTAGATGTTTTTTCTAAGAAATATGAAATGTTATCATCATTTCATTTATGATGTATATCAAATTCATGACGACCAATTATAAAAAGATCATTAAGGTGACTATTATTTCAGTGATGTAGATATGAAATTATTTTCCTTTTATATAACTATTAGAAGTTATAACAAAGATTATTTTCAAAGAAAACTTCATCATTCAAAATTATTTCATTTTTCAAAAAATAAACAATGAATATGCCATATCTATAAGAAGTATTCATGATTTCTCAGTTTTGAACTATTTGTTCAATAGAACAACTAATGACTACATTAATTTTCCTAAAATATTTGTATAAAAAAAGTTCACACTAAGAAAATAATACATAGGTAGTGGAATATATTGAAGGAATTTCAAATAACATGTAGAAGATATGAATAATAGCTGGAACTTATTCTTTTTTCATTTTTTCATAAGGATAATTTGTAATGCCTCCCATGTTTTGTAGTGAAACATTGACCTCATTATTACTTCATTGGCCTTCACACAAAGAGTAACAAATTAAGAGAGCATTATTCCTTGTTGGCCACACTTTATGACTTTTCATGGTAGTTTCATCTCTTTATGTATTTAAAGAAATCTTATTCTAGATGATTAGATCTATGTGCATTTACCAATGACATTTAAACTTTTCAAGCTCGTATTACTTCATCAATTCCATGATCAATTATTAGGAATTGCACAAAAACATTTACTACAAATTGCTCATTAAAAAAAACTTGAATATTCAATAATTTCTTCTTAATGATCAGGGGAATCTAATCCTTATCTAGAGATAATTATAAAAACCTCCGATGGTCATGGCCAATAAGTTGGAAATTATAAACAAATGAACTTAGATTTACAAGGGACTTTAAAAGTTTTTTGTGCTTAAAATAAAAATGGGAATCCTTAGATGATGAACTATTGTATCCGTGCATGTACATATATGTGTTTTTAAAAAGGATTGGACTAATTTTGATGTTTTTAATAGTATTTTACACTTCCCTTGCTTCATGTTCACCTTTGGTAAATTTAGGTACTTAATTTATCATGTGATTGTGTATTGACATTTTCAATATTTTCTTCTTGTTGATATTTCTTAAGAATCATCCTAATCTTGAGACACCCTATATTAAAGAGATAGTGCATAGAAGCACAAGAGTCCTAACTCCAAATCATGCAACACTTATTATCATCTCCATTTTTATCTCTTTTTTTGTATAATTGCTACATTATTTTTGTATTGTGAGAAGCTACTAAAGGATGGAATATATTTATAACGGGAGGATGTAAGAAAAATGTGTTTTTTCATTATTTCAAATTACTTTATTGATTTTTTATGTTTTGACTACTACTCATCTCAAAGATTTTGCATCACTGATGTGGTATATCTTTGAATTGGTCTGTATGTTATTGATGGAGATCTTTTATTTTCATAAGAGTTCCATAAATACATATCAATCAAATCAACTTTATTTAACTTTCAAGAAGAAAATCTTAAAAGTAAAATATAATAATAGGAGTTTGAGCATATGACCAATTATCTTAGGGTTAAACAATAAATGTAGTCTCCATAATAATCTTTCCTTAATTTATTTTCTTTAAAATCATGTTTTCATATAATGATGTGATATTAACCTTTGTTTATGTTATTTTACTTAAGATTCAATAATGTTTTAAACTAAATTATGATTAACTTCACATAACATTATTTTTCCATTCCATATCATTATTATTATTATAATGATCAGTATCATTATTATTAATCAAAAAATAATAATTTAGTGTATGGTAGTGATTCACTTATTTGATAAATATGAGTTTTCACTTCTACAAAGTGGCAATTACTTCCTAATGGTTAATTATTTGCATGATAGGTGCAACACTTATTCAATTATGAAATAAGATCACCAATATTAGATTTTAATTTTTAAAGGTGATGCTTCATTTGATAATAAAATAGACCATTTCTTTGTATCCTATAAAATGTCTTCATTTCTTAATACGATATTTTTACAATAATACTTTTTTTTCAAAAATATAATATGATTCTTCATTTCCCTCATTGGTACATATATATCCTATCCATCATAAAAAGACATGTATATGTGCATTACAATGAACATTTTTCATTCTACAAATGATAGGTGTAGTTCGGTTGTGTCTAAAAAGCAACATCCCATTACTTATAGATTTAAATTTACAATAATATTTCCATCTTATTTATATCTTCTAATTTTATGAGTGTGTTCACACCACTTATTTTAAATTTCTCTTCAAATTATATTGGATGTTAAGTGCATATTTATTAATATATGGTCATTTTGGGACATTTTTACGGTTATTTATTACTTGTGGAAACTTTCATGACAACATTTGGATTGATTTGGGGCACATTTTATCATAGGTAAAATCCATCCTTGGGACACATTTATATCATAAAAGAAGGCATTTTAAAATTATAAATTTGATGTTTAAATTAATGTTTAATGATGGGTAGCTGCATTTAATATGTTGCTCTATCACCTTTTTTACAATGACAAGATAATGTTGACATAGGGATGACCCCTAAATTTGACATGGTGATAGATTCTAACATCCACCTTGGGATAGATAAATTTAACTCCATATTAAATTTATAAATTTGTTCATGTTATGATTTTAAATTTCATCCCCATGATGACTTTAAAATCTATGCCCAAGTCGACGTAAAATGTAATTTTGATGTACTTTATTTTCTAAAATATTAAAAAAAAATTAGTTGAATAGGCTCATAGGATAAAGTTTGATTTACATAGGTATTTTATGCATTGACAAGAAGGGATTATTCAGAAGTAGTAGTCTTGTCCTCTCCAATTTAATCAATCCTTTCATTATTTGTTTTAAATTATAGATAATTAAATCCTTTACTTTATATTATAGATGGTACATGATTTAATTTTTAATTTTCATCTTATAGTGAAAATGATATTTTGAACATGGTAAGGATGTCCATCAAAGTATAACTAGAAGGGGATTTCCATTATATGTTATTGTCATTGAATCTAATTATCTAGATCATATTCAAATTAGGATTAAAAACATTTATTTACAATTAACTAATGCAAGTAAATAGAATTTACATATAATTTTATATTTTCTATGATATGATACTCATGGAACAATACATGCACACCTATATATCCAATAAATAAAATATTGCATTAGAAATAAATTTAAAATGATAAAAATAAGTGTATTGGTTCATGGTATATGCTTCCAATAGATAAATAAAGAGAGAGAATTTTTGTCCAATGTTTGTTTTGTTAAAATGTTGAGTGTTAATTCTCTTTTTCATCTATTTTATACCATCATTATTATACGATTTGATCTCAAAAACTCTATCTTTCTTTATAGATTCCAAAACCTTCAAAACCTATCACATACAAGAGGGAACTATCCTAAATCACCAATATGTATCAAACATCAATTAATATGTTTGAATAAATAAATATGGTCTTATGAAACTCATTTCATAGATCATAATTTATTAGTTATATTGCAAAGACTATTGTAAAACTACAAATGCTTTCACTTCCAATGGTTTTATTTATTTTATAGGTATGTAAAAGATTGAATCTATTATCTAGACATTAAAATTAAATTCTACAATACTTATTGGTGCAATAAATATAAATGGTGAATTAATTTTAAGTTTATTGAAAATTCAATTTAACCCTTATATTTTTCATAATTTCTTATTTTCTTATACTTTCAATTCCCTAAATAATCATTTTAAATATTAGTATTGTGTCACATTGATTATAGTGGCATTTAATAATATCAATAGTAATATTTTATTATTAATATAATTTTTTAAAAGTGGATAAACATGAAATATGGGATTCATAAATATAGGTCACTTAATTCACTTCTATAAAATAAGTAGTTGTTTAATTTAACCAAGATGGAATATTAGCATCATTCTAGCTATGATGTATATCAAATTCATGATGACTAAGCATATCAATATCATTTACTTGAATATTATTATAGTGTTTTTGATGTGACAAAATTTTCCATTCATAGAGTTATTAGAAATCATAACAAATATTATTTTCATCTAAAATTTCATCATCTGAAAACATTTCATTTTTAAAAAATTGTACAATGAATATGCCATTTGTCATAATAAGTTTTCATGCTTTCTCAATTTTAAACTATTTGTTCAATATAACAACTAATGAATACAATAATTTTATTAAAATATTTGTATAAAAAAAACTTACTCTGACATAGAAATGCATTAGTAGAATGTACTGAAGGAATTTCAAAGACCATGTAGAAGATAGGACATTAGTTGGTGTATATTATTTTTTCCATTTTTAACTAAGTTGATTCATGTTTTGTATTTAAATATAGACTTCATTCTTACTTCCTTACCATTCACACATAAATTAATAAATCAAGATAGTGTTACTCCCTATAAACCACACTTTGTGAGCCTTCATAGGAGTTTTATCTCTTTATATGTTTGAATGAGTCTTCTTCCATTTGATTGGACCCAGACATGTTTATTGAAATAAATTTTAAACTTGTCAAGATCTGAATACTTGATCAATTGTATGATTGATTATTAAGAAGTGCACCAAAAAATCATTAAAAATTACTCATTAAAAATAATACTTAAATATTCAATAAATGCTTGAGGGATCTTAATGAATAGTATAATGTGATTACTACTCATTAAAAATTATATCAACCACCAATGGTCAAGGCCAATAAGATGGAAATGAAAAAAAATGAACATAGATTTATAAAGGACTATTACAGTCCTTTGTTGTCAAAATAAAAATGTGAATCCTTCAAAGATTCATTATTCTATCCATACGTGGACATATAGGTGGTCATTTTGAGGTGTATAATAGCATTTTATGATACTTTTGCTTCTAATTCATCTCAAGATAAGTTAGGTAATTAATTTATCATGTGATTGGATAGTGATATTTTCAATATTTTCTTCTTGTCGATATGTCCAAAGGTGACCCATCCTAACCTTGAGACACCCTATTTTAAAGGGAAAATGTTGCATGGATTTTTGTTAGAAGCATAAGTACATGTATTTAATACGTGGATAAAATAATGAAGTCATGATGAATTTAACTATCTTGCCCTATTTTTTTGAGTAATTATTTTTTATTTAGAACATACGAAGTGCTATCATAACTTTAATTATTTTATTTTTTTCATTTACATCGAAAGTGTCGATGGAGATTTACTTAAGAAAAAATTTAATTTTTGTGATCAAAGAGGAGATGAAGATGTTACTTGATGAATTATTTAATAATATTTGAAAATAGGTCCATTCATCAATTAAAAAATAATATAAATGATATGAGGAAAAGGAGGATAAAACATTTTAAGGAAAAGTGGACCTAGATCCACTAGATGAGATAAACAAAGAGATAGGATATGAAGAGAACAATAAAGTAAGATCATGCCACCCTTATTTTAACCTCCAAACAAAGATTCAAAAGTATGATTTCAAAGGTAATATGGTGGCCCATGCTTGGTTGAGAAATATTAAGTTTCCCTTTAGGGAACAAAGGATAAAGACTCATGAGGAAAAATTAAATGTGTGTCTGCAACATTTGGATGATGTTTCCCACATTTGGGGAGAGATGGATTTATAAAATCTGAAGGGGGAGTTTCAAGAATTTTAAAAAGATATAAATAAGAGAGTTGACCGTAAATTTGATGAAATATATGATACTTAGTTGATGCATTTTTTTAGGAAGATATGTCCATGGAGGATATGTCATGATTTCCCCCTACGTCCATTATTATAAGCCCACATTGTAGGTGTTATCATACATGGATAAATATCATATATTTAATCCAAATTTTATTTTTATTTTAGATGATTTTTGTGTTTCTATGATAAGGTTAGAGCCATAAAAAAAGGAAGCCCTTTAGAACCCCACTTTAGGGTGTGAACCCAAAGATCTTTCTCTTGTTATGGTATAAATGATGTAACAATTTGGATCTCTTTTTGAAATGATATAATATATCCACTTGGACACATTTAAGTCCTTTTTCCATGTCAATAAATCATGAGTTCTGGTTATGGTCAATCTTTTATGTAAACTTAATATTCTAGATAAGAAACAAGTCCAACGATTAGGCTTCTATTTATACACTTAATAAAGAATCCCCATTAAATTTATGTTACCCCAAAGTATTAATGTAGACATCATTTCTAAGCTATTTTGATCCAAAGTTATTATGCTCAAATATCTTCAAAGCTTAAACATTGCAAAGTTATAATGCTAAATTGTTTCCACAAAACTTCATTGATAGGCTAGTTTAGTGGTTTACAATCAAGGGCCTAGGTTTTATGAAGTGTTCTTGAGGCATTGGAGGAGCTTACCACCATTTTTTACAAAGATAAGGATGATTGATCAAGGGAGAACATGTTCTTGAGTGACATGGGTATGGTGAATCCATTTGGGAAGGTAATATGGTGTTTCTTTATTTCATTTCTTTCTTGCTATCCTTTGTAATTCCCATAAGAATAGATAGGCTTGGTTAGTTAGTTATTTATGCATGTTTCATTATTTATGGACTAATGCTTGACTAACTTGCTTTGTAATCCTTTTTACATCTTGGCACACCCAGTGGGACTGGATGCATCCTACACATGAAGGAGATCCTTTTACAACTTTAAAAGACTTATTTGAGCTCTTAAAACTCTTGAAAATTAATTTTCTAACTTTATTTTTCCATTTTTAGTGGCCATATTTTTTACATGGCAATCGACATCAGTAGAAATACCAACATCAGTTACTGACTTAACCAACATCAGTTAGTAGAACTAACATTAGTTAGATCTTGGTTGGCTATAATTGACATCAGTGGTATTCACCGACGTCAGTCACTGTGTTTTTCAAAAAACATAGACCTGAGACCTACTTTTCCCAAGTTTCTTATTTCAAATTCAAAAGGGCTTCAAATCTAAAGGATAAACTAACAATTTTACTATAGGATCAAGTTTAAAATTTGATTAAAACATGTTTAAATCACCTTTGCATGATTAAAAATTGATTAGGAACCTTGTTTTGGTGTTTAACAAAGAATTTAGGTGTTTTTGGTGAATGTTTTCAATGTTTAAAACTAAGACCAAGGGGTCAAATGAACACCACCAAACATTTCATTCAAGTTTAAAATTAAACACACTAGTTAATTCTTGTTTGCAATAGTTAATTAGACTAATCTTGTTTGGTAAAAAGAGGTATGTTGCATGTATGATCTTCCATTTGTCCCTTATAGGGAACCCTTGGAATCAAAATTTCCATTATTATTGCAAATATCTTAGTCCAAGGCTTAGAAAGAATGTCACCTAAAGCACTCTCCAAAAACTTTCTAAAGTTTGGGTGACCTTGAAAATGACCCTAAAGTCTTTCTATTTTCATGCTTTCTTTGTTTTTTTGCATCTTGGCTTACGAGGAGGACTTCATCACCTCTCTTAAGTTCTTTAGGGAAGCTTTGACCCAGGGTTTCACCTCCCAACATTTACTTCATTTGACTTCTTTGGAGTTGCACATGGGACATAGTGGCTCTTTGGACATCAAACTACATTGAGTGAACAGTTAGATGTAGTGGTTTCATAAAGGAATAGACCTTTTTATAACAAGTTAAGTGATACAAACCCAAAATCCATGCTTTTCTTTTGCATTGTTTGGAGTGAAAGTCATTGTGCAATTGATTTCCCTAGAATGTTCAAAACTTGATATTTTAGTAGAACCCACTTTGCCATACCTTATTATTTTAGACTTAAGATGTTTATTTTTTATCATTAGCTTACTTCGTCTTGATTTGTGTCTAAATTTCTTGTTAACTCACTGAACTTAACCAAAACACATTATCCTCAATTTTTTTGAGCAAGGGAGGTGTTATGCTATCCAAATGGAAAATTCATCTTTTAGCTATTCAATTTGTTATCAAAAACTTTGTGTCATGAGATCCACTTTGGCATAGTCATGCTGCCCAATTAAGTCTCAAACTTTTACCCAATTTGTTTAAATCCTTCATTTATAATCCACATTCAAAATTGAACTTTTTTGAGTTCTAAGGGTTGGTACGTCAAAGTGGGTTCGCCATTTGTTCACTAAGATTGTTTTGACTTGGGTTGAATTTTATATTTTGGATTGAAGGTCTTTTATTAAGACTCAAAATCACATTATCATCTTGGTGGACTCAAGTCATATTGTGTATCACTCATGCATTGAGTCCTAGAACATATTTTATCCCACTAGAATCATGTGGTGACGTTGTGCTACCCATTTGGTCCTAGATTTATACTTAGTGATTCACGTATGTCTTTACATCTTGAGTTACTTAGTTCATTTTGTCTTCTTATTAATTTGGAAAGATTTCCTCTAAACTTCTAAGGTCAACTTGTCAAAGTTTAAACTAGATTTTTTAGTGTGGGTGTATCACAAAAATCTAGGCTTTGGTGTACTAGTTTTCACTTTAGTTCTTTGAGGTACCTTACTCTCTTCCAATCTATATGATTTAAAATTTACCAGAGGTTGAGTAATTTCATGAACCAAATATTCTAAATTATGTGTGCTTTCAAACCACCTTCCCCTATAGTCTCATTAGTACCTCGGTTGTTTGTTTAAAAAGAGTTGAGGCATACTTTGATTGGTTGTCACACAATGGTCCAATGTTAGTCAAACACACAGAACAAATCTATTTAGAAATGAATCAAAGGTTCACTCATAGTGGGGCCTCTTATGGCCTTAGTTATGAGGATGAGCAATTTTATGATGGCCAAGATAACCCCATTATTCTTGATGATATCCCCAAAATAATAGGATTTGAAGATGATTATAATGAATATCAACCCAAAAAAGATCAAGATGAAGCCCTTCTTAAATTGATAGAATCAAGTGCTAGACTACCTTCTGACTTTCTTATGAAACAATTACATACCTTAGTTAGAGAAGGAGAATAATGACGGTAAGAGCAAGCTTTTACAAAACTAGACATACCTTATTCTTCTAACAAAGGACAATAAATAAAAATAGATTCAAAACCCACAAATCTAGATCTTCTAGCTAAGATCAAGATAATAAGTCAACGATATGAAGATCAATTTGTCATAGACATAATTGACTCCCTAGTTGCCACTTCAATTCACAATAATAATTTGAAATAACATGAGGATATGGTTGATAGTACACAAAAATATTGGATGAAAACATTACCATAGTAGATCAAGGCAATCTAAATGAATAATTAAAGTCACAAGAGACCTTAAAAGATGTTCCATTTGACATGGAACATAAATTATTCAATCATAAAGAATCTCTTGTTACTTTACAAACTCAAAACCCAACCATTTAGTTTGAATTGAGGAAATCCCTCACACAAACCAAAGATTGGTAAATAAACATAAAAAATTTCAAAATCAATAAAGTGCAAAATAACCAAACTTTGGGAATGTTTTACAATCCAAGAATAAATGGCCTATGTTCTCAACTCAAGTAGCAAATCAGAACTAAATCATAGATCGAAAGTTATACACTCCCTATAGATCCATACAAAATTGGGGGCACATTCCACCCCAACAGTGTATTATCCAATCCGCAAATACACCAAACATGCAAGAATGGAATTCTATGAAGGAAATTGTCCAAAGATTAGAGATGAATAATATAGTCAAAAAATGCAAATTTGATGAGATGTGCCCATATCCATTTGAATTATCTATTCTCCAAAACCCCTTTCCACATCACTTTGAGGCACCCAAATTTGACAAATATAAAGGGAAAGGAGATCCGTGTGAACACATACAAGCATTCTTCATCTTGTGTCAAGAGGTTGCTTATAGTAGACATTACTTACTATGACTATTTCCATGAAGTTTAGCAAGACAAGCTCTTGATTGGCTACTTAAACTACCCAAAGGATTAGTTATGGATTGGAATGACTTATCATAAAAGTTTGTTAACCATTTATCATACAACATAGAACATGAATTGACCGTTGTTGACTTATGCAAAGATAAACAATGTGATGGTGAAAGTTTTGCTGCATATCTATAAAGGTGGAGAGCATTGACAGGCTAATTTCAACATAATTTATTAGACAAATAGTTGGCTAATATCTTTGTAGAGAATTTGCATCCCAAAGTTTCACATAATCTACGATTATCTTGTGTTAACTCATTTTAAGAAATTATTGACAAAGGAGTGTAGATTGAGAAGGCTCTTATTACTAAGGGCCTTGTTAAGATATTTATACAAGGACAAGCATCTAACCAGACTAAATCACCGGATCCTCAAATAGTTACATAGGATAAGTATAAGGGCTTTCAAAAAAATAATAACATGGTCAAAAATGGGGTGACAAGAACTAGACATGTACAAATGGTACAGACTATGGCTCTTCCAAATGTACAATTAACTCCCTAAAATTTGTTACCTACTTTGCAAAGATAACCTCTACAAAGGAGGTTTCATAACAATTTTAGAGTCTTTAGCAAGTTACGAAAATTGACTGAAGTAGTATTAAAAAAGCTCATTGTAGCCAACTTAATTATATGGCTAGTATCAAGGCCATTTCCTCAAGATCAGCTATAACCAGACTAGTAGAAAGAGAATTAATGGTGTAACTTTCATCATGTTTCTAGTCATGGTGCATATCATTATGTTTAATTATGACATATTATTGAGGACTTTATTGAAAATGGTCAGCTAGAAATTAAGTTGGCCCCTAATCAGGACACAAATTAGGATATGGGAATCTACAAAGACCCCTTTCCTTGACATGATCCATCACCACTAAGAAATATCAAAATAGTCACAATCAAAGACAAAGGCATAATCAAAACCAAAAATAGGGTTAGAATCATAATGAGCATAATTGAGATCATGATCCCCACACTAATAATGTGGCTTATAACAATGTGCCTTATGACAACAATAACACTGTGGGATGCATTTATGCAACCCATATTGCCATTATTATTGTGACACCATGTGACCAATCTCATGTTCCTCACAACATGAGACCCATCATTATAGGGTCAACACCCTCTCCCCCTAGTAATTCCATGTCAAGTTCACATCATCATGTTGTTACTCTATTTGCACAAGTTACTAATCTTGAACAATAGTACCATTCTTTTATAGGCTCCTCATTGACCCAAAAGTATATCAATACCATTAGTCACCCATGAATCACCATCCTTGGCCCTTTGCCTCATCCTTCTAATTATAATGACTCCTTGCCACCTCTAGGTTATGCAGTTACAACTAGATGCCTATGAGTTACCATCCAAGGCCCTTCACCCAATTCTTTCCATAAACCCAATGAGAACATTGTACCAAAGGCTCCAAAGATGAATATTATTCCAACAAAGACTAAACTAGTTCAATCCACAATTCAAAGGCCTTATAGTATAACAGACCAATTAGATAAAACCCCTACACAAATTTCCATATTAAAACTCTTGTGCACATCTGATGTCCATAGAACCATCTTCAACAAACTTTTATAAGAGTCTATTATGCCTAATGATATAAATTTGATCAATTTTAGAGCCTAATTAGACATTTATCTTCATTTTGGCAAATCATGTTTGATCAAAAGGGCATATCCACCCTTGGCCCAAACCACAATAACCCACTATACATTGAAATAATCATTGTGGATCACAGGATCAAGTGGGTTATTATAGATAATGGTTTAGGGTTGAATGTCATATCTCTTAAATTGGTGTGATGATTGGGTTACATGGACAAAGACATTCAACCAGAGACTATTACAATCAAGGCTTACAATAATGCTGAGAGGAAATCATTTGGTACAATTTCATTTCTAGTCATGGTTGGGTCTATTTCTCATCACACATTATTCCATATTATGGATATCGAGATTGCTTATAACATACTTCTTGGTCATCCTTGGATCCATAAAGTACAAGTAGTTCCATCTACTCTTCACTAATGCCTTAAGTTTTCCCATGATGGGATCAAGGTTACTATTCCCACTGATTAGTAGCCATACCAATATTGCAAACATCTCGAAGCAGAGTTTCATAATTAAAACTATTACCTAGGTTCTAAATTCATTACAAAGAAGAATAAAGCCATCATTTCTCATTTATCTCCATCTAATTATATAGACCCTGGTGATCTAGCCTCCACTTCAACTGATCCATTTCTTATAGCTCTGGCCAGGCAGGTGGTTATTAAAGATGCAGGGATTTCCACATATCATTTGAAGGATGTCCTCTATATTGAAAAATTACCAAAATCCCCTAAAATATCTGGTAGGCCTAAAACTTCCCAAACTCCTAACAGACCTAATTAGATTTGGCAACCAAAGAAGAAGCAACCAAAACCTCCTATGGTTTTTGTACCTACAATCACACAAAAGAAAGATCAAGAGGCTTTTACCAAGGGAGATTGGTTATATTCTGAGAGCCTTACATATTATTTTCAAAATCTAAAGTATTCTATCCCTAACAGGATAATGGATCATCTTGAATATATAGGGAAAGGCCTTCGCCCCTAGGTGCAAGGAATTTTAGAGCCCTTATCAACTGGAGTTGTTAATAGGAATCATAGTCTTGGATTTAAACCACCAAAGGATGACCTCATAACATTTGGTAGTGATTCTTCTAAAGTGATTGGTAAAGAGACTCCTATCAGTGATGAAACATCCCATTATAGCCTTTTTGATGAGCTTGCTGATTTAGATTTGTTTGATTCATAACACCTATTAGAGCTTCCCATCTTGAAGCAAAAAACTATCCTATTGGAGCTTCCTATCCTAAGGTAAAAACCCATCCTAGTGGTGCTTCCCTTCCTAAAGTAGGACATTATATCTTTACCATTGGTGCTTCCCATCATGAAGTAAACCCTCATTATAACCTATGCCTTTGCCATCCTAAACTCATAGATTGGGATTGGCAAAATTTGGTCATATGCCTCGATGAGTTTCAAAATGAAAAATCAATTATAGAATACATGGGCTTACAAGATGCATTGCCCATTAGTGATCATAAATAGGGTTTTGATTTTTCATTGAATCATTATACCTACTTTGGAGAGTACACAAATTTTATTGGTCATAGTAAAGAACAAACATTGAGATCTTTAGGTGAAAACCTCTTTAAGGTACTTTTTGATCAGGGAAAAACTAAAGAAAAAGATAAGCCTTTGAGTGAAAACCTTTTTCAGGTGCTCCTAGGTGGGAAAGTTCATTCATCCCCTCAAGATGTATAAAGTCTATCTAGCCCAAGTTCCATAGCTAGTAAAATCATCTCTTCAAAATACCATCAAATATTTGAGCATCTTGCTCTTGAGTTTCTAGAGGTCTTTGCCAATTGGCCTTTATTTGAGAAGGTAGATTCAGATTCTTCATATTATCTAGATCTTTGGGAGGAACAAAAGAATATATGGTAGAAGAAGATGATCATGACCATATATTTCCTACAATTCTAGAAGATGGATCCACAGTCCTTATGGAGAGCACATTAGAAGTGAATTTTGGAACCCATGAGGATCCCAAAAATGTTTATCTTGGAGCTTCCCTTACTGAAGTAGAATGGGAATATATTATATCCATTCTTAAGGATTATATAGATATATTTTCATGGGCATATTCTAACATGCCAAGCATGGATCTAGATTTAGTTGTGCATCGCCTAGTTGTTCACCCTGATGCTAAACTAGTCAAGCAAAATTTAAGAAAGATGCATCCACGCATCACCCTTTTGGTTAAGGCTGAGTTGGAGAATTTGTTAGGAGCCAATTTTATCAGACCATTGGACTACTCTGAATGGATTTCTAACATAGTAACAATAAGTAAAAAGACCCCAAGCATATGTGTTTGTACTTATTTTCATGATATCAACAAGGCATGTCTTAAAGATGATTTTCCTCTACCCTACATTGACATGATTATCAACTCAAATTTTGGGTACGAGATGCTATCCTTAATGTATGGATTTTTTGGTTACTATCAAATCAATATAGGTACTAAAGATCAGCATAAAACCATGGTCATCACTCTATGGGGAACATTATATTATCAAGTCATACCATTCAGTTTGAAGAATACTGGAGCCACATATCAACGTGCAATGACTATCATCTTCCATGACATGATGCATGACATTATTGAGGACTATGTTTATGATATAATAGAAAAATAAAGAATAAAAGCTGGACACCCTGACATTCTATGAAGAATATTTGAGAGGCTTCATGCATATAAAGTCCACTTGAATCCTAAGAAATGTGTCTTTGGAGTCATATCAAGAAAATTGCTAGGGTTCATTGTATAACAATGAGGAATTAAAGTCAACCCTATGAAGGTCACCACTATTATGGAAATGCCTCAACCCAATAATCTTAAATAGTTACGGGGTCTACAAGGTAAGATCCAGTCTATACACAGGTTCATTTCTCAACTGAAAGATAAGTGCCACCGATTTACCCATCTGTTAAATAAAGGGGTGATATTTTAGTGGGATGAAGATTTTCATCTAGCATTTGTAAATCTTAAAACATACTTGGCCAATCCACCATTCTTATACCCTCCAACACAAGGAAAGCCACTACTTCTTTACATATTAGCCATGGAATATGCACAGGGGGCACTTTTGGCTCAGCATGATGATCATGGTAAGGAACATGTAGTTAATTATTTAAGCCACACATTGGTAGTCTATGAACATAATTATATGCCTATTGAGAAGGCATGTTTAGCTATGGTGTTCACCACTCAAAAATTGTGACATTATATGATAAATAACAAAAGTTTTATTATCACCAAGGTATATCCTCTCAAGTTCCTCTTATCTAAATCAACTCTCCAAGGACACATGGCTAAATGGATTATGATCCTTAGTGAGTTTGATATTGAATACCAGGATTAGAAGGCAATCAAAGGGTAGATTCTTGTAGACCAACTTGGAAAATCTCCTATTACAGACACTCAACCTCTCAACTTTGACATTCTAGATGATTCTATCATGATGATAGAACAAGCATCACAAGATCTTGAACAGGACACTCTATTTTGATAGATCCTTCACATCTTGAGGATCTAGAGCTAGCATATTGTTGATAACACCACAAGGGGATTTGATCCCCAAATCCTTCCATATACAATTTTAGTGTACAAATAATGTGTCTAAATAAGAGGCATTGGTTACAAGGCTCCATCTTGCCAATATGGGATATTAAAAGCTTAAAGGTC
The DNA here is from genome assembly GCA_037957365.1 of Torreya grandis. Classification (NCBI taxonomy): domain Eukaryota; kingdom Viridiplantae; phylum Streptophyta; class Pinopsida; order Cupressales; family Taxaceae; genus Torreya; species Torreya grandis. The sequence continues at coordinate 526,144 of JARHVA010004519.1, read as the reverse complement.
TATGGAGATTCATAACTAATCATAAATTAAACAACTAATCAATATCAAACAAGAGATGATAAGCTTGTCCCTTACAAACAAATTATTGATATCCTTAAAAGACATTTTAAATCTCTATAATTTGAGAAAGTTCCATGAGTCAACAATAGATATGTTGATGCCATAGAAACAATTAGTTCCATGATTCAAATGCATGATAGTGCTAAAGAGTATCAGTTCCTGATTGAAAATCTTCTTCAAGCAACACATATTTTATCAAATTCAGAGATGATATGCACCATTAATGATCCTAATCTCTCACATGAGCTACCATGGTACCAAAATTTTTATAACTATTTCCATAGTGATGTCTTTCCTGTTAACCTTTCCAATAACCAAAAAAAACTTGTCCTTCATCACCTAACATGTTATATCATCCTTGGAAACATGCGTTATCAAAAAATCTATGATGGAATGCTTCTTTGTTGTTTATCTTTGGGATAATCCAAGCTAGAACTAAAGGAGGTTCATGAAGGAATGTGTGGGGCCAATACCAATGGTGTAGTCCTAGAAAAGAAACTTCTCAGAACTAGCTATTATTGACCTAAAATGGAGATAGATTCTTGTAATTATGTAAAGAAATGTGTTCCTTGTCAGCAGCATGACAAATTGATACATGCACCTTCCTTACCATTATAGATAATTATAACAACATGGTCATTCTCAACATGGGGTCTTGATCTCATTGGGAAAATTAACCCAACATCTTCAGATGGCCATAAACACATTTTGACTATGATTGAGTACTTTACCAAATGGATTGAGGCCATTCCTCTCACTTATGTTACTGAGAAACAAATAGCCAAATTCATTCATTATCATATCATCTATTGATATGGCATCTTAGCCCATATGATATCCGATAATGGTGGATCCTTTGTACACTAAGACGTGAAAGATATTTATGAAAAATTTAAGATCAAGCATAAAAAATTTGCTCCATATAACCTGCAAGGTAATAGGCAAGCTTAGGCATCAAATAAACCCATTCTAGCCATCTTAGAAAAGATTATCAATAATGCTGGCCATAATTGGCACTTGTAACTCTTTCCTACCTTCTAGGCTTATAGAACCAATCATCAGACCCCAACTAGTGTTATTCCATACTCCCTTGTTTTTGGCACTGAAGCTATCATCCTAGTCGAGATTAAGATCCTATAATTAAGAATATCATTAGAGCACATTGAATATGATGAAGATAGTAGAGTCTCACAGCTACAAGAACTAGAAATTCTTGATGGTAATTGTTTGGCTACCCTAGAAAACTTCTAGGCCTATCAAAATAGATTGTGGAGAAGCTACAAAAAATGCATTCTCCCTTTAGATTTTTAGATTGGTGACTTAGTTTTGAAAGAGAACCAAAAGAACACAAATGTTGAACCCAAAAATAAAGGTAAGTTTTAGCCTAATTGGTTAGGACCATACATTGTCATGACAAACTATGGATCAAGAGCATATCAATTGGCTAAACCTAATGGTGAAGAACTTGTAGAGCCCATGAACATTGTACACCTTAAGAGGTTTTATTCATGAACAACTTTGAACCATTTTCTATTAGACCTCTGACTTTGGGGCAACTTGTGCTATCATAATTTTATACCATTCTTTTATCTTACCTTGCACACATTTTATACTACCCTGGCCCACTTTTCATGAATCTTGATGGTAAGGGCTTTCAACTCTTGGCACTCTGAACACATTCTTCATCCCATTCTAGATTTCTCTCTTCAAAGATGCATATTCTTTGTTATGTCTAGGAGATGTTATAAACTTGAACATTTTTTGTCCCTTGACCAATTATGATCTCAATTATGTCTCATAAGCACTAAGAACATATTCATCAGTGGTTCTATGAAGTAGTTCATCTAGGACAATCTTGTGCATCTTTCGATAGGTAAACAACCACATATTTTTAGTATAAGTATTTTGTTTCTTTCTTGTTTCATCAAGATCCTCACTCTCACTGATTTGTGAGCATGGGCCATTATAGCTGGCTTAGCTATCTTATTGGAACCTCTACTCTCATGACATGCATCTCCTGAACTAGATGGTCCCACCTTGTAAAAATATTTTATCCCCAAAATGTCAAAACATTAGAAATACTTTGAAAATACCAAAAACATTAGAAATTGATCCATAAAAGAAAAAAAAACATTATCTCATACTTTTTTACATTCCCATTCCACCATCTCATGCTCTCACCATTTTATGAGCAACTGTTAAGTTTTAATGCTCTTACCATTTTTTGATAAATTGTTAAGAAACAATGCTATTGCTATTTTGGAAAGCACAAGAACACCAATTCATTTCATCTTGTCTCATGCACTTGCCATTTTACAAGATCATTCTTTCTCATCTCATTAGCTTCTTGTTTTCTATACTATTCTCATTTGTTTATTATTTCTTCCATTTATTCTATAAATCATGATGGTCTAATCATCATTTTTATTCTATCCCATTTCCTAGGACAACTACATTTGGCCTAAAGTTTATGTTGGAACATAGAACTATGTAAGTAGCATCCACTTGTCTTATACATCTAGAGTCAGCTCAGCCAACCCCTTTCTTTTATTCTCTTCCCATTTCTTCTATCATTGTTACTCTTTAATTAGGGAATAATTATCATGTCATTGTTCTTTGTTATGATGTGGTAGATATCAATGCCTCTACCGCACATGCATGAACATTTGTATTTAAACCTCACTAACTTGGTTTTTATTTGTGTGTGTCTTGTTGTGTTTTTTGGTGTTTTTTTGTGCTTTCACACCTCTCCTTTTATTTCTTCTCTTTTTCTCTTTTTATTTCTTCTTTTTCCATTCTTGGTCTTGTCTTTTTTTGTCTTATTTTTCTGTTTGATTTTGATTTTATCTTTTGTGTTCAATAATACCTTGATGGTCCACATGGATCTTGATTATTCATATCTTGGTCTCATGTCGTTAAGATGTTCTTGCCTTTCATTTTAAATGTTTTTTGTTCCTACTTAAGTCTTGATAGATTATATCTTGATTTCAAGTTAGGTTCATTTATGTTTATCTTTTTCTTTGTTTTTACTTTTTTGTTTAAATGTAAATCACTGTAACTCTGGTTTTGGTCATTGATTTACCATTATCCTTAGTTATAGTTATTCACATTTGAACTGGCTCAATGAAATTGGAATCTTATGTCATTCTAAGTTATTCATACTTATGATGCCTAATTTCTTTTCCTATAACAAGCACTTTGTGCTCAGGTCTCAAAGTGTTAAAGTCAACATCAGCTCTGATGAACGATTCTCAAGAACACTTTGCAAAACCTAAGCTCATGATATGAAATTAGGCTTCTAGGTAGCATACATTTTAGGCTTCTTTTTCTATGCTTATACATGCATCTCTTTGCATACATTGTAAGTCTAATCAAATTTTGGTCATTTTTCATAATGCTTCCTTCCATTCTATCCCAAACTTGGGTGAACTACATTAGCCTAAAGTTCATATTGGAACATGAGTCCATAGAACTATATAGGTAGCAATCAATTTCTATTGAGGTCAGCTCAACTATCTCCTTTTTTCTTTTCATCTCTCATCACTTTGTGCATTCTTATATGCTTGGTTTTATATGGATTTCTAAGCCATTACACCATCACATATACATTTACACCTGCTCACTTTAACCTATCTTTTCAATTATATCCTTGAGCTATTTTGCTTTCCAATTGCCCATGTTAGGGCACACCATCTGAACACCATCCAAATAAAATCAAGCTTTACAGGGGCAAAATCATTATTGATTCTTTATCATAAATAATGATTTACCCTACTGGGGTACAACTATTTAATCACGATCAAATGTACTCTACTAGAGTACATCTTATTATCTTCTCTTTGGAGACCCTATTATAGTGGTGCTTCCCTTCTTAAAGTAGAAATTTCTCCCTTTTCCTCTAATTTCAAGCTCTCCACATTAAAGCACATGATGGCAATATTTTAGTGTGCAACTTGTCTTTGGATTGATCAATGCCATAAGCGCACAACTTGTACTCTCAAATTAGATATGTTTATAGTGTGTCACTCATATTTATAGATTGTATATTTCCCATTCCCCTATCTCTAGGGCCTATTATACCTCTCATTATATTTTGATCATTAATGGTAATCACGTGTGTAAGCATTAGCTCATCTGGATGTGATCTATTCCCTAGGTTAATCTCTCACTTTCTCTCTCTTTTCAAGAGTTCATCCTTCTCTTTTATCTTAGTGTGCCCTCTCGAGGGGGCATCATGGGTCTATTCTAAATTTCTTCTTGAAAAATCTTTTATTTAAAAAGATGTTGCTTAACTTGAATGTCTCACTACGCCTTCTCAAACAAGGGCAAAATGTAGACATCCAATTCTTAACACCATTTATGTTGAAATTGTCAATCTTACTCAAATTCACATTTTAGGTCAAAATTTATAAAACTCCCTAAATGGTTTTAACTTGTTATTTACAAGTGCCAGTTTAGATCAAAGTATCCCTAAATGGGGCAATGGATTTTATGGGCTAGCTAACTTTGATCAAAATAGTTCAAGTTTCATCATTTAATGCTCTAGATCACTCTTTTCTTCTAATTCATTGGTACACATCATGTACCTTTGTTATTTGTTGTTGGCAACATCATAAATGGGAATATGGTTCCAACGCATCTAGCATCATCTAATTCTTCTGAGTCAAATTATAACCTAGTAATATGACCTTTTGACCATTTTGATTAATTGAGGGCCAATTTTCAAATAAATTGCACAAATGTTGATTAACCTTGTTTAAGGCTAATTAATCTAAATCAAGATCTTAAGTAGATTTTCCATGAGAGTTGTTGAATATTTCATTTTAAAAATTGATTCTTATTATATGTATCACCTAGGGACATCACCTATGGGGTGGCATCCATCAAGCCATAAGTGCATAAAATATCAAGATTATGGGTCACCCATTCTTACTTAATTCCTCCCATGCCTCTTCAATGCCCATTCTTACTATGTCATCTTGAGGATATTTATTGATTTAATTCTAAATATTAGGATTATCCTCAACCACACATCTTCATCTCAAGATGGATGGTTTAGATTGATCCTGACCAATCTCAAAAATTTATAAATAGAGAAGCCATGGACATCATTTCTAAGCTATTTTGGTTTAAAGTTATTATGCTCAAATATCTTCAAAGCTTAAACATTGCAAAGTTATAATGCTAAATTATTTTCAAAAAGCTTCATTGATAGGTTAGTTTAGTGGTTTACAATCAAGAGCCTAGGTTTTATGAAGTGTTCTTGAGACATTAGAGGAGCTTACCACCATTGTTGACAAAGACAAGGATGATTAATCAAGGGAGAACATGTTTTTGAGCCACATGGGTATGGTGAATCCATTTGGTAAGGTAATATGGTGTTGATTTCTTTCATTTTTTTCTTGTTATCCTTTATAATTCCCATAGGAATATATAGGCTTGGTTAGTTAGTTTTTTATGCATGTTTCATTGTTTATGGACTAATTCTTGACTAACTTGCCTTGTAATCATCTCTACAATGTCAACTTTGATAATCTTGTCAAACTGAGCTAAATTAAGTGTGTAATACACATGCCCAAGATAACCAAACTTGTAGATACTACTTGCAAAGAGTGTCAACTAGGCAAGAAGACAAGGGTTAGATTTCAAACAAAGGAATATGAAACTACAAAGCCTCTACAATTAGTTTATAGTGATCTTTGTGGTCCTACCAAGATAAGAGGATATAAATGAGAGTGGTACTTCATGTTGTTTGTAGATGACTACTCAATAATGACATGGGTAACATTTTTGAAGGACAAATCTCAAGCATTTAAGAGACTCAAAAACTTTAGATCCATGGTTGAAAATGAGATTAGAAGAAAAATCAAATGCTTAAGATCTGATAAAGGTGGATAATTTGCCTTAAATGAATTCATAGAGTATTGTGAGAATCATGGGATCAAAAGGCACTACTCTGTAGCAAGGACTCCACAACAAAATAGAATTATTGAGAGAAATAATAGAACAATCAAGGAAATGGCCAAAGCAATGATAAAAGAGGCCAAGTTATCTGATGGATATTAGAGAGAAGCAGTCCAAATAGTAATCTATGTCTTGGATAGAGTTAAACTGAGGGTAAATAGTGACAAAACTCCCTAGGAGCTATGGTATGGAAATCATGCCTCTGTTAAGTTCTTTAAAGTGTTTAGAAGCAAATGCTACATCAGAAGAAAGGAGAAGAAACTAGGAATGTTTGAATCAAGATGTGATGAAGGAATATTTCTTGGTTATTTCACTCAAAGAAAAACTTATGTATGTTACAATAAGAGGCTACACAAGATGGTGGATAACATAAATGTCAAGGTTGAAGAAAGCATAATGCATGTTGAACCTAACAAAAACTAATAATGAAGAGGTAGACATTGAGGAAGAAGCAGATAGTGAAGATGCTAAGGAAAATAATGAAAAATCACCTCCAAGATTTGTTCAAAAAGATCATCCTAAAGAGTAGATAATTGACATTAAGAATGAAGGATTTTAGACAAGGAGAAGAGTTATAATGAACAAGGATCAAGTAATTTTTTCTTTAATGTTTAAAATTGAGCCTAAGATCTATGTTAAAGCTAGCAATGATGAGAATTAGCTAAAAGCTATGGAACAAGCACTTATCCAAATAAAAAAAACAAAACTTCGTAATTAGTTCCAAGACCCTCAAACAAGAATGTGACAAGAATAAAATGTTTCTATACAAATAAGATTAATGAGGATGTATTTTTTATAATAAATAAATCAATATTGGTGTGCAAGGGATATGCACAAGTAGAAGGCATAGAATTTAAGGAAACATTTGCTCTAGTTGCTAGATTGGAAGCTATAAGAATGTTTCTATCATTCTCTATTTACAAAAAGATTAAATTCTATCAAATGGATGTAAAGTGGCTTTATTAAATGGGAACCTAGAAGATTAAGTCCATATTTAAAAACTAGAAGGTTTTTGATTTTCATATGAATAAGATTATGTGTGCAAATTCAATAAATCATTGTATGGTCTAAAACAGGCACCTAAAACATGGTATTTAAGATTGGACCAATATCTACATTAATAAGGTTTCAATAAAAGATGTGAATACAATAATATATACTTCATATTATAAGGTGATCATATGTTTATTGTGGTTGTTTATCTGGATGGCATCATCTTTAGTGGTATCAATAACAAAATGTGCAAAGAATTTGCTACATAAATGCAAAGTGAATTTGAGATATCTATGCTAGGAGAAATTTCCTTCTTCCTTGGTCTAAAAATATCACAATATATTGAAGGTATATTCATATCCCAAACCATGTATGCAAATGATATGCTCAAGACATTTGAAATGGAATATATCAAACTAGTTAGTACTCCCATGATAACTGGATGCAAGTTGAACAAAGAGGATGAGTCCCTTGATGAAAATCAGACTATATATAGATCAATGATAGGTGAGTTTTTATACCTAACTACATCAAGATCATATATCATTCAAGTAGTGTGCATGGTTTTTATATTTCAAAATACTCCTAAATAGTCACATGTCAATGTAGTGAAAATAATCTTTAGGTACTTAAAGAGCACAATTGACTATGTCATATGGTACCTTATAATTGAATATTTCACTTTAACAACATATACAGATGATGACTGGGTAGGATGTGTGGATGATATAATAAGCACTAGTGGTAGTGCATTTTTCCTTAAAAATAGACTTGTTTCATGGTTGAGCAAAAAGCAAGAGTCAGTTACTCTTTATATAGTAGAAGTAGAGTATGTAGCAGTAGTGGCATGTTGCACTTAAGTCATATAGATGAATAAAACACTCAAGGGCATCAAGGTTGAGTACATTTCACCTATTTTTATTCTTTATGATAATTCAAATTCTATAAATATAACAAAGAATCGCGTGATGCATTCTAAAACCAAGAACATATCAGTCAAGTATCACTTCTTAATAGAGAGGGTTGGAGATCAAGAGGTCATAATGGAATATGTGCCAACTAAGGACCATATTGTATACATATTCACCAAACCTCTTCTTAAGGAATAATTTGAATATCTAAGATAGAATTTAGGAGTGGTGGCTCCTACACCACATCTCTAAATCACTAGTGATAATGCATGAGTCTAGGGGGAGTCTCATGGAAGCTTTATTAATCCATGGAAGAAGAGAGAAAATTCAACTTAGGTATGTATACTTCTAAAAATTATTAATGAGTCGAAAGTTATAGATTCTTGGATAAACTCTTTTATTTGATAAAGGGGATGAAATATTTAGAGAAATAGTTAGCTAGAGTCCCTTTGACATTGATGTAAAAGGTGTGATCTAGGAATTTGACTCAAGAGAGGATGGTTAGTATGGTGTTAGTTCCAAAATGAAAACAAAATTAAATAAACACACTAATAGCATAACATCTTTAGGCTTAGACACTAGGGAGAGCTTAGTTAACAAAAGAACAACTAAAAATCAAGGGATAAAATACAAGAGTTATTTCACCTTCCTTGAATTCTTTAAATGCCTTTGTAGTAGTGGCTTGATCAACTTGTGCTCATGAAGTCCTTGGCAATGGAAGATTGTGTACCTCCATCTCTCCTTAACAACTTTGGCTTGTGGCTTGGCTTGGATTGGCTTAGAATCAATTTTTCATGGTAACACTAGTTGCATGAAGCTTTTGGAACTAAATTTGCATTATAAATTTACATAAATTAAGGTTATAAATGATGTTGTGAGGCCTCCTATTTATAGATTTTTGGATTTGATCAAAATTAACCTCAACCATCCATCTCAAGATTGAGATGTGTGGTTGAGGATTAATTCAATTTTTGGAATTAAGTTTGTAATTATCCTCATCATGGAATTGGAAGAAGGGGAAATTAAGAGGCATGGAGGGAATCATAGAAGGCATTAATGAGGCATGAAGGGAATGAATCCTAATATTTATTCCATTTATGGCCTAGGAATGTCTTCCCAAGAAATGAGGTCGCTTGATGATGCAGATATTCAATATTCATTTATGAAAATAAGTTATTCAACAAGTTTTCATGGAATTATTAATTAGGCCTTGATATGGGTTAATTATCTCTTAAACATGATTAAGCACTTTATACACAAATTACTCAAATTAATCTAAATGCCTAGTTATTGGTCTTAAATTTGACTAGATTAGAATTGGAAGTCACTATCAGATGTGTATTCCCATTTAGGATGTTGACAACAACAAATAGTAAAGGTAGGAGTCTTGTGTAAAAGACTTGATAGGATGTCAGTTTGACATCATTTAGCATGTTTCAGTGTTTTTAGGCTAAATTGTATATTTTGGATGGAAATTAGCCAAAAACCTGATTGGAAGTTATCCATGGCCAATTTTAGGTGTCTACAATTTCCCCCTATTTGGGAAGGCATTGAAATCTATAAGCACAATACTGTCTTCCCAAATAATGAAAAGGTCTTGTATGCCTATAACTACAATGATGATAAACTAATTGTATGATGCCCCCTTGAGGGAACTATTGGCACAAGTAGGTCAACAAACGGTCCCTCGAAAAGAAAGAAGTGAAATGAGGGGACCAAGGAAAGGAAGGATGATCAGGTGAAATCACAATGATACTAAAAAAGTAGTCAAAATCATTGAAAATGTAAGTGGGATGGTGTGTAATGATTTTCTCAAAGGTGGTTATAAGCATTATACGCTGATAGTGGTAACGTGATATGATAATATAATGATTTACCCAAAGGTAGTTATAGTCATTGAGAAGATGGATCTACTCTAGTTAGGACAGACAAATAAGATAATAAAATGCCCCTATATAGGCAAAAAAATTAAAGTGGTTACAACACAGTGATTTGCCCAAAGTGAGTTATAAGCATTGAGAAATACAAGTTGGATGGTGTGTAATGATTAGCCCATAGGCAGTTATAATCATTGGACCTAAATTTTGGAAAACAAGATAAACCTAGCTAAAGATGATGATAACTTAACACAAAGGGTAATGATGAATTGGAATAACCTACTAGTACGGAGATGCTCATCTAAACTAATAAATGTTGAAATTCTTTTGTGAATAATTACTTTTTTTAGGATATGATTAGGATGAAATCAGGATGTCAATGTTGAAGAGATACTGCCATTGCTGAATAGACTTCTTGAAGATGAGGTTTGTTGTAGCATGTGATGGTAGGATTTATGATAGAATATCATAAATAATTGGCCAAAATATACATAATGACTGACTCCCACAATCCAATACTCAATAGGAAATAATGCACCAATGATAGAAACCATGATGACAATGTAAACATATGAATATGGATGGATTCAAGTGTAAGTGTGGACAAAGAATCACCCAATGAACACACATAAATTGAATCAAGGGAATAATTTTGAAATCAAACAAACACATAGAACAACAAAGAACCAAATGAAGAAACATTCAACAAAAAGCTTACAAACATTACCCCTAGAAAACATGTGACAACTTAACAAATGAACAAAATAGGGGAATATAAGAAAAGGAAGGGGGTGATCGAGTTGTCTCCATATGCACTAGGCAAGTAGATGTTACCTACATAATTATATGGATGCAATATCTAATAAAAAACTTTAGGCCAAATTTAGTTCTCCTAAGGAAGGAGAAGAATATGATAACTAAGGAAAATAAACATAATGGATGTGATAGAAGAATAAGAATGGTATTGCAAAATGGCAAGTGCATGAGAGAAAAGTCCAAAAAGGATGGAGAAACTAAATGACAAGTGATTTTATTATAACTTAGTAAGGGTTCCAAAAATACTTAATGCAAATAAGTGGTTAATGTTTTTGTTCTTTTCAAATGATTTTTTGAAATGTTTTTGGAAGTGTTTTGGAGTTTATTGAGAATGATAAGACACTAAATGGTTCAAACTCACAAAATGGCAAGAGCATAGCTTAGTTTGCTGACAAAATGGTGAAAGCATTCAAACTTAAGTTACTCACAAATGGTGAGAGCATGGGGAAAATGGTGATTGAGCTAGCCTCAACAAGTATTGAGTGTTGCCTACATAGTCCCAAAGTAGGACCTTAAGTCACTGTAGTTCCACCATTTCAATAGAGGAATTCTACTAGTATGGTAATAAATTCAAACAAAATAGGCACAGTTGGTAAAAAGACACAATATGACATATGAAGTGGAAAGTTCGTATGTTAAGGCTTAATATTACCCCTAGTTTGCCTATAGGTGATTATAACTAGGACACAATGTCATAAATAAATGGTACTAATTTGCCCAAAGGTAGTTATAATTAGTAGCAAGACTAGTGGTAAGAAAGGACTAAAATATGAAGGATGCAACTTCCAAAACTTCTATCACACTATCCCAAAATATACTCCCTATCTAAAATACTTGAACTAAAGGATGAACTAATCAGATGCCTTGATGTTGAAACTGCATAATGAATGATAAAAACTGAGGTCAATTGGGCTAGGCTTTAGAACACACTAGGTCGATAGGTCAGGAATGGAAAGTAGATACGAGAAAGAGGATGAATAAGGGTAGTATGTGTATAAAGAGGAATAGTGTCAAAATGGCATAACTAAAATGTTCTTTATAGATAATACACGTTAACACTCAAGCATAGTACCATTTGAGATGAATAATATTCATCAGCTCTAGAAGTTTGTCACCATTTGGTGTGGCAAGCTTTTATACTTCTGATCCATAATCTAAGGTGATGATGAAAGGCCCTATCTAGTTTGGTTTTAATTTCCCTTTATGTTTCTTCTTAGCTATGGTATTCTTTTGGTTTTCTTTAAGAATAAGATCACCAAGTGTAAATGTTCTATATTTCACACATTGATTATTGTGGCCTTTGAGTCAATTTTGATATGCTTGAAGATTTTTGAGTGCATCCATAAATTTCTCATCTAGTAGATCCAACTCTTACAGGTGAGCTATGTGATAGTCATGATCATCTAAGACATGCTTGAAAGAGATGCATAGTCAAGGCAATTTAACTTCAATGGAAAGGATGGCTTCAGTAGCATAAACAAGTGAGTATGGAGTGGCTCCTGTAGGGGTACAATGATTGGTATGGTATTCCCAAAGGTTAGCGAATATCTAGAGGTGCCAATCATGATCAACATTATTGAAAATCTTTTTGAGAATGTTGACAATTATTTTGTAAGATGTCTCAGCCTGGCCATTACTTTGAGGGTAATATGTTATATAAGAATGTTGGGTGATGTTGTATTCAGTACATAACTAGTCTACATCTTTATTCTTGAATGATCCTCTATTATCAGATATAATGTCATAGGGGATACCATAGTGGAAAATGAGATGGTTGAAGATGAATTTGGAATTTGCTTTCTAGTCACATGAGGGGTATAGCTTCAACCCACTTAGTGAAATATTCAATGGTATTAAGGATATGTTTATGGCCATCAGATGAAGTGGGGTTAATCTTATCAATGAGTTCAAGTCCCCATGTAGAAAATGGCCATGTTATCAACATCGGTTTTATAGTTTTTACTAGGGAATGAATCAAATTAGTATGTCATTGACATTTGTAACATTTCTTTACATATGAAATGGCATCTACATCCATTGTGGGCTAATAATAACTAGTATGCAAGAGATTTTTGGATAGGACTACCCCACTAAAATGGGCTCCACATACTCCTTCGTGAACTTCTCTTAACACTAGCATAGACTCTGTCGAAGTTAAACAATGAAGTAGAGTTCCATCAAAACTATGACAGTAAAGAGTGGATCAAAGTAAAGTATAACGAGTGGAATGATGAATGAAGGATTTCATTTCTTTTTGACATATATTAGGTGGTAGAACTTGGTCATGAAGATAGTTGTAAAGGTTTGAGTATGAGATAGAATTAGGACCAATAATATCATAAATCATGGCAATGATTGAAGGTTCATGAGATGGCCCTGACAAATTCTTGATGAGGAACTGATACTCTCTAGCTTTATCTATTTGTCAAATCAGAGAGCCAATAGTATCCATGACATCTATAGTTATTTTACTAGCACTCGGTATATGCTCAAATTGAATGTTGGTAATTTTCTTTTTAAGAGTGTCAACCATGGCTTTATATGGAACTAGCTTGTCATCTTTGGTCTGAAAATGATTTGTGACCTGAGTGATGATTAACTAAGAATCACCATAAACTTGAATATGAAATATAGTCCAATGCACTACTTGTCAAAGTCTTGCAATAAGTGCTTCATACTCAGCCATGTTTTTTGTACAAGGAAAGTTGATTCTAAATGATTTAGGGATTAGATCCCCCTATGGTGTAATAAATAATATGCATGCCCCTAATCTATGCACAGTGAATGAACCATCAAAATATATCTTCTAGGGCTGATCCTCAAGTGGTGTGTCCATGATGGTCATGATGAATTCATCAAAAAATTGAAACATGAGTGGTTGGGTGTCTGTGAGAGGTGTTTCAACAAGTTAATCTACAAGAACTTGTCTTTTGATTGCCTTTTGATTGACATAATCTATGTAAAACTCACTAATAATCATGATCCATTAGCCATTATACCTTGCAAAGTTATTTTATATACTATATACTTGAGTGGATCTATTTTTTAAATTACCATAAATCTATTATTCAGCATGTAATGACACAGTTTTTGAGCTATTAAAACTATGGCTAGACAAGCTTTTTCAATAGGTGCATAATTATGTTCATATGTAGCCAAGGTATGACTTAAGTAGTATACAACATGATCCTTTTCTTTATCATCATGTTGATCCAAGAGTGCCCCTAGAGCATGGTCAATAGCTGATAGGTATAACAAGAATGGCTTTGCTGGCATAGGAGGTAATAAAATAGGTGGATTGACAAGATTGTCTTTGAGCTATTGAAAAGATACTTGGCATTGATCATCCCAATGAAATGCAATTCCTTTATTTAAAAGGTGTGTAAATGGATGGAACTTATCTACTAATTGAGAGATGAAACATCAGATTGACTGGACCTTACCCAACAAACTACAGAGTTATTTTAAATTGGTTGGTGGTGGAATTTTAGTTATAGCATGGATTTTAGTTGGAACAAATTCAATACCTCTATGAGACATGATGAAGTTAAGTAATTTGCCTGAGGTTACACCAAACACACATTTCTTTTGATTTAGTCTAACTTTGTACACTCGTAGTCTTTCAAATATCTTGCATAGCACTGTTGGATGGTTGGCACTAGTTTTGGATTTTCTTAATATGTCATCGACATAGTCTTCAACAATATCATGCATAATATCATGGAATATGATATTCATTGTCCTTTTATATGTAGCTCCATAATTCTTAAGGACAAATGGCATCACCTGATAACAACATGTTCCCCATGGAGTGGTGAACACCATTTTATGCTGATCTTCTGGTGCTATTCTGATCTAATTGTATCTTGAAAAGCCATCCATAAGTGAAATAATTTCATAATCTACCATGGAATCAATGATCATATCAATATTAGGTAAGGTAAAATCATATTTAAGACAAGATTTGTTGATGTCTTGAAAATCAGTACAAATTTTGATCCCTTCAAGCTTTTTACTAACAGGTACAACATTAGAGATCCATTCAAAGTAGTCAATGGATCAGATACATTTTACTTATAAGATTTTTTCCAACTATTATTTTACCAATACAGTAATGCAAGGATGCATCTTATGTAGCTTTTGCTTTATTGGTTTAACATTAAGATTAACAACAAGGTGGTGTATAACCAAGGCGGTTTCTAAACTTGGCATGTCAGAATAGGCCCCTACAAAATCTATTAACAGAGATGTAAATACATTACATTCATCTTTAGTGAGAGACGCTCCTAATTTTATCCATTTTAGGTCTGATGGAGTCCCGATATTTACCTCCATTGTGTCTTCAACTAGAAGGGTCAAACCATTTTCTAGGATAGTAGGCAATGACTTGAACTACTGGACTATGTTAGGGTCCTCTATTAAGACTACCTCTTCAACTTCTCCTAGAAATGATGAATATAAATCCCCTAATGGGAGATCTAGCCATGTAACAAAAATAGTTAGAAATTCTTGAAGTATTTGATCAAATATTTGTTGTTGCTCAAATCTAAACTATGATCCACAAACAAGTTCATCATTGGTGGTCTCTTAGTCTAAATTCAAAGAATAATGAACACCCCCATCTAATGGTGCCTGAGACAAGTTTTCACCACTAGAATGGCATTTATCTTTACTTTTTCCCTAGTTAGAAAGCACCTCAAAGAGGTTTTCACTTTGGGACCTCAATGTTTTACTTTTTTTTTTGGCTAAGGGTGTTCACTCGCTCTCCAAAATAGGCTACATGAGCCAATGTGATTGAGAATCCTAATTTGTGATCTCCCAATGGAACATTGTCTCTAAGGCCTAATAAATCATATAATGCTTCATCATTTTCTAACTCATCAATCGGTAGACTAGATTCTTTTTGGTCCCAATCTATCAATTAGGGATAATATAATGGTAATGGATTATGATGAATGGCTTGGGTAAGGGTAAAAATGGTATTTTTATCAAATGGGTTGGTTTCAACTAGGTTATCAAAGATAAGGCTATGATTAGACTCTGATTCACTATTGACATCATCATCACTAGTCACTGGTGATGGAGTTTGAATAAGATATGTGGGGTCACCCCTAGGTGGTTTAAATCCAAGTCCATAAGGTCTTTCATACTTAGTCATAGAAATTAGCTTGATGGTTCCTTGCTAATTCAGTTTGAGACCTCTTCCTTCATAATTGTGACACTCCATGATCCCATTAAGAATAGGATACTTTACATTTTTATAATAATCATCTTGGTCATCATTGTATAACAATGATTCATCCCCTTTAAGAGGGTTAGTTCCTAAGATAGATGCTGGTACAAATTTGACAGGTCCCTTATCTTTGTTCTTTCATTGCCAATGCATATGTGGGATGTCCTTAGGTCACCCAAAGGTTTTTAGATTTTGAGGAAGATTGGTAATATGAAATGTATCATGCGTCACATATTCTCTTGGTCCATTATCTAAAATGATGAAATGATTGGAAGCTTCAGGAGGTGGCATGTGAGAAAGGGAATCCAAGGTATTAGGATCTATGCAATTATCCAATGAAGGATCAATAAGTATAGCTTTTACTCTATCCTTCTTGGAACTTAGATTCATACCTTACTAATAATTATAGCTTTGAAACTTAGCCTCATGATGCTTTCAGTTCTCATATGGATGTAAATCTCTTAGAGTATTCACTTCCATCCCTGAGTGTGAAAACATGATACATTGGTGCAATGTTGATGGGACTTCAAGAATCTCATGTAACCAAGGTCTACCTAGAAGCATATTGTATGATAACTCAAGATCAGGCACATGGAAAAGTGTATTATGGGTCAAAGGCCCAATGATAACTGGTAAACTAATTGTGTCCTATGATTCTTTTTCCTAATTATCATAAATTTTGATAGTTTTTTTTTTGGCTAGAGATCTATCATTATGTACCCAAGAAGCTTGATAAGCTTGAGGGATACTATGTTGAGGTTAAATCCATTGTCTATAAGGACACATTTCAATTTATGCCATCTGATGCAAACCTCAATGTATAATGGGTTATTATGGAATGGGCCAAGGGAAGACATATCACTTTGGTTGAATGTGACTTGTTGGGTTAGAGCTAGGTGTCCAACCAAAACTTAAAATTTATCAGGAGATATGTCACTAAAAATAGTGGATTGGGTCAAAAACTCATTCAAGATGTTTTTATGGATTATTGACATCTAGAGCAAATCTAAAATAGAAATTTGTGTTGGTGTCTTTTGCAATTGTTCCATAATGTCAAACTTCTTGTCTTGGTCAGTAGTCAATGGTCTATTTCAAGGCTAAATGGTTGGTTAGATGACAGGCAAAGTGGTAGATTATTGTGGGCTTGGGATAGTAATCTTTGACCTATAAGTTATGATTGCATAATTAGGATTAAATACTAGACCATTATTGTTAACCAGTGTTGGGAATAGTTTGGGACCAGATAAGACAAGTCTCAGTTGCTGGTGCACTTGCATGTGGTCACGTGACAAGAATGAGTTGTTGCCATAAGATCCAAAAGGAGAAGTCCTAGTTTGTTGATTTGCCTGTATGCACTCCTAGGTCAAATAAGGATTTCCCATGTGATTTGGCTAAATATTATTGTTTATTAATGGTTTAGACTGATTAGTGTTCAGTCTAGGATTAATTGAGATGGTATTAATGCTACCCCCTACAATATGACCTATAACCCTATTATAGTCATGTACAACTACATGGTAGGTTTGTTATTTATTACCATTTTGACCTTGATTTGGTCTATTATTCTATCATTTTGGTTTTTGCTATTATTTTTGTTGGTTTTATTGGTTCAGCCTTTGATTTTGATACTGTCGATTTTGTTGTTACACTGGCCGTTATTGTTATTGTTGATTGTTATGTTGAGGAAAGGGGTTTTGATAGATCCCAAGAGTTTGATTGGAAGTGGAAGCACCATTATCCAATTTTATCTCCCCATTCTCTAACATATTCTCAATTAAATGCTTGATTTAGACACATCTTCATAGATTATGCCCATTGACTCGATGATAGTCAAAAAATTCATTCTCACAGTACCAATCAAGGTAAGGAATGTCTTATGGATAATGTTTTAGTATGGGCCAACTAATCAAATTAGTAGAAACAAGCTTGAAAAACACAAACTCAATAGTTTCTCCTAAGCCACTAAAGACATGATGTACATGGATAGTTCTTCTAGGAGGAGGGGTTTGTGATACTATATTTGTTGTGTAGGTCTTGGTTTTCATGATTACACATTGGTTGGATATGTTGGTAGGTAGGAGTAAGCTAAAAAGGTGGTGTAGATGATGTCTATATAGTTTAGACATGGAAATATTTGCTTACTCCATTTCCCACAACATTCTTATTGCAGTTGAATTGCTTTGGTCTTTCATGGTTATTAGCCTTTGTCAGTTATGATGCTTGCACTTGGATGGGATGTTGGTTGTTTCCCTAATTGGTACCTTGATTTTGATTATTTGAATTAAGCTTTATGACTCTTTTATTGATGATTTCTCTCTCGATCAACAAACATTTATCAATGATCTCTTTGAATATATGTGCACATTGTAGTTCCAGATGATAGGCTATCTCACTATGAAAATTTTTGGTAAACATAGTGGCTAATTGCTTATCTAGTAAAATTTTAGTGAAATGGCTTGTAAGGGATTTCCATCACAACAAATAACTTTCAAAACTCTCCCCATCATTTTTCTTTACTTGTGTCACGTCCACCAATGAAATCTCATGTTCGATATTATAGGAAACGTGCTACACAAATGTATTAAAAAGATCATCAAAATCAATTACTAAATTTTTGGAAAACTTCAAAAACCACTCCAAGGCTTGTCCAGCCAAGATCCTTGGAAATAATAACAAAAGGTATATGTCACTATATGCCACTGATTGACATATGACAAATAATTCAGTCAAGTGAGCCTTAGGATCACCTTTCCCTTTGTATTTATCAAATTGTAGTGGTTCATATCCTGGAGGAAATGGTATCTAAAAATACTCCATGTTGAATGTATAGAAACATACGTCATCCAATTTGAAATTTTTGGTATGATTCCTAGCCTGAATGGTACCAATTGCATCCTTCATTTATTTCAATTCTTGGGAGAGGAAACCAGAAGGGATATTGGTTTGACGGAGAATGTTTGTTTGGGTAAATGGATGAGATGTCACAAGTGGGAAACTTTGACAAGGGTATGATGGAGATACTTATTGGGGTATATTGGTTTGGTTAGGGAATGGACCACCAATACACATACATGGATTGGGATGTACTTGAAATTACACATTTGGATGCATGAAATTTTGGTTTGGGTTGGTGATAAAGGTTTGAGCTGGGGGATTTTGTGGTTGGGATGGAGGGATATATTTATACTATGCCTATTATGGTTGAAAAGTGATATGATATCAACTAATCAAACCTTATTGTTGAGTGGGAAGTTGTGGACCAAGACCCTGTCTCTAGATTTGTGGCACATTTTGAACCAATAGTTGTCTAGTAGGCACTTGAGAAACATGAGGACCTCCTTGTTGCATGAATCCCTATGAGGAAGTGAAATTAGGTTGTTGATTTGACATCTATCATTGGCTAATATTTTCATGTTGTTGACTAGTTATTACCTAGTTTTAGACTGGCATATTAGTCGGTGACTAAAAAGTTGTGTTCATCATTACCTGACAGGATGGAATATTTGTTACCCCTAATTGAGGTGGCAATGTATTCATCTTTTTCTTACATTGATACACTAGAATATGTATTTTGTTATGGAATACTACTTGCTAGCTTTTGAGGGGTAGTGGGATTCATCACATTCTATCATTGAGGTGTCATATTAGCCATTGCTTGATTACCTAACCCCATAAGTTTCATAGTTGAGGAAGTAGTTAGTTGAGGCTAGGGTGTAGAAACTCCTTTCCCTTGGTATGATGACCTATTTATATCATTAACTATAGGCACATGTTTTTGGCTAGTTGTTTACATATTAGTGCTACTTTGATCAAGATTGGATGTTGTTTGCACATTATCTACTACGTTTGGATCACTATTCAGTGTAGAGGCTAAAGACACTTTTTCAATAATGGGCATATGCATCAAGTTATCTATTGAATCAATTTGTACAAATGGGTCATAATTTAGATTCTCTTGTCTAGTTAACTCTATCATCACTCCTATTCGAGTAACTAAGTCAATGAGAGGCTTACTTACCATGTTTCTCTGATTAGAATCACATGCTAGATTTAGATATGCTTGATATGCTATCTGTATTTGGTTAAAGTTCTCTTCCATTATGTTTTTTCTTCAATTAGATATATTAGGATCTTGGTACATTATTTGGACTAGAGCCATAGGATTGTTAGAAGAAGTCTGTTGATCGTAAATGATATTGTGGGGAACTCTTACTAGACTTGGTAAATTTTCATATGGGAAGTCTACTGGAAATTTATACCCTACCTCTATGGATCTAACCAAAATCTCATCTTTATTCTCTAACAAATGTCACTCAAACAAAAATGGATCATACGTGGAAGCCGTATTAGTAGAATACAAATGTTGAAGTACTGGCTCATCTACTATAGGTATTGTAGCTAAGTATTGCATGGATTATTCTTAGTTTTATTCTGTGTAAGTTGGTGTGTTAACTAGATAGTTAGATAATAATTCTTGGATTTGTGCCCCTAGTTAAGTATTATAAGAGGGATAAGAATCCATCTCATAAGCAATATTATCTGCATAGGGGTCTCGCACCATTTCTTCTTACGTAACTACATTACTAATCCCTATATTGTACATGAGTCCACTAAAAGTGTACGAATATATGTTAGGATCCATAGTCAATGCTTTGAGATAAAAAGCCAAAGAGTTATACAAACTCTAAAAAGGATAATGCCTAAAAGAGATGATGTTCAAAATTGGCCTAGATTTTTCAAATGGATCAAATGGTTTATGCAAAGATTTGTGAGGAAATAAGATATTGTAAAGTATCTAAAATTTCACCATTCACACAAAGGTAAGTAAGTAAATGGACCAAAAAACAAAATGCCAAACTCTAAGGTCAAAGTGTTTCAACTTAATCTAATCTAGGAATTTAAAAGTTGCTAGGTCTTTTGGCCAAATGTAGCATCAAAAGCTAGGCTCAAGCAAGGCACATGCTAGGACTCGTGGCCAAATGAAGTCAAAAGTTAGACTTAAAAAATAGATGAAATTTTTAATCTAATGGATTTGAAACACTTCTAACAAACACTAGGCATTAGATTTTTGGACATGAACTTGGTCAACTAGGTATAAGGTATGAAACAAAAGGCAGTTTAAGTATAGTTTATTTTCTCACAAAAAATGGTATAAAACTTGGATTTTTTGACAAACAAGCTAGACAAAGGCGATCAGTATAACTATTTTAGATAAAATATCATAAAAGTACACTTAGATTGGTCTAAAAATCTAGGAATAAATTTGGAACTCTATGTACAAGGGTCTATGAAATAATATTCAAAATGTTTTGGGTAGTGTAATGATGTTATACTACTCAAAAGGTATGACAAAAAAATTCTTCAAAAACTTTCTAAGACAAAGATGTTTTCCTACAACTTTGGCAACATAACAATACCTTTCTTGACTCAAAATGTTGTGGTATATAGACTTAAAGTGTAAGTGTTTTGCACAAAATGGATTAAGTCTATCAAGTGATGATAATGATTATGAATCTTAAATGGCCTTTGAATTAAATTGGAAATTAAACCTAAGTTCCCTCAAGTTTAGTGCAAAAGGTGAACCCAATTAACACATCAATCCTATGAACTTATAAAGGTGTAATTTAAAATTTAAATTATAAGTGAAGGACTTAAACAACTTTGGTAAAGGTTTAGACTCAATTGGGTATCATAACTATGTC
Source organism: Torreya grandis (assembly GCA_037957365.1). Taxonomy (NCBI): domain Eukaryota; kingdom Viridiplantae; phylum Streptophyta; class Pinopsida; order Cupressales; family Taxaceae; genus Torreya; species Torreya grandis. Next base: position 504,588 of record JARHVA010004519.1, on the reverse strand, counting down.
AAAGTCTATGATATGACTCTCAAGCCTTTGATGAACTTTTGAACAAGGCAAATGGATGATCTCACATGGGCAACATAACACCTCTTTGTTCAAAGAAAAATTTGGACTATGTGTTTGGTTTGGATTGTTTGTTTACACCAAGTTTTTGACTCCACAAAATATTTTAAACTAGGACAAGATCAACTAATTAATTACCTTTAGATCCTGAACTGACAAGGTTTCTTGGTATTATTGGAATCCATCATTATACATCATTTGAGAGAATTTTAAGTGTTCATCCAAAGGTAAATGCACATTATATAGTAGGTTTTTTACACCCCCTTCTATCAAATGATATAAATGTGACATGGACCTTGAGGCACACCTTGCACCAATAATACTTCCACAACAAGTGGGGATTTGTCTTATATCTAACAAGTCCAAACAATCTAGGGGAATCAATTGCATAATGATTTTCATGCCAAACAATGCAAAATAAAAGCATGGATTTTGGGTCCATATCACTTGGCTTGTTGCAAAAAGGTCTGGTCCTTTTTGTATCCACTACATCTTATTGTTTGTTCAGTTTAGTGCGACGTCTAAAGTGTCACTACATCCCATGTGTAACTACAAAGGAGCCAAATGAAGTCAATGCTAGGAGATGAAACCCTAGGTCAAAGCTTCCCTAAAGAACTTGTGAGAGTTGATTAAGTCCCCCTTGCAAGCCAAGATGTATTAAAACAAAGAAAGCATGAAAATAGAAAGACTTATTGTCACAATAAGGTTGAGGGGGCTCGATTACTTCTAGTGTGTTCCCAATTGAGACATATTCAGTTATTATTTCAATGGGGCATTGAATTATGGAAAATTGAGTCCCAAATTATATTAGGTGGTCCTAATTCGGTTGATATTTTTTATTTATATTATTTTCATTACCAATTAAATTAGTCAACTAAGTGGTTCAATGAGGAACCAAATTTAAAATAATTAAGCCCTGAATGACATCAAATGGTAACAAATAGGTTGAGAGGGATCTATTTCACCTAATTACTTACCCATTAAATGTATCAAAAAAATTGATTCAATGGGTGACTCAATTAGGTAAAATTGAAACTTAATTCACCTTATGTTGTCCCAATTTGGTTGAGGGGATCGTTTGTACTTGCATGTATATTTTAATTTTTTTAATGGGAGAGTCAATTAGGGAAAGTTTAACTATAAATATCTTTAGGAGGTCCTAATTCTACTTGAAGGAATCAACTTCCTCTAGTTGTGTCCCTAATTGAACTAATTTACTAAATAGTTTAATTGGGGACTTAATTATGGAAAAAGTAACACTAATCATATTTGGTGGTCGTAATTTAGCTAGGGGGTCTATTTCTGCTAATTATTTCAACCATTAAATTAGTTGTTAAATTGGGTCAATGGTGGTCTCAAATAGTGAAAAGTGAGGCCCAAACCACTTTAGATGGTTGTAATTATATTGAGGGGGATAAATTTTCCGTAATTACATCCTCAATTTAACCACTCAATAAATTAATTCAATGGATGAATCCATAAAATCAAATTAATACCAAATAATATTATGTTATCAAAATTAAAGTAAATACGGGTTAATATATAACTTTATTAACGATAACATTAAATCAAAAACTAAATTAATGTAAAATAGAAAAATAAATTTACATTTGGGAACATTGTAATTTCATCCACTAAAAGCAATAATAATATCAAAAATAAACTCCCACCAATTTCCTGAATTAAATCACTCAAATGTCACTTTGCAGAGACCCCCAATGTCATTTATAAAGCCACCTTACCTTTGCTTATAAATACACCATGATGTCATGTGCTAAAATCACCTCCCAAATGTGACTATAAATCAAACTCAAGGCTTCTAAATTAAAGAAGAAAAAACCTATGTGACTTTAAGGTTACCTTCGAAGGTGATTTTAAATGATCTAAAATTTGTGGTGATATCTTTTGTTCTAAGCTAAGAACCTAGTAATCATAAATTTAATATTTTATTTTTCATGTTACATGTTATATTTACATTTTATATGTCACACTTCATTTTAAATTAAACATATTATTTTAAAAAAACATATACATAAATTATCAAAATCTACAAAACAAAGACATGTATGTATGTATGTATGTATGTATATATGTATGTATGTATGTATGTATTAGTAATCATGAATTTAATATTTTATTTTTCATGTTATATGTTATATTTGCATTTTATATGTCACACTTCACTTTAAATTAAACATATTATTTTTAAAAAACATATAAATAAATTATCAAAATCTACAAAACAAAGACATGTATGTATGTACGTACATACATACCAACATAATAATTAAAATAGAAACTTAATATATACATCTATTAAAAATATAGTTATTAACTCACATAATAGATCAATAATTGGGTCACATAACCCATAAACGTTTAATATATAGATGTATTTACGACTCTTAACGAGGTGATGATTGATCATCCATCACATCTAGATCTACATCTACATCTCTTCTACTACTTCTAATTTTATCACAATTACTCCCCAGAGCCTTGAAACCTACTGATCTAGCTTGGCTTAAAAAAACCTTTGTCACTTAAAGCCTTCCTTAACTATTCATGTTTTGCATATTGAGATAGTTGAATAATTGATTTTGCATGACTATCAGACAACACTGTCAACTTAGTATTAAGGGCATGTACAATATCTTCATATTCTCCCAATAATTCCATGGGTGCTATAATCTCTACATCTTGTCTTGAAATTTCTATTGCTTGCATGTTCCCTTGCACTTTTCTCTACATACTTCCCTACATTGCTTCATATATCACGAATGCATAACCCAAACAACAAAATCCTCTAGTTATCTTAGTATATCTTTTGAAAACCTACTTTATCAATTCATTACATTTTTATTATTCACTTACATATTTTAAATTTTTTTTATCATTATATTAATATATCCATATCAAATTGGTTTGTGCAACCCTTTTAAATTATTAATGTAGTGTCTTTCATGGGAACAATAGTGTAACGTTTATTAAATTTATGATTCATTGGCATTGTTTTGCATGCATTACGATTGATTAGGAGGCAAATAACATAAAATTATAAAATATATTATTAGAACAACTCGGATGGATTAAATTTTCTAAAAGTACTAATGTTGGCTCTCGAATCTTGCGCCCTCTCATAATTTTGCAAACAAAAAGTATCGAAAAGGTTGTAATTATATAGTGTAGGTTATATCATCTCAAATCAAATACTCAAATCCTTTATTGAAGTCGATTGTCTTAAACCAAACGATATATAAACATAAAATAGCAAGATTAGAAAGATAATATTAGTTAAAATAAATTAGTTAAAAACATAAACAGTTTGCGTAGGCAATCAAAATTTCCAACCGACATGGGCCGTTTCACGTCTCCATTTTCCACAAATGACTGCAATTATTTAACGAAAATGTTACGGGCAGTACTTGTTTATTCAATAAATGAGTGGGAACGTAAAATCCAACGGTGGGAACTTTGAGCCCACTACGAAGTTGTCCGAGGTTTACCTAGTCTTTCTAATAATAATCTCTTTTCAAATTTTTTTCTTGGAAATTTGAAGATGTTTTTAATTGAATGAAATATATTTTCATTAATGATGTCATAGTAATTTATTTATTTAAGATTTAAAGATGTTTTCATTTAAATAATGATTATTTAATTTAATTTTTAATTGTATGTATCGATTATTTTTATCAATGAGGGATTCAGTTTGTTAAAATAAGCACCAAATTATATGAAGTTGTTACAATTAAGTTGAGGGGGATTATTTTTTCCTAATTATGTTCCTAATTAAAATAATTGACTAATTTATTCATCGAAGGACTCAGTTAGGTTGAGGAGAATAAATTTCTCATAATTTCATTCTCTATTTTAAAATAATAAATTAATTTACCTTCAATGGAGAATTTAATTACAATAAATAAAGCCCTAAATCACTTTAGATTGTCACAATTAAGTTCAAATGCATCTGTTTAAATTAATTGCATCCCCAATTGAATGTATTGACTGATTGATTCAATAAGGTACTAAATTAGGGAAAATTAACCCCCAAATCATAATAAGTAATCATAATTAATTTAAGAGGCTAAATTTCTCCTAATTATATCCCCAACATAATGTACAAACTTCTTAGATCAATAGGACCCTCAATTAGGGAAACGTTATCCTCAAAACACATTATGTGGTCATGTTCAGATTGAGGAGTCTCAATTTCCCTCCTTAATTATGCTACCAAACCATTTGATAAACATAATCAAATAGGAGCCCAATTAAATAAAATTGATCCCCATGTCATCTAGTTTATTGAAATTTGTATCAAGGGGATCAATCTATCCTAATGGCTTTCCCAATTAAATTAATCCACTAATTAATTTAATGGGGGATTTAAAGATAATTGGTCCTTAAGTAGCCTTAACTAGTCACAATAAGGTTGAGGGGGCTCGATTTTCCCTAGTGTGTTCCTAATTGAATGTATTTAGTTGATAGTTCAATGGGACACTCAATTATGGAAAATTGAGTCCCAAATTACATTCGGTGATCACAATTAGGTTGAGGTTCTTGATTTATACTATTTTCATTTCTAGTTTAATTATTCAACTCAGTGGTTTAATAGTGAACTGAATTTAAAAAAATTATGCTCCCAATGACATCAAATGGTAACAATTAAGTTGAGAGGGATCGATTTCACTTGATAACTTACCCATTAAATGTATCAATTTTTTTAATTCAATGAGGAAATCAATTAGAAAAAATTGAGCATTATATCACATTACGTACTCATAAATTAGTTGAGGAGTTTGATTTAACCTAGTCATGTTCACTATATGTATATGTATATGTGTGTGTGTATATATATGTGTGTATATATGTGTGTGTATGTGTATGTATGTGTGTGTGTGTGTGTGTGTACACACACACACACACACACACACATACACATACACATACACATGTACATCACACACACACACACACACACACACACACACACACACACACACACACACACACACATTTTCATGGGAAAATCAATTAGGGAATGTTCAACAACAAATATCTTTAGGCGATTACAATTATATTGAAAGGGAATGTTAAAATTTCTTTATCACTAAGAGCCTTGCTTAACTATTCATGTTTCTCATATCGACGCAGTTGAACCATTATTTTTACATGACTATTGAATAAAATTATCAACTTAATAATAAGAGCATGCACGTAATATCTTCGTATTCCCCCAATGGTTCCATAGGTCCTATAGTCCTTACATCTTCTCTTGAAATTTCCATGGAAAGTCATCTTACATGCTCCCTTGCATTTTCTTCTACATACTCCACTACACTGCTTCATCTATTAGGAATGTTTAATACAAACAATAGAAGCCTCTAGTTATCTCAGCATATCCTTTAAAAACCTACTTTATCAATTCATCATATTTTAATTATCCACATACCTTGCAGAATTCAATTTTTTTGTCATTATATTATTATATCCCTATCAAATTTGACTTGTTCAACCTCTTTAAATTATTAATGTAATGTTTTTCATCAAAAGAATAGTCTAATATTTATTGAATTTACCATTCATTGGAATTGTTTTGCATTCACTGCAATTAATTAAATTAGAAGGCAAATAACATAAGATTATAAAATATATTATTAATACAACTCCAATTTGGGTTGGATTAAATTTTCTATAATTATTAAATTTTTTTTTCCAATCTTGCATTCTCTCATAATTTTATAATAAAACGTATTTAAAATATTTTAATTATACAATATAAGTTGTATCATCTCAAACTAAATACTCAAATCCTATATTGAAGGTGATTCTCTTAAAGGAAACAATATACCAATTTAAAAAAGAGTCACGTAGTGGCTACTCCCTACTTTTCTATTACCATTATATTGACAATTATTTCTACTTAAATTCGTATGTATTGCAATTAATTATATTTAGATCATAAATATGTAAATAAGCTTTATTGTGAACGGATATTAACTGCCTAATTTTATCAAATAAACAAGTACATGAATAAAAGATTAAAAAACAAATAAATTGATGAACAATTGAAATAATTACATACATTTTAATCATTATTATTATGAATTTATAAAATTCAAATATTTGAAAAGCCCATAATTGAATATTTGTAATATTTGCATTCATTATATAATAATATTAATATAATTTAATATATAAATTAAATTATTGTTAGTGCTTACATTATTTACATTATTTGTTGATGCGCTTGTTAAAATTGGTGGAAGGATGTTATTTATTTTTCCTGTTCCATTTCATTATTGTTCAACTAAGTGGAATTTTCTGACCTAGTTCGTTTCTTGTAATGATGATTGATTATTTACCACATTCTGTTGTTGGACTGTAATATAACAAACCCCAAATGAGTGCCTCGTGCCTCAAAGGCAGAAGAGAAAAGAAAACTAAAAAAAGTTATTGACATTAAAATACAATGATCCGCAGAAAGATAGGGACATATAGTTAGAATTTTAATAGATTTATTATAGCTATTAATTTTAGTGGATTTTCTACCTACTTTTTTCCGATAAAATTATTGTTTGTTGTGTTATATTCCAAGTATCATTTTTAAAATAAGTTTTTAAATATAATATTAATATAAACAGAATATTTTATAATAACATATAATAGAATATTCTTAAATATTTGATTTTCAACTTTAAAATTCATAAAATATTATATCATTCCAAAGTTTTTTTTATTAGTTCCAATAAAAAATTATTTGTTTTAACGATTCCTATAATACCATGTAAAGCACGGACTAATAACAAAATTAGAATGATAATATTATTTAAAATAGATTAGCAACAAACATGAACAGTTTGCCTAAGCGCTCAAAATTTGTTAGAATGATAATATTATTTAAAATAGATTAGCAACAAACATGAACAGTTTGCCTAAGCGCTCAAAATTTCCAACCGACATGGGTTGTTCACGTTTCCATATTCAACAAATGACTGCAATTATTTAACGAAAATCGTTGTTTATTCAATAAATGAGAGGAAACGTTTTGTTCGTATTTCTTAGTTACTAATTTGAAGAGTGAGGTGGGTCATTAGCTTAGCAAGAGAGGTTGGAGCCAGGATCTACTCCCAACTGTTGGCAATACTTTTGGTAATAACCGATGCGCTTGTTGACGGTCTCAGGGTTACCACCATTACATTCGATTGGACCATTCACAGCTTGGATTGTGGCTCCGAATCCCTGTCCGGAGGTGATGGCTGTATGGCAGTTGCTCTGTTTCATCCAGTACCACACCGCCGTCTTAAACGAAATGGCAGGGTCTTGCGCAACCTTCTCCGGCTCACCCAGCCCGTCGAAGCCGATGTCCTTTCCTGCTGGACCGTAGTTGAAGTTCCTGCATTATTCAACTTGATCATGAGCATACCCAAACTCAAATGAAGAAAGAACATGGCAAGTAATAAATAAAATAAATACCAGGATAGTTGTATGGGTCCTCTGCCGAAATAGCCTTTGCCTACAGCACATGGATATTGAGTATTCGTTTCGTCGCAGTAATCTTTCTGTGCGCCGTCGATCTCTTCGATGTAGCAAAACGCTGCAAAATCATTATAATCGTTTACAGTACTGAATGCAAATAACATTTGTTAGAAAATGATAGATTCAGATTCAGATTACATACATCCGGTTTCGTGGGTGACGTGAGCGAAGAAGGCAGCGAGCTCTCTCTTGGAGTCGTCAGAAGATCCAGTGGTGCCGAAGCCAGAGTAAGCGTTGGCGGCGTCGATGAAGCCATCGTAAGTATAAAAGTTTTTTCCAGCGCAGCCGTTGTCTGCAGCGCCGAGAATTGCATCAAAGAAATCCTTGCTAATAATGGAGGCAACGTTGCCGCCGTTGGCAGTGCCCGGATTGGTGCTACTGTAACATGGGCCTTGTTGGCATCCCTTTCCACAGTATTCGTCTCCAGTTCCGCAGAAACCATATTGGCTGCAGCACGAGTCGCTCGAACACCCGCAATTCTGCGCGTACGACTGAGAGACAGTGCAGAGAAGCACAAGAATCCCAACTCCAAATCCTGCAACACTTGTTCTCATCTCCATTTCTATCTCTGCTACTTTGTGTTTGTATTCTACTCAAGGCAGCAGCATATTTATAATGTGAGCATGTAAAACAAACGCGTTTTCTCCTCACTCCGCTTCGCTTTGTTGACTTTGCGTTTGATTCGTTAATCCTTTTGACTGACGCGGTACATCTCTGAATTGGTTTCTCCGTCATTAATGGAGATTTTTTTTTTTTCAAAAAAAAAAGCAACTTTCCAACTTTTGTTTTGACAATACAGCGGTGGGAATTTGAGCCTCCAACCAAGTTGTCTCAGGTTTTAAGTTATAATAATTTTTATTTCAAATTTTGATGTTTTCAATCAAAATGAAATATGTTTTCATATAATGATGTGTTTTTTTAATTTTTATTTTAAATTGAAATTTTAAAAATATTTTCAACTAAATAATTATTAGTTTCACATAATTTTATTATAATAATTAGTATCATTATTATCAATAAAAAAATAAAAATATATATTAATAGTTTTAATAATAAAACAGTGAATATTTGTAGCTTAATTTTTTTACTAGTATAAATTAAAATAAAATCATAACAATTAGAACAACTTTACTTAACTTTTTGTTTGACAATCTTACATTCGTGAGAACTTGAATCTACTATTAAATTGTCTCCTAATTAAATTATAAAAGTTCTCTCTTCTATAATAATATTTTCTTAATTTGTTTTCCTTAAAATTTGAAGATATTTTCAAACAAAAAAATTATGTCATTATATATTTTTATATAATAATGTGATAATAATTTTTATTTTTATTTTTGATTTAATAATACTTTTAATTAAATGATGATTAGTTTTACATCTATTCATATTATTATAATAATAATCGATATCATTATTATTAATAAAAAATAATATATAATAATTATTATAATAATAAAACAATCGATTAATATACATATCTTATATTAAAATAGGATCATAACAAAAATATTTAATCCAAAATAACTTGCATCCCTAGTCCAGGGCAAGGGCAAGGACAAACACGTACCTCTACGAGGATAAGACATATATATAGATTGGCAAATGTACCCAATTTTTTTGGCAAAGAACTTTTCCGCTGTAAAATAAGTTGAGGATGCCCGCCACGTGGCTGCAGAAAGTCGTTACAGTACGAAGTTGTTCCAGAATCAGAATTAGGTTGGCACTTGTAAAAGAAATACCACTCTACATGGAACAACGAAAATAAATGGCATGCAATTGTTCCAAGTGGCATTCATTTGTGCCATCACGTGCACCGTCCATTTGGCATTTGAACCATGGATTTGCTTACCTTCTCAAAATCCAGACATGATTGCTGCCACGTCGAGAATATGCAGGGGTCATATTCATCCCAGTCCGCATTATCTTCTATCATAAGTTTATTTTAACAGTAATAATTTTTTTGGGTTTCCAATGAATTTATTGGATGCGGATCAAACATTTTAATCACTCTTTAATGGTAAGGGTAAAAATAATGAAATAGTAGCAGCCTCCGACAAACATAGTTAAATGATTTTAGTTTTTAATGAATATTGTTATTGTTATTGTTATTGTTATTATTATTAAATTTTCATTGTACTCATATATTAAAATATATTTTTTATTAGTTCTTGAAAAATAAATAGTCTCGGGCCCTTACACCATATATAGCATAAGACAAAAAAGTGATTTGGCTTTACATTAGAAAATGTTAAGGCATGTTTGACCAATCAAAACTAGGCAAGAGGATTTTTTAGATTTACCATATTGATTTTATAAACAAAACACATAGACATATTGTCCTACATATGTCTCTTTTTAAAAAAAAAAACTTTAAATAACCAAGATTACTAGTGACTAAAAACTACAATGAAGTTTTAAAAGGAATAAAATATACCACTTATCATTCCAAGATTACATGATCAACCAATTTACCATCACAAAAAATACTACCATCATAAAAAATTGTAGGAGGACCAGCTTGTGCCTTAGCCATGAGAGCTCTAATCAAAGAAGGCATCCTAATATCTGATTGTGCTCCAATTGCTACTGCCAATTGAGGGTAGACCAACTTATGCTAAGGACCAATAATATCCTTTGAGAATAGAGTTTTACCATGCCACCAAAGAGAGGCATTCAGAAATCCACATAAAACCCCTTTTGCAAGCCACTTAATAGATTTGACATGATCCAAATTTATATGGGAAGCCTTCCAAGAATCAAGACCAGAGATAGGTTTTAAAACCTCATCCAAATCAGGCAAAAAAATACCCCTATTATATGTCACTTGAAGAGAATTATCATAGGCCCCTTCCACTTCCTTAACATAGTGCACTAAAGCCAAGAACTGAGCTTCCAATTTTAAAAAGGTAAACAAAGGAATGAAATATAAAAAGTCACAACCAAAGAATGACATTATCAGAGAAGGGCCGTGAGAGAAAGAAACTAATTGAGTGAACATGCCCTGGTGATACTCCAAAAACATAAATAACTCAACCACGATTTGAACTCGATCAATATCTTAAGCCAAAAGATAGAGATTACTATAGAAAAGTCAGGGCAAATCAAAATTGACTCAAACCCTTTTGCTTACATCCAAATAATCCATGCCCAAAACAAATTTCATTGCATCCACCACTTCCAACGAAGGAAGCTAAAAAACATTTAAAAGGTGGGTTTTAGTAATTGAACCACAAAAACCCATTTCCCTAGTTTTGACTTTATCAAACACGTGGGGCCAACATGTAGATTCTTTCCAAAAGCTCTCCATTCTCAAAATAACCAGTGAAACTGATGGCCAACTAAACATGAACCAAGGAAAAGAGCCACCATGCAAACATTATGGAAATTGGGCCAAGATTGGAAATTAATACCCTTATTACGAGGAATATGGATCCATGCTTGTTAATTATGGTAGGTCAAATCCCATTGGTTTAAAATCCTCTAAAATCATTATGATTAAAAATTCAAGCATTTGAGTCCATCAAGCTCATATTGAAAAAATCTAGCCTCCTTATAATAGGAAGATTTTTATTTTTAATCATAATTAAAAATAAAAACTTTCAAAAATAAAACAAATGAAAAATTAGAAATTAATTTGGTCAAAATTTAAACAATTTGTCCAACTTGAATTAACATTATCTCATCTCATTTCCATAGGTTGATCAATAATCACATTGGGTAGGAAGTTTGCCACTATATTACTTATTTGAAGCAATGTGAAGCTGACCAATTAGATTAAAAAAAATACACTTTCGGCCAAAAAATACACTTTAGGATATCGTTGGGTATGATATAACCCAACGATGATAGCTTAGCGGTGAGTAAGCTGAGTGTTAGAAGTGGGAGGTCTCAGGGTCCATTCCCTAGGATGACCACTCTCTAGCATCGTTCCCACACTAAACTATAATAGGGTATTCGTAAAAAGTATCCATAATGTGATGGGCTACCGATTCGGTATTGAATGTGATAAGGGTCGGCATGTGGCTTCAAACTCATGTTCAATGCGATAAAGCAAGTCCACAGTCCATGACTAGGGATACTATTCACTGTTGGTTGGCCATTTCGGTTACAAAAATGTCTATGGTTCTGGGTCTGTTTCAAAAACCCTATTACCCCAAAATTTGCCAATGAGATGTAGGAGAGTTGGTTAAGTGGGTTGGTTATGCCCAACCCCACCTAGGTTCGAATCTCACAAGGCATTTATAGGCTAGATGTGGTCGTTTGAGTTAACTTAGTGATTTCAGTGGTCAATGGTAGCCGTTTGTATTGGTTTAATAGTTCTCGGGGATTGAGCCCCTTGATTATGCCCTTGATCTGGTTCGTAGCTTCGATCAAAATCAATCCATGTAGGGGTCTCGTCAACCGTGATATCTATCCTAAAAAAATTACACATGATGTGTGTGTGTGTGTGTGTGTGTGTGTGTGTGTGTGTGTGTGTGTGTGTGTGTGTGTTGTCATCAAAAAATGGGCATGAGATGACTACAAGGTCCTTGTCCCTATATTAGAATTTCATGGTGACTATACTATGAGTTTGAATCAGGACTTACACTTTGAATGGCTTTCTCAAGAATTGTTAATACAACTCTTTGTTTTATGGTTTAACTTCAATCTCCTTTCTTCAACCTCAATAAGGATCCACAATTTGAAATAAGCTATGGAGCAACCAAAATGTTTCATAGTTAACCTCGTCCTGGGGTGGGCCTATTTGTTTACTCCATTAAGAGGAAAATATAAAATATTTTTTAAATTAAAATAAAGTAATACTATCCATGCTTGTTGCCACATGCTCATGAGTAATATCTAAATTGTGGCTAATCTACTCCCATAGATTAAATATCACATCGGTCATCTCAAACCATTTTAGTTAGTTATACATTCATTTACCTTCATTTTCTGTCGACATTGCTATAAAGCATTTAGTGTGCTTTGAGGGATAAATTGTGTTCATTGAACAAATGCTATGTATTCGTGGATATAATATATTCATCTACTTGCTCATTCACCTGCACTCATTTCATATGATGATTTGATGCCCTCATCAATGATATATACGAGAATCTCAATCATGAACAAACAAATTGACAAGTTCGGTTGAATATCTTTGTTATTTATAAGTAAATCCCTCCCTCTCATTTTAATGCTAATAAGATTGTAGGATTTTACTATTTTAAGGTAATATTTTATTACCTTGTCTATATTCATTTCTTAGCTTATTTTTAATTTAAAAAATACATTTTTTTAAATTTTAAATTATGTAATTTTTGTTAGGTTTTTTTGGCTAAGGTTTGTAATATTATAATGGAATGTGGGAGCTCGGTTAGGACTTCCAACTACATTATATTTATAATCACATTAAATTAGGTTTTATTTAAATATTTATTTTTTTATAAATACACGTGTCTATTAGGGTTACTTTTAGATTTTACTATTGAAATGCTTCATGTTTTATTAAAAAACAAAATATAATTACAAAAGGTTACAAAGTAATATAGGCAGACAAATCACGGCCCATACTCTATGTCAGAGGATAAAATTGACTCAAAACATCAAAAATAACAAGTCAAAGCATGATGAGAGAAATTATAAATAACCAACCAAAAAATTGAGTAGATGTTGTTGCCTCAAGAGGTAGAAACAGAGGGTCATCCTTAGGAAGCACCAACCAAGTAGGCAGTTCCACATTAGGAATATCCAAAGCATTCTAGCCATCTAAGGGTTCATCATGAATAGTGATAGGCCAACCATCAGTGGTCTGCATAGGAATAATAATGCTCATCAAAGACTATTGTGAAGGATCAACATCAGATTTTTCATGAGAACTCCAACCATCCCCTGGGGGAAGGCAAGGCAAAAAGTGGCCCCTACTTTGAGGTTATCTTCTACTTCTATGCCTCTTTGGAGGAGATGGCAAGGGACCATAGGGTGGGCTATCTAATAGAATTATGCTCATAGTGCACGAGGTGCTCCCCCAATGGTCAAGGAGCTCCTATAGGTGCCATAGGTCTAGCACCATATTATCAACTTAAGCTTGAATCTGCAAGTAAATTGATGAAATAATAGAAACCTTTTCATTAACTAAACATGAAATTCCATGGGCCTCATGATTAAAAATAACATTATTTTTGGCTTTCCAAAGCTAAAAGAGGATGACACCATGAAATGATCACCAAAGAATGGCAAAAGAAGCTATCTAATTTCTGAAGTCCTTTATTCTAACATAGAAAGTTAGCCCATTCGATAGAGTCATCATCAGTTTTAGCCATTTTGTAACCAAGGTGAACCAAATAAATACCTATTTTGGCACCAATATAATGCAGTTGATCTTCTTTATTGTTCAAAAAAATCTTCCTATTTTTGAGGCATTCATCTAGAGCATACCATTCTTTTGAAGGAAAAGGAAGGTCCTGAAGACATTTCCCACTACAAACCACCTTTTTAGAGAGACTATCTAAAAAAATATAATCACTAACCTGAGTCTCCTAATGATCTTCCAAAAAATGTTTGATTTGATTGTCTACAAACATTTTTACAAGAGGATAGTGACTATTCCAAGAATCATTCCATAAATCTGCCTTTCTGTCATTGTTGACAGTCCAAAAAACATGTTGAGACATGATCAACCTACATTTTAACATGAAGTTTCAGATATGGGAACCACTAGGCGGATTCAAAATAGATATCATTCTTTCTAGGGCATTTGAATCCAAATACTTAGCTCTAAGAAGGTTATACCATAAACTATTAGGTTTAGACACCATTTTTCAAACCAATTTGGCACCAAGTGCAATATTTTGAAGATGAAGGACTTTGATGCCAACACCATCTTTCTAATTTCTTGAACAAACCTGATGCCATTTCAAAAGAGGAATTTTTAAATCCTAACCACAACCTTTTCAAAGAAAATATATCATAATTTTGTTCATGGAATTTAAAATCTTGGTAGGACGGCTGATCATCAAAAATAGTAAGTTGGAAAAGCAGTAAGAATAAATTTAATCATATTAATTCTCCCTGCCAGATAAAGCCATCTACCCTTCGAAGAGTTCTAATGGGATCTGAATATTTCCAATAAATCTTTCCAAATATGAGAGTAGCTAGAACCTTTAAAAAGAACTTGTAAATACTTGCTTGGAAGCTTCCTAATTTTAAAGCCTCGAAGATTGCTAAGGTTATTTTTAATCTAATGATAACAGTTCATGAAAATTTTTTAGATTTACCTTCATTCACTTTTTGACCAAATTTTGCTTCATAATTTTTCAAAATTCATTTGAACTCTTTAGATTTTTCAATCCTTGCTTTTATAAAGAGCAAAGTGTCATCTGTGAATGGATGATGAATTAGAATTTTAAAATTATAAACAATATGATGACCCTGAAGCTGACCTCTTGCTTGAGCATCACAAACTACTCTACCCAAAGCTTCTGCCAGAATAATGAATAATTTAAAATATTAACGTAAAGGAAATTAAATTTCCACCATTCAATTAAAAAAACACACTTGATAGATTTGTAATTTACTATTTATTTAAATAATGAACTCGTCATGCCCAATTCATTGCAATCTAACATTAATTAATGTTTTTACTAGAAGTCTATCAAAATTTTACATTAGATTATAATAAATATACATATATTTTTTTAAATGTTTCCTCCTATATTTGAAACCTAAAGTTGTATCAATAAGTGCCATCCAACTAAATACATGACATGCACAATCAATTATCAAATTTAGGCCCTGGCATTGATTATTCTTCTCTAAAAATGTCATAGCAAATAAATTATATATGATCCACCTGAAGCATTTTTATTCCATAATTTTTTGTAAACAAGGTACAAAGTCTAGCTGCCACAATTCTTATATGTATTTTTAAATTAGTTATTAGACGTATTTACACATTGTATATGAAATGTTTTAGAGAAAATTATAATTACACTTAATAAATAAATCTCATAAAACTAATGATAGATAATGATAATGCAACTGTGTACTATTTACTATATATTGTTTCTTGATATAGACATATTAGTAAACTATTGAGATTTTTATTAACTACTACATGAAGATAAACTAACTCCTTTACCATGTTATCTTTCATGCTAGATCAAACTTGGAATATTTTGTTCCTCACCACATGTTCTTCTTCAAATCTTGGATAGACACCTCATCTTCTTGTGTAGATTCATAGCAGTAGCTTGGTTATCATATGGAAGAGGACTACCTAATTTTTTCTTAGTGGGTTATACTAAGAGAATAAAGGGTTCTTTTTTTTTTCAATAGAATTGGTTCACTACAATTTTTATTTAAATGTAGAATAAGCATACTATCGATATCAGGTGCAAGGATAATAGATCTTCTTCTACCTAGTTAAATTATTCTCATTTTGAGTTTCACCCTTTGAGGAGGTGTTTTAGGTCTCCTCACTCAATTGACATAATGGGAACCCTCTAAAGCTACAGGTGGTGTATGAATAAATGAAACCTCTAGAGAGGATTGGATATCTTGATGCTACACCTATATTATCACTAAACATACTCAAATTGTAATGAATAGAGAAATTGAAATATGAAATTAAATAGAAAAAGGAGTGATGTGCCAAATTATAGGTCTCCTCCTTTTGTATGAGTTGATAACAAAGGTAGGCAAGGTTTAATATAAGTACACAGCTTCAAATAGTTCACCAGCATAAGTATTTCAATATGGAGGTTGCAAGTGATAGACTAGCTAAGAGTGATAATCAAGAGTCCTAGAATAAGACACTAATGAAGGTGCTTCACACTTAACATTTGCATAACCACTTGATATAGACCATATGACCTACAAGAAGATAACTTACTCACAAAGAGGTAAGAATGAAGAGGAAAAATGTAATGAGATTTAATAAAAACACTAATATTGATCAATAATTCACCATGAAAACACTAAATGTGAGTTAAATAAGGAAAAAAATTGTTTACATTCACTTTAAAAGAAATAACAAGTATCAATTTAAGTAGGGATTCACCATACAAACATGCAGGATCCTTTTTGATTTCCTTTTTAGGAGTATACATAGAATAATGGAGAAGAGATAGAGGGGGATATATAGGAAGCCTATTACGACTGTCATCTATCATGAAACTAGTTACATTACTAATAGAAGGTGGAAAAAATAGTCATATCATTTATATTTATCATGTGTCAGCTTGGATTAATTGTGGCCTCACAAGAGGTGGCTTACAAGAAATTATTCATCTCCTATGAATTATCTTTTCTCTCTTTAAATTATCCTTTATTGGTTAAGGAGTTACAAGTTTCTATTTTGACACATGGCCTACTTAACCCTCTTGGTATCTTTATATGCCATTTTTGGATCTTGCAACGCATCTCTCATATTGGTGAAAGTGAGACGTCAAGCTTAGACCTCTTCATACTTTGATATCTATCATTATAACCTAAAAATTCTTATCTAAGTTGATTGATCCAAAAGGGGTGCAATAAAGACAAGTTTATTGCTCATATAAGATCTAGTCTTTGTTTCAAGGCCACCACAACAACTTGTCAAACTCATTTATGTATTATATAAGACCGTGTAATCTTTTTTCAAGCTTATAGACCAACTTCAAGGGTTTAACTATCTATTTGTTCTTTAAAACTTCCTATCAAGAGGTTTGGAGAAGCTTGTAGATATCCATTAAGAGCACATTCAATTATGATAAGGTATCAAAGATGGTACTTGTCTTAAAATAACTCTTAAAACTTCTCTCTAATCCTATTTTTTTCACCATTATCTATAGAAACATGGTGTATAGTGTAAATACCTTAAAAATGGGTTGAAATACTATAAAAGGATTGTGTTTGTCCTTGTAGTCTCTTAACATCATGAAGTGGATGAGTTGATTGTGAATTAAAGCCCTCAAATATACTTCCAGTCATTGAAATAATATTGCATATGACCTAGAGATTCATGCAAGGGTGATATTGGATATCTGAAGGGTGTCTTAAAATATTTTCATTCCTCAAATAACCTCAATAAGGTCTATAACCTTACTTCTCTATGCAAATAGGAAGACAATCTTTATCATGACTTGTTCTAGAGATTTTAAAACTATTTTTTCACCATGTAGACATATTATATAGATGGTATATGCTCTTAAAATGTATTACTAAGTTTAAAAAGCCACTTCTAGTGGTCAAAAACACCTCACTCATTCAAACACCTACAAACAGTCTTAAAAGTGCAGACTCTAGGCCATTTCCTATGTTCTTTTCATCAAATGTGCCAAATTATTGATCCAAAAGGTGATCATGAGGACTGAAAATGTCATCTAGTGGTTTTAAATACATTTCAAATAAATTCAAATCCATTATAGATTTATTTGTATTCATCTATCTCCTTGAGGACAAAAAGGTTAGTTTATTATGTCTCTACCTTCTTAATGATTGTTCATAGAGTATAGGCCCTTAATAGACTAAAAAATGCCATGAGCTTGGAGTTCATGTTCTCAATTTACTTCTAACATAATAAATTTCACCTTCGCTATCTTGAATGCCTATAGGTGCATATTATAGATGCATGTTCTAAGTAAAAAATACTTTTCATGATTTTTATTAGTTGGAAATGTCTCTCTTGGATCTAATATATGATCCATTAGGTATCTAGACACTTATCCAAGAATTAAACTCCCTTAATAGTCTTAATCCTTGATTTAAACCATGCTTTGGGATACTTTATGGTTTAGTTTTTTGACCCTAACTATCATCTTTTGATGTCTTCCTCCATCCCACCAAGTGACAAGTCTTAAAATAAATTAGTGTCTTCTTCACCAACTTCCTCATGCAAATAGTGATTTCTTTGATTATCTCCTAATGACCATGAGAGTTGATATCCCTTAATTCAAACTTATCCTCTTATGCTTCAAGAGTATGCCAAAAAGACCATTTTTTCCTTTTTGTCCCAAGCCTAATTTGGTGGTATAATGAGTACTACCAATGATGAAATCTTCATCACATTCATTTGACACACTATCTTCATCTCCCAGACGATCTTCACTTACCTTATATTGAAATGGTCCTCCTTCAAAAAGGGAGATGGCATGAGGGCAAGAAGGTCCTTTTGGTGTCATAGCAATATAGTACATTATGAGATACTCTTGAATTGGCTTTCAAGTTAAAGACACATTCCTAAGACATTGATTTTTGGAAGTGATTGTTTCATTCAAGTAATATTGGAGATAAGGGAAAGAAACTTATGTTATGGATTATTCATTCTTATCTTTCCACTTAGTATTCAAACCATCAATTTATGATATGCATTGATCTTCATGAATAATTCTAAATAGAGAGGTCGATGAAGGATTTGTGAAACTTGGAAACTTTCTTGGTTTTGCCTCTACCACCTTTTCTTCATGTTGATTTTGGATCAGTGTGCAAGGAGTAGTCCAAGAAGGCTACCATGGGGAAAAATTTTGAGACTCTTGAGAAATAATGGGTGGATTTTGCACAATCATAGAATTTTACATAGGATTAGGAGTCTTAAAGATTAGTATTTTGAAATAATTATACCCATTTGATCAAACTTGTCTAAAAATATAGATACGAGGAATAAATTATGGTCTGGATTCAATTATTTATGCTCTCATGGGATGTTGCTACATTTTCCCTTTTTTAGCCTCATCATATCTCTTCCACAACTCTATTTATTGCTAGTGGATATAAACCTGATATGCAAGTTAATCATGGTGTATATTATATTCATTTTCCCTATCATTATACATATATATTCACTCAAAGCTATGTCTTATATCCTTTAAATATATTTCAAATAGGTTATAAATAACATGGCTTTGCCAAGATAGAATGGAAACATGAGTAGGGATGGGAGGGAAGAAAATGTCATGGGATGGTATCTCACTAGTTTGGGGTTGCTTGAGGAGAAGCGATAAATTTTCTCAACTTGACATGAAGGATACGAAGGTATAAAAGATACATTTTCAAAAATGAAGAATTAAAAAATATACCAATTGATTATTTTTTATCACTTGTTCTACTTAAACCAACTATAGATCATTTGTAGTCATCACTGGTGTTTTGGGAAATGCCTCCAAAGGATAATATGCTAAAGAACAACACAAAAAATTCCTTAGTAGATGAAATCATGATCCCATAGAGTATGCCAAAAACTATTTTCACTTTGAGTTGCAACCATTGAGGAGGTGTTTTATGTCTCCCCACTCATTTAACAAAATAAAAACTCTCAAAGGTTATAAGTGGATTGTGACTAAAGATAACTTCTAGAGAGGGTTGGATCCCTTTATATTACACCTATATTATCACTACACTTACACAAATTGCAATGGGAAGGGAAAGAGATATCTAAAAGAAAATAAAAATAGTCATGATGCACCAAATTGTAGGTCTCCTTATCTTGTGTATTAGTTGATAACAAAGAGAGAACAAGGCTGAATATCATCACAGAAGTTCAAATAGTTCTCTATCATAAGTATTCCCATATGGAGGTTGTAGCTAATACATTAACTAAGAACGATAATCAAGAGGCCTATAATGAGGGATAATGAAGGTTTCACACAATTAACATTTGCATAACCCCTTAATACACACCATAAGACATTCAAGAAGACAACTTACTCACAAAGAGGAAAGAAAGAAGAGGAAAAATACAAGGAGATTGAATATCAACACTAATATTCATCTAAAATTTACCATGAAAATAATAAATATGAGTTGAAGAAGATAAAAAATAGATTAAACTCACTTTAAAAGGAAAATATGTATCAATTTTAGCAGGTTTTCACCTTACTAACATGGAGGATCCTTTTTAATGTCTTTTTCAAGATTATATATAGAAGAATGTAGAAGAGAAAGGGGGGACGTGTAGGAATCTTGTTATAACTATGATCTATCATGAAACCAGTTACAATGCCAATAGAAGGTGGATAAAATAGTCTTATCATTCATCTTTAAAAAAAATTATCTTGGCTTGATGATGGTCTCATGAGAGGTGGCATAAAAGTGGCTCTTCATATCCTATGATTCATCTTTTCTACCTTGAAATTTCCCTGTCTTAGTTGAGGAGTTACAGGTTGTTATCTTGACACATGGCCTACTTGACCTTAATGTCATCTTTATATGACATCTTGGCTCTTTAAATTCATCTCTCATATTGGTTAAAGTGAGTCTTAAATAATATACCTCTTAATACTTTGATATATGTCATAAAAACCTATAACTTCTAGTTGAAATTATTTGATCCAAAAAGGGTGCAATAAAGACAATCTTATTGCTCATGCAGGGTTTAGTCTTTGTTTCAAGGCTGAAAAAATAAATTGTCAACCTCATACATGTATTGTATAATACCATGTAATATCTATTTGATCTTATATACCATATTCAAGTGGTTGACTTTCTATTGTGTCTTTACAACTTAATAGCAAGAGGTTTGGAGAAGGTTGTAAGTATCCATCAAGAGCACACTCAATTGTCATTACTCTTAAATATGGTACTTTTATAAAAATAATTCTTGATAATTAAATATAGGAATTACTTGTAGAGGAAGTCAAAAAGAAAAAACTTCAAATATATGATTCTTCATGAAACTATCCTTGGAGAAAAAATTAATGGTCTGAGAAATGGTGATATTCTTCTTAGGGCAATGGAGTTTTCTTGAAAAGAATATTGTGATCCTAAAATTTTATATTAGTAAATTAGGTTAGACAATAGGAATGATGTATACAATAAGGAAAAGTGTGTAAAAGGATCAAACAGATCCTCACAATTTAAAGTCTGTTAGTACATGTTATAATAGATATTTTCCAAATGTCTAGTACCAAATTTGTGTGTGTGTGTGTGTGTGTGTGTGTGTGTGTGTGTGTGTGTGTGTGTGTGTGTGTGTGTGTGTGTGTGTGTGTGTGTGTGTATTAATTTCTTTTTTCAATTTTCAATTTTCTTAAATTTTTATGTAAAAATTAAATTTATTTTACATTATAAATCATATGATAAGTTTTTATATTTATGTTCCATATATATAAACAAAAACAAGATTTTTTGAGATTTATTAATTACCATCCACTTCTTCTACCAGATAAAATCTAGATAGTGTATTAATCTTGTTTCATACATCCTTACGGTTATTCATCTTATATAAATTCCTTTCTCCCATTATTATATTCTAGGATTTCCATTAAATAAATCTTAGCCAATTTCATTTTAAAAAAATGGAAATAAATCTTAGCCAATTTCATTTAAAAAATCTTACTCCACATATAAAATAATAATAAAATCAAACACTAGCATAACGTAACCAACAAAATCACCAAATTTTAAAAAACATGATGCATAAACCCTAATGCAGAAAATCCAACAATAATAATAAAAATTATTCCTAAAACATAACCCATAAAATCTGCAATACTGATGCTTCCATTACCTTGAAAAAAATTCCCAAATCAACCACTTAAATTGGCATTGCCTATTGCAAGAAAAACCAATTGGAATTCCTCAAATAGGAATTCCCTACTGCACTTAGTGATTAAACTTATATTAAAATGAGGATAATGAAATTAAATATATTTTTAATCACATGTGACCTAATTTTTAAATGTTATTTAAAAAATATATTTAGCATAAAAGGTTATGCTAACATCAGTGCTAATGTTACCTACTAGCGTTTCTTATGTGACATTTCATTCAATTCATATGTTTTTTATAATTCCCTTATGTTGACATATATCTTAATTGGTTTCAATTCATACCCTTTTGGCCCCTTAAAATACCTCTAACTATTCATACCCTTTTGGCCTAAAAATAGCATTTCCAACACATATAACATGGTGGATAATTTATAATACTAGGGTATTTGCCTCTAATCATTCTCGATAGAGAGACCCACTAACCATTCTGGCCTCAATAATGCCTTTTCCAATACAAGAAAATCCTACTTTTGGCCTAACTTCAGTTGAAGATAAAATTTAAACCATAATTCATTGAAAAAAATATAAAGATCCATTAAATTCATGTTAAAACACTCTAATTTCACCTAATACAATGTCAATATAAACTCGGATATTAGCTTGTGCCACAGACTATAGTAATGGGTCCTAAAATGCAACTATTTTATAGTGAAGAGGTAAGTTCTTGTCTTCCAAATAGAATTTATGACTATAAGACCTAAGTGAAATTTCATCACTTTGAACACATTTTTATAATAAAATGGTAGGTGATACCATTAACACAACCTCCAAATCCACTTGAATGTATGTTTTCATTATTGTTTAGGAGAAAAGAAACACTAACATCAAATGCTGCCAAAATTGAAGCTACAATTATATAACTTCACCTCTAATGATTTATGGCTCAAAACATGCATTACCAACACATTCACAGTGGTGGATAATATCCAAAACTATGTTCTTACCCTCCCATCATGCTCTCTCAATAGACTCAATACACATTATGGCCTCAAAGATGGCCCTTTATATAATAACTTAATACTTATATTAAGATTTTGCTAGCTTTAAGACTATAAATTTATTTAATAAATATGCCATCCAAATTAAGGTGGAAACTTATTTGGCACCACTAACCTATAAAAATTTTTAATAAGTAATTAAAAAATAAATTTAAATGTACTACCTAAAAATTCAATAAAATTTGGTAAAATTAAATATTTGACAAGTCAACATACCTTGAAATTTTAATCCATCAAACAACTAAGATTTACTCTAGTCTTGGTAGTAGAAAGAATAACTTCATGGTCAGAATCATGAAATTTTCATAGATTATTGCTTAACAGCATACTATGTTATTTGACTAATTGAATATTTATTAAAAGAACCATATTTTAACATTGTCAAGATAGATAATGAGAATAAAAATACATAGTGATTAATCTTCTACTTGCTTGTACTAGATCATATACATGGTCAAATTCATGTGATGATGTTAGATCTATAATCTTTAAAGCTAGTCAAACCTGATATGTGTTGATTAGAATTAGAGTTTTATATGTTCATTCATCCACCCATTCTTTTGACTCACACTCATTCGAAATAGATTTCATGCATACAAAATAAAAGCATGCAATGTGTCTCGTATGAGTACTCCAAGAACCTGCATTTGAGCTACAAAATGATTTGAAATCACTTTATTCAACTACAATCATACAATCTTCATATTTTTCAATTTTTTTTTCCTCAATAAACTATAAATATCTATGAATAATAGACTTTTATTGAGTAACATGGCCCATTTTCACATTACACCATTCAACAATGTTTGGTGCATAAATCTAAATAACACCATCTTCAAACTTTAACTCCTCTCTTGATACAACTCTTTTACACTAGCTCCAAAATTGTCATGCTTCCCTTTTCTATGCCTAGCCTTAGTGAAACTCCAAATATGTTCTACTCCAATGATAATATGCATCTCTCTCAACTATTAAGTCTTTTTTGCATTCTTGAATTATGAAGAGTCATAATTTTACCAAATGTAATGATGATATAAAGTTATGTTCCTCTCTGTCAATTGTTCATAGAACATCTAAAAATAACCTTGCATATATTATTTACTATGTGATTGATCATAACTAACATATAAATGGTACTCCCTTAATATTTTCTTGTCTTGCTTTATACTATCAGATGCATGCATGAATATGACATGTATTGAATTGCAATATTATGACCGAACTTCTATTTATGGTTTAAATGTGTAATTATTAGCAAAGAAAATTAATAAAATAATAGAACCAAGTGGGATGTGTCCTTTCTTAGATTTAAATTTGTGTCCAACCATCTATTCCTGTGTGTGTACCTTGCATACTCATAAATAATTTCCTCCTTGAATTTGACCATAGATTTTGAAATAGGTATCTATTTTGTAAAAAGGTCACACCATTTAGATTTTTTTACTCAAACCAACTAATTCATGTCCAAATACACTTGTACTATCCACATGGACAAGTTTTTATGTTTTTTTTGGATACGCCATAAATGTTATAATTCCCATCCAAACATGCTTTGTTATAAAATAGTTGTCCATCTAGTCTTCTAAAAAAAATTGTTGGAATGAATTCCCTCAATGATTTTGGTAGGACTTATATGCCAAAATCATTCAAAATATTATTATTATGTAAAGTACATATATGGTGAAAAATATTATACTGCATTGAAAATTCAACATGTTGTCTACAATGACAAGTTATGCATGTTTGATTTATTTTTACAAAAAATAATTTATTCATATCAAATTATCTTTGACTTATAAAAAGTTTTGGATATTTAAAAAAAAATTAGAGTACAATTACATTTGGTTCACATCAAAAATGCTTTTGATGCACTTCCTACTTATGAGAACCAACTCTTATTTTCACTACATGTATTGTATTGGGTGAAAATCTCGTATTATTTTTAAAAAATTATGAAAGTAAATATTTGAGATAATCATCTATATCTCTGAACATTATTATAAGAATACTAGAGAAGGACTACATATCTATGCTATTATAATTATTATGTCTTTTGTGTTTTCCAATCACATTCAATAATATTTTTCTATATATGTCCATTTTTTGGCTAGTTTTTTCAATCAATAAATTTTTCGCTATTAGACCATTTACCATGCAAGTTCTAATTATACACCAAGAAGAATTTTTTTTTTTTTTTTATGTTATTAAATCCTATAGTATGATATGCATCATGTATATTTTTAATAGTTTGATTTTTCCATCATCCATGTTAGATGCTCTCAGAGCTAGGTTGTACATTGTATGTCTCATCTTAATCAATTTCATAAATGAAATAGACAATTGACATATTTGAATATCTAAATATAATTCATCACATAAAATTTCCCAACTTTTTTTAGATAGTCTTATTTAATTATGGTAAAAAAATAATTATTTATTGGTTTCAAAATATTTTCATCAACTACAATACCATTTCTACGCACAATCTTTGGAGCTATTGTTAATGGTGGAATTTCTTGGCTAGGTGTTTCAAAATCATTATGTTCACTACTAGTTTATTAATTTTTACTTTCATTATTTAGTGTTTTTCATTAAATTTTATTCATTGTTACTTTCTTCACTATGACTCTCATTGTTTATTGTTTTTTCATGGAATTTTATTCATTTTTATTTTAATCATTGTTAGTTCATTTTTTTCACACGGTCTTATTGAACTGTGGTAAAACATTTTGCTATTCACTAGTTTCAAAATACTTTCATAAACTATAATTAAGTATTTTCCTTTTATATGCACAATATTTGGAGGTGTTATTAATTGTGTAATTTTAATATTAGGTGTTTCAAAATAATAATGTTCACTACTACTTTATTCATTGTTAGTTTTATTGTTTAGTGTTTTTCATGGTATTTTATTCATTATTAATTTCTTCATTATGTTCACTACTAGTTTATTAATTGATAGGGGATAAATCATCAGATTCATCATTAAAAAAAGCAAAAACTTTATACTTTGATTGTGGACTTGCAATCTAATTTGGATAATTAGATAAAAATAAATCATCATTATTCAATTAGTAAATGCTAATATCATCATTATCTATGAAATTTGGTTTATTATAGATAATGTTTGTACCTTGTCTTGAGAGAAATGTTTGAACTCAAACCTATTATTTTTTTCTCAATTATTGTAATTTATATGGTGTTTTATGCTCTACATTCTTCCTCTTCCTTGAATGAGAACCATCACTCATGATTAAAGAAATAAAAAATTGATTCCTTTTGATGGTGGTGTCTCAAAGAATAATTTGATTCCTTTTGTATTCATTGTGTAAAGCGTATAATGTGCATAGAATTTAGGTGGGTCAAGAATTATCTAAATACCCTAAAAATAAATGTTGGAAAAATATTTTATCTATATTGTAACAATAATGTGTACATGTTATAACACATAAGCTATCTATATAGCCATATATCATACTATTATGATATACGATTATATTATGTGATGTAATATTATGTTATATTATTATTTTATATGATAATGTGATGATATACAAACTATGTAATATTATTATAGCATAATAATGTGATACATATGTTTTAATTTAGTTTTATGTTGAACATAGTTCTACATTGTGGGCTACATCCACCTTTCCAAAGGTATGTTTAGTTATGCACTCTTTTTCCTTTTACTCTAGTAATTTCACTTTACTACATTATTAGAATAAAATGGAGGAATATGCAGTCACATAAAATTAAAATTTAGATAAAATTTTACACTTTTGACGAATATTTTACATACTTAGATATACACATATCTTAGGGACCCTTTTTTTAATCAATTTTAACCATCTTGCACACTCTTCTATGTTGGTATATGAACCTCGCATACACTGAGATCTCTCCCTATCAACCTTAGACACATTTTAGGACCTATCTAACCTTTATCATGGTAAAATTACCCATTGGATAGGAGAACATGTGTAACTATATTACACCACTATAGGGTCCTTCCCCCGTCTCCTATTTTCCTTCCAAATAAAATCTATTTTTCCAAATTCAATGTTGTAGGAAGGTCAACCTATGTCCCTAATGAACCCCATTAATTTTATTCTAACTGATATGACTATATAAACACTTCTCAAACCATTTTAAACACAAGAGGATTACACACAAAAAATCATTAGAATCATAATTGCACATTGTAAGCATAATACCTATTTCTCCTAATTCTTATTACATAAATCCCTAATAGACTATAGCTCAAAATTGAATACATTTAATATGTAAAAAATCATGGTTAAGACATATAATAACATTAGTATTATTCCATGATCTAGTATATTACACCAATTATTCTCACACCAATGTAGAATTGGAGAACTACATGAATTCGGATCCCTCTTCACAGTATTGGTATGTAGACATCATTCAACACATGGGGTTTGGAGGTCTCACTCAACTTCAACGACTAACCCTTTTCTCCCCATTTATTTCCATTAGTCTTCACATGTCAAATATATAGGGGTTTGAATGAAAATTATTCACATAATGGTCTCCAAAAGTGATCCTAAAATCTTTCACCAGATATAGGCTCTACATATTAAGGTACAAAGAACCCAAAAAACCTAATTTCCTCACTACACGTAGATAATAACACCCTAGGTTGGACAAGGGTGACACCCCTCTAGTGTAATTCTCCTATCACTATTGTCCTATCCAAGATTCAGTTTTAGAATCCTGGTTTTATTTGCTTGACCTCTCTACATAACATGTTTCAAATGTTAATTTCTCTTGGAGGAACAATTTCTAGCTAAATATTTATTTTTTCCTTAAAATTTGCTACTTTTAGTGAGTTTCCATAATACAATAGTTAAAAATAAATTAACTTTATCATTATTATATTATTATCCTAATTTTTTAGTGTTGTCATCTAGGGTTTTCACATAATCCCAAATTTGATAAAATAGGTGCCTGCATCCCCAAAAAATGCATTTATGCTATGGTCAATGATGTCTGTGTGATACTTTTTAATATTTTATATGTCATAAAATTTGCATTTTTTTCATAAAATTTACATCTAGTCACATCATTTGCATGAAATTTTAGTTGTTGATGTGATTGTAATGGCAACATAGATCTCAATATAAATGACACAATGGTTTCATAGACATAAAAAAATGTAGACATCATGATGCTTACACTATTTATAACATTTACAATAAAATACTATATTTTGAAATGAAAATAATTAAAATTAATAATTATACTTTTCTCTTGCTAATTTAAAGAGTCTCTTCCTATCATCATAGCCCAAGAGCATCAATAAATGGTGTTGGCAGTAGTGAGGCAGATAGATGAGGCTGAGTATGAATTGTTGTAGGGTACAATATTATATCACTTAGCACTAAAGATTGATGTTGGTAAGGATAAATAATTTTTGAATGCATTAATTGAGCATTCGCATTCAAATACTAGCATTTTTTACTTTATAATGGGTGAGATGATCATGATTATTGACTATTTATTGAGGATCTTGTGAATCCCTATACACAAAGAGATGATATCGTGGAGGAAATTAAGATGATTAGTACAGATGTATATTTAAGTAGATAGGATAGACATATGACTATGTGGATAGGGTCTATATCTACATTCATGATTAGTGGAGGGATTGATAAACTATATACCCTTAGATCTTATGGCCATTCTCAGTGGCATTTTACTACCTAATAATATGGATTGATTCTTAGAGATGGGATTTAAAGATGTGATATTTGATATGGTAGAGGAATATTAATTAGTTACATGGGTCTTATGGTATTAGCCCATTTTTAGAAGGATATACATTTTATTGAGTATCAAAGAGGTAAAAGACTGAGAGCCTCCACTTTACTATAGGTGTGGGAATGGGATCACATCACAATAGAGTGTCTAGTGGGGACATGGTGACAAAGGGCCAGGGAAAAGTTGGTTAAATACGTATGGTTGATTTTTATGGGGCATAATGTCAACACCTAGGAGATATGTCTTTTTATCAATGGTTGATAACAAATAATAGCCTCCAAACATCATTTAAAGTTCATACAAGGGGATCCATTTTTACTTTCTACATTAATTTTGTTTATTATGTTGTTTCATGATAGTGTCATATCATTAGGTGTAAGGATTATACCATTGAGTGTTATAGACCAAATAGGGGGTTATGGTAGTTTTGTTTATAGTAGGGGATCCAAACATAGCCACATGATTCTACCTAGGTATTTATATAGGTTCGATAATGGGGGTCTCTTGTAGACCATGTAATGGTCATGAGTAATTGGGCACTACCTCAAGGCATATATTGGTATGAGAGGGAAGTGATAATATATGTAGCAGTTGTAGATGGATATGATTCTTGATGGGCTTAACTAAGGCATGACATATTTATTATTCTAGGTCAAAGGCTAATTATTCTATATGATAATATTACATCTATCATGTATGCATTGTCATGATGTAAGTGGTAGCGAAGGGCGAGGTAGTGTATGACTCTTGTGTAGGAAAGTGATGATGGATAAGGAGGATATGGTAGATAGGGGTGGATCCATGATACATGTTGTTAGTTTACTAATTAGTTCTTTGGTGTTATAAGCATCTATAGACACAGGGCTGATAGTGGCAATATAAACACCTATAAAAGGTGATGGGGTAGAGTTGTCACATAGACCACAGTGGATATGGGATGCATATGGGAATTAGAGTCTTCAACATGAGATTATAACTCAAGATACCAAGAGAGTTGGTCTCAATGGTAACATGGCTAGTCATTAAGCATACATGACAACTTGATATACATAGATGACATAATTTATAGCTAAGGTGACTCAACTTATTTGAAAAGTGGTATGGATATGGGAAACATGGGATATAATTTTCTCCATTTTGATGTCTCAAGGCCTAACAAAGGCCTTTTTGAATACTTTAAGATCTGCATCCCATTACCAAGTTGGGGTTATATCTCATTAGCAAAGGTGGTTAGGATCATTATAGATATCTCGATTAGCTTTGATGTCTCTATCATCACGCTCAATGTAGGCCCTACCTTAGAGGGTTCCATCATGGGGGAGTCCTTCGTCAAGGAAATCACCACCCAAGAGTCCACTACAGAGAGACATAACTAACCCTTATACATATGATTTTAATATGGATGTGTATAGGACTTTTTAGATATGTAGATAGACATTGTGTATTTTGGTTACATGGATGTTGTATATATGGATATTTTATATATATAATAATGATTTAATATTGATTTGGCTTACAATTGTTTGAGTTTTATTATGATGTGATGGTATTAGATTACATGTTTATGTTTGAACATATATGTATATTTAATTGTGTGATGGATGGACATGATGTTATTGATTTTATATGATGATAGATGTAGATTATTTAAATTATATAATGTTATCTGATGTTGTGATATAGTTATCAATCTTGGTTTGATTTTATTAATGCACACTTAGTCATTTCATATGGATAGTGATGGATAATTATAAATGGATAATATGATAGGATGATAGGTGTAATTGATGATTTAAATTACATGCTACAAATCTTTCACATGTTTTCACTTTTTAAAATAACATGATTTTTTTATATAACACACAATAGTATTCACCATGATATATAAGACCATGATGACTTTATTATAGTATGACATATGATTTAAAAAATAATAATAAAAAAGAAACACACACATACAATTAAACAAGCAAGTAAAATGTACAACACTGAAACAATGCTAAAATAATTAAACAAACAAGATCTTATAAACTAAATTATTTCTAAATCCCCATGTTGTAAGAATAAAAATAGTGTTATATTTGATTTTTCATGGGT
Source organism: Torreya grandis (assembly GCA_037957365.1). NCBI lineage: Eukaryota > Viridiplantae > Streptophyta > Pinopsida > Cupressales > Taxaceae > Torreya > Torreya grandis. Next base: position 473,606 of record JARHVA010004519.1, on the reverse strand, counting down.
AATGATATATGTGATGGGGGTTGATTTGGAATGATATATTATAATAAATCTATAATGACTTGTACAGGAGTGATTAATGGGTTTTTAGTAGACATAGGACAAGATAAAATCGCTTATTCAGCATAGAAGCCTAAAATCAAAAAATTCTTGTTGATTTTAACTATCTTTCTAGTTCATGCAAACATCATCCCTTCATCAGTAATCATTAATACATTCACACTAACATATCTATTCTAATCACTATTCATCCCCCCTGATCAATTAATTATTTCTTCCACGATTACATTCTTCCCCATAAAATTCACATGACTTCTTATTATTTAATTAATCTCAATTAATTATATAGTCTTTTTCTAATGGAAAAATCTATGGAATTTGTAATATCCCTATTTTCATAAATCAATAAATACTATTTTCCTCACATTCTCCCACAAATTAATTTTTATTCATTTCTAATCGCCATGCAATACCTTTTTCAACAAGGCATGTCAGAAGCCCATGCCTCATCAATTCCTCCTCTTACACACTCCACCTCCCTCATTTATGAGGATGAACCATCCTCAACCATAAATCTTACTCCAAGATCAATGGTCCACATCCATCAGATAATCTATAAATGGAGGGGTCCCCCTTTCATTTCAACATGACTATCCAAGGAAATGAATCTCTACCAAATCCTAAGGTTAAATCATAAACCATGCATCAAATATTAATAAATACATCATATATTTAGTAAAAGATGATATGGTGTATTTGATCACACACATCCAACATGATAATTTAAACTACATCCTTTGAACAACATCCAATCCAAATAAAGAGATTGTTTCACTTTCTATGATTCAAGATATAAATTTTGATTGATTCCTTTCTAAATATAGTTCTTCTAAGGTATATTAGTTGTTAATTTTTTTAGTATATTATGTGTGTTTCTATTTTGTATTACACTAATGATTGCATGTACTAATAAAATTCCTTTTGATATATACATATGACACACCTAGTAGAACCTAAAACCCACAATCAACATTGATATTCTTTAATCCTCCTTCTATCCCAAAATTTAGTAACAACCACTATTCCCCACATTTCTGTGAAAATATTATAAATGTCCATTCCCAGAAGAATGATGTAAATAGTATGAATAATGATGGAATTATAATTAGAAGTGTTAGAAACATTTTGTGTATTAGATGAATAGAAAACTATCTATAGATTTGACCTTTTTTATGTATTATAAAAAATGACATGCAGAGTAGCAAAAATTTACTACAATTAGTGGAATATATTTTAAATTACAAAAAACATTATTCATTTTTTATCTTAGTAGAAACATCTTTTCTATCAAAAAATTTGTTAGTAGTAGCAAATTAGCTCAATGATTTTTTAAAATTTGGTCTTTATTTTCTAATTCCCTTTATTTTAAATATTGGTAAAATAAGCCTACATATTAGTGAAATCATCCTATGTATTGGAAGAATCACTAATACTAAAAAAAAATAACACATTTGTAGGATTTAAATTCTTTTAAAATGCTAAGTATAAGACTATTAATCTATTTACTTATAGTTTTTCCTTGTCGAAGGCAAAACCAAACAAACAAACATTCATAACCCTTGATTTTGGTGTTTTAAAATGAATAAATGTTTTCAATTTGGTACATTAAAATGAATAATTTTATTATTTTATTTGATTGTGTTTCTTTGTGTGTGATAGCCTAAGCATTTATTCTTCCCCCTTACCTATTTTTTGGATCTTGGGTGATCAAAATATTTTTTGTTTTCTTCCCCATATTGAAGTGAATGTTACATGTGTTCTCCTCTTGCACTTTGTGGGAATTTAAGGATTAGAATTAACTGAATTTCCATTTTTATTATTTTTTATTGTGTGACTTGGACATTGATCACTAATAATGATTACTTAGGGTGTGGTGACTAGGATTTCATCCCATATCATATGGACCAACCCTATGTGCTTTTGAGGTATGTAAACTGGGAAGGAGTTATCACTATTGTTGAAGTAGTTGCATATTTTAAGTATTTCATGAAGTGAGGACATTTTATCCAATACATACGTGATATAAAATATTCTTGGAGAATGATTTACTGTGACACTTCATTAAAATATTACATTTATAGTGGTAACAAAAGGACAAGACCCTTTCATAAATCTTATTATATACATCTTCCACAAGTTTTGGCCCCAACATACCTCAAGGTATATAGGAGATGCACCTAGTTGATCTTATTTTTACTTAGATTAAGACCATTTGTCTACCAAAAACTATTAGTGCATGGAAAGCAACATTCTTAAAGACTACTCACCACATACAAACACCTAGTGAAGGTTAGGAGACTAACCTAGTCACCACTTTGTGGAAGTAGAATGGTGGTATGATTAGTTTCATTATATAACTATTAATACAAGTATAGGGCTTGCTCAGCATATCCTTTAAAAACCCACTTTGTCAATTCACCACATTTTAATTCTCCACTTACCTTGCATGTTTTGTATTTTTTTAATCATTATATTACTTTATCTTCATAAGATTTGAATTGTGAAACATCTTTGAATCATTGATGTAGTGTCTTTATTTAGAAAAATAGTATAATATTTATTGAATTAACCATTCTTTTGAATATTTTTTACATTAATTTCAATTGATTGGAAGATAAATTTAGGACTGAAAAAATTTAATGTGACCTAAAAATCACACCAAGTAAACTTTATAGTATTTCACACCAAGTCCATTAGAAAATATTTATTGGATATAAGACTTTGTATTGGACTATTTAAGTCTCTACACTTCAAATAAAACAATGAAATAAAATTAATATGGGAGTAATGAAAGTGCTTAGTTAGTTCATAATGACCACCTTATTTTAAAAGGACATTTTTATTTTAGGGGTGACTATCCCTTTGTTCAAAAGGAACTAGAGAATGGCCATGCATCTCTATCTGTAGGCCATCCATGGTTCAAGATAATATATAAAAAAATTAAAGGTTTTTTTTTTTTTTTTTTAATAAATTTGAAGGAAGACTAACATTTTAAATTCTTTAATTGAATTTGAAATATAATAGTAGAATATGGATTGGAGAGTTCATTATCTAAGCCTTATGCAACCAAATTTGGATCTAAACAAAAAGTGAAAAATTATGTGAATGGACTTTATCATAAGTCTTCCTAGCATTGAGGTTAAATATAATTTTTTTGTGGTAGATACATTGAAAAATTATGACCATTTCATCTTGAAAATAAAAGGAAGGAGTAAAGGTCCCAATTTTGTAAAATTACATTTATAACATGTGTTTAAGTTACATGGGATTCCTAAATAAACCAAATGTGATTAAGATCAAAAACTTTAAATTCGTTTCTGATAGAATCTATTTTGAAAAGTAGTCAAGACATTTAATATGAGCACTACATATAACCCCCAAATAAATGGGCAAAAAATATGGGGAATAAGTGATTGGAAGGGTATCTAAGAATGTATGCAATAGCTAAGTAGTGTAAGTGGGTATAATGGTTACATTTGACTAAGTATAGGTATAGCACCATGTACCAGAAAACTAAAAAGAAATCACCTTTCAAGACATTCTATGGTT
>JARHVA010004519.1:460000-465000 GCA_037957365.1 Torreya grandis | reverse complement strand
CAAGATTATAAAAATAATTCTAAGAATTACTAATTCAAACAAAGAATTGACAAGTAAAAGAAACTTAATATTTACTAATTCGAACAAATAATTGGCAAGTATAGCCTACAAGGCTTGAACCCCTCTATATAAATATGGGCCAGCCATTTAAAGTTTAGTTCTCTAAGGGGGTTGAGGGTTACTATAGATAGGCAGGCCCACATCCAATTATAATTAGATAGCAAATGTAGGAGGGGAAATGGGGGAGGAAGGGGGGATGACATTTACAACAAAAAATTATATAATAATTGAATTCAAGACCTAATAAATTTTTAAGGATCATTTTTAGGTGTCTACAATTTAATAGTGGCATTTTTATTAGGGATAGACCTAGATCTTGCTTCCTTTATTCCTTTTATATGATGATTTTTGTTGTTGTATTTCAAATTAAATATTTTTTTCATTAGATAGTTTAAAAATAGGTTTTGAAAGGCCTTGCATTCTTATACAAAGGAGTTAACTAAAAGTAATATATTAATGCTCAAATGGGATACCTCTACTAGCGATAACTAAATGGGTGGAAAGAAACCACACTACAGAAACCTCCACCAAAAAGAGACCAAAAAACTTACCTATGAAACTTCCATGAATTTTTTTTGAAACTTATTATGGGGACCTTACCCCTTTTCTGCTAATTCTTAAAATATTATCATGGGATCCCCCAAAATGGAGAGATATATAGGAAGGTTGGGTCATTATTTTTTTATACCCTTATAGAACATTCATCCTTATTCTCACCCTGAAAGGTTGGTGATTCCACAATTGATGCACAAGGGTGGGATTAATTTTCCACTAATGACCTTAGATTAGTATCTTCCTAGAAGAATCCAAATCAGGGATCTCCTTGAGGATGTGGATGGAATTGACACCACCTTCCTTGGAGAGATTAAATTGACCAAGATTTATTATTCAAAGTGAGGAAAGCTTTCAGGATCCTTGTTTGAAGCAAGAAAAGTAGGGACTTTAGAAGGAGAGGTAGAATCCTCACCGTCAGTAGCCCACTCTTCATCTACAATCAACATCATGAGATTTTTGGGGATAAAATCTTTCCACCAGGAAGAATCTTTCTTTTTTGATGAAACTATAGTTTTTTTTCAAATTTCCAGTGCCAAAATAACTATAGTAATGAAATATTAAACCCTCATAGTCAATATCTTGAGACCAAGAGAAGTCTCTAATTTATAGGTTGATCTTTTTGGAAGGTTCTTAGAGGTATCAATATTCACCAAGATCCTAGCAAATATAGTGAGGGATAAACTATCAGTATGTAGATGAAGTTATATAAACTCTCTCAGAGATATACCAATAGCCTCCAAACTATAATTAGTCCAAAACTGTAATGGAAGATTGGTTAGACAAACCCAAATGGGTTGTATGTGCAAACGTTTAGTGAGGGGATTGAAGGTAGGAGAGCATGGTTTTGATACCAAAAGATGGTGATTTGAGCTCCAACATTTTTCTTGAATCTTTTATTTATCATCAATGTTATGAAAAACTATAATAAAGAAGCTTTTCATGTAAAGGTAAATATCAATACTTCCTAAGAGTAGGGGTTTCCAGTGCTTCAAGATCTAGTTTTTAATATCTTGGAGCTTTGGCCAAAGATCCACAGATCTATACATGATGCCCATAGTAGAAAAGTGCTCCTCTATTTTGAGATTAACCATAGATTTTTCATCATCAAAAGTCACTACTGGTTCAAGAGAAGTAGGTGTGAAAGGTTTGGGATCTAATCTAGAAACTAGCCTACAAGAGATAACATTGATGACGGATATATCCTTATGTCTGACATCCACCTCCATGTTCATCATATCCCAATTACTTTGGTGTAGTTGAAAGGGTTTGAATTCGTAAAACCAGTCATAGACTTTTTTCTCACAATTGGAGTAGATCCAAGCTACTGATAGTTGGGTATAGTTGGAAGTAGTGGCAGTTGGGGTAGGATAAGAGGAACAATGCTTCCATGTAGGTTTATGCTTGGAGAACCATATCTATCTTTTAAAATTATGATAGGTGGGAAAGTGTTGTGAGCCATTATTTATTTTATTTCATATATATTTGAAGCTTAATAGGTGTAGTCTTAAGTTTTTAATGTTCATTGAATGATCTGTATCCAAATCATACCACTGTGATCCATGTGGAACACATGGAGAAGTTTAACCCCTACCTCAATGTGTCTCCATGACCAATTTAAAGTGTAGGTGATGTGAAAATTCCCCACTCCACACAACACTAATTTTAATTTGATATACATCTGAAACTTAATTGGGGTGGGCTGAGTTCTATAATGTCCATCAAGTGATCTATAGCCAAATCATCCCATTATGATCTGTGTGGAACACATGGAGAATTTTTAACCCTACCTCAAAGTGTCCCCATAACCAATTCTAATTGTAAGTTATGTGCAAATGCCCCACTCCTAACACCATAGGTAAATCAAGGATTTATCTTGAGACCTAGGTGACCTAAGTCATTGCCCTCATCTACTCAAGCTAACCCTTAGGGGGAAAATATAATCTACATCTGATGCTTAATGGATGTGGGTTTGGATTCGTAATGTCCACCGAATGATCCATAGTCAAATCATCCCACTATGATCTGCATGGAACACATTAAGAATTTTAACCCCTACCTCAAGTTTTCCCCATGGCCATCTCAATGTGTAGGTGATGTGTACATTTCCCACTCCACACACCACAGGTAAATCAAGGATGGACCCTCAGACTTGGGTGACCTAAATCATTTCTCCCATCCACTCAAACTAATCTTAACCCCAAGTCATTTTTAAATAAACATTATAATTAACAATGTAAATGACTTTATATTTTATTTTTAAGATTATTATAATTTTTTTAAAATATTGGGTAAATTGCACTCTTTATATCAAATATTTATGCTTGTAGCTAAGACTATGTGATTACTGAAAATTGGTCTTTATTAAAAACATAGAAGGGTTTTTTGGATCGAGTGAACTACGAAGAAGATGCACCCATGTCATTATTGATAATGAATCAAGGTGTCATGCTATTAATATAAAGAGTTTTTAAAACCACCATAAAAATATAATTAGTAAGAAACACTATTTTAACATTGTATTTTTAAGTATGAAAATTCACTCTACTTAAATCGAGGTAATTAAAGTTCAAATAAATTAATAATTTAAAAAAATAAAATAAAACTTCTCTTAAAATAATGAATGTAAGATTTATATAAAATAAAAATAAAATGAAATTTTATATAATTTGAATTGATAAAATTAAAACTTATAAGCATTACTTTTATCCTTAATTTAATTTAGTATATTTAAACTACATAAATAATGAAATATATTAAATATGAAATCCAATGGAATAAAATTCATGATGAACAAATGTGGGTTAATATCTGTGTTAAAAAAGTTGGATTATGAATATCTCTCTAAAATTCAATTCTCTAGATTTATTATACACAGGAAGAGATTCAATAATATTGAATAAATATATAACTTAGCAATATTTCAATATTAAACTAAGTAAATTACATATACATATATATACATACATACCTTTAGGATTATTCATAGTAAAAACATTCACTTTAGGCTATTGGAATTAGGTTTAGACCACTTGATTATTTTGTTATTTTATTTTATCATCCAACCAATCATATGGTTGGTTGAATGAGACATTCAATTAAGTAAAATTGATCCCCAAATCATAATATGTTAATAAAATTAGCTCTAATTATCTTAATTTTTTGTATTTTAGTCCCCCACCTAACCAATATAGTGATTAGATGAATGAGGCACTCAACTATGGAAAATAAAGCTAAAAATCACATTACATTATCATAATTAGGTTTACGGAGACTTAATTTTCCTTGATCTAGTCATCCATCTAATGAATTGAGTGAATAATTTAATGGAGACACTCAATTAGATAAAATCAAGCCCAAAATCACACTATGTGGTTGTAATCATGTTCAACGGCTCAATTTTACATAATCATGTCCATAATTGAGCTAATTGACTAATTGGTTGAATGAGGGAATTAATTAATTAAAATTGAACACCAAATAAATTTAGGTCATCACATTTTTTTGAGGGGATTATATTTTCCCCAATTGTTTCTCCCATTCAATAACTTGAGTAATTAGTCTAATCCTAGACTCAATTAGGGTAAATTTATCCCAAGATCATTTTTTATTTTCTCTGAATTAGGTTGAAAGGATTTCCATTAATTGTTTAGCACATTTAATTTATTGACTATTTTCTTCAATGTTGCACTAATTTAGAGAAAATTGAGCCCTATATGACATTAGGTAGAGGGGCTTTATTCCAAATAATTTCATCCCCAATCATATGTATCCACTAATTTCATTAATGAGGGAATCAATTAGTTAAAATCAAGCACCAAATCACATTAAATTATTACAATTGGGTTTAAGGGGACTATATTTTCTTAATTATGTCCCCAAATAAACCAATCGACTAATTTATTCATCGAGGGACCCAATTGGGCTGAGAAGAATCAATTTACCAAAATTTTATTCTTTATTGAAATAATAAACCCATTTACCTTCAATGGGGAACTTAACTATAGTAAATTAAGTCCTAAATCACATTAGATTGTCATCATTATGTTCAAGTGGATCCATTTAATTAATCGTATCCCCAATTGAGTGTACCGAGTGATTAATTATATAAGGTAATTTATTAGGGAAAATTGACCCCCAAATCATAATAGTTAATCATAATTAGTTTGATAAGCTAAATTTACCCTAATTTCATCCTCAACAGAATGTACATAATTATTAGTTTAATGGGAGCCTCAATGAGGGAAACATTATCCTCAAAACACATTATGTTATCATATTAAGGTTGAGGTTTTCAATTTCCATCATTAATTATGCAATTGAACCATTTGATAAAATTAATTAGATGAGGATGTAATTAAATAAAATTGAGATGGCTACAAAAATTA
>JARHVA010004519.1:450000-455000 GCA_037957365.1 Torreya grandis | reverse complement strand
TAGGAACATAAGTTTTCTAAGGTGTAATGATTATAATTTACCTTAACAGGCTTGTTGACTAGAGTGTTATCAACACTTCTAATCATGTATTACAACCATGGGATCTTTCAAGGATAAAAATATTAATGAATTTTCAAATTAGTTATTTAATTTATAATTAAAAGCTTGAGCACAAATTTATTTAGTTTTATTAGTTTTCTCATATTTCAAGGAGGTGTCACTATGCAAAACCTTGTAACTTTAGGACAATAGTTGAATTAATTAAAACTTCAACAAAATCCTAGATTTGAAGTGAAATTCTTCCAAAATCTATATTATACCATGTGTTTAATCATATCAACATTCATCACATAATTTAATCAAAATAAATTATGTTAGAGTTCACCAAGATCTCTAAATAACAAGCATGCAATAATTTTGAATTCCTATAGAGGCACAATGAGAGCTCAAAAAATAAAAAATTTCAACAAAGGAAATGTTTATATTAACCAACTTAGAATAAGAAGTAACTACATATAGGGTGAAATTAGGTCACCAAAAAGGTAAAACCCTAATTCACAATTAGAACCCACTTAAAGGTAAATGACCCCTAATAACTTAATTAACTAGTTTAAGTAAGTTGAAAAGATGTGTAGGTAAAACAACTAGGTGGGAAAACACCTACACTAACACCCCACCTGAAGCATAGCTCATGTGAGTAGAAGAATTAGGCCCTTGAAATGAGGCTTAATGAGGTACCCAAGCACAAAGCAACTCTCATAAATTAGGGTAAAGAAGAAAATCCATAGGAACAAAACTCCTCCCCAAAAGAAACCAATGAAGAGAAGAGAGATAAAAAGCCCCACTGAGGTTTACAATTGATTTTAGCCACCCGATGTCCCTTAGAGGAATGCTCAAAAGTGACTATGAATTAGAATTAGATGTAGTGAAGAGTGGTTTACCTTAAAATAGTGAGTTTGTCCACCAAGTGCCTGATGGATCTTCAACCAAGGTGTAATTCCTACTAAAGGAATGATTATCATATTGTGAGGTAGATGGGCCAACTTCTCTATGCCAATATGGTGCACTAAAATTAGAGGTGAAGAAGGTCTACAAAATTCTTTGTAACTATGGAATAGACTACCTGATGTTTGATGTACCCTCGATTAGTAGACCATTTAATTATAATTTTAAAAGTAGACCAGAGGTAGGTGGATCAAGAAATAAATCTTGAATATCTAAAAGGTGATAAAGAGATGGTGGAGGTGTGTCTACTTCACTTCTATAGTCATGTGCAGAAGAAGAGTTGCCAATATTAAAAAAAATGCTCAAGCTCTGAAGTGTCAACAGGTACAAGTGAGTTTGAAAGGAATCTAAAGATTTTGAAGGAGAGTCAAGAGAAAAATGTGAGAAGCTATATATCTAAGTTTGATGATCGACCATTCCCATAGATAAAATAGTATCACTCTACAAATCCCTAATGTACACTAAATCTAGAGTGAATTTAACTCACATGCCTGGAATAAGGTGAGTGATCTGGTAGACTAACATGAGATTAGTTGAGAGTGAGGGCATACTTAGAACATTATTGAATTTTTCACCACTCACTTTAATATAACCTCTCTTGAGAAACTTCTTAGAAGTGTTGTCACCCAGTTGTATAGAGGACATGTCACATGGTTCCAAGGAACTGAACTCAATCTATGAAGAGGCCATGTGATGTGAAGCATTAGAGTCAATAACCCATGTAGGAGGAGTTAGAGGCACAACTACAACTAAGGATTTGCCCTTATGTTTCCCCTTTTTATTCTCTTTTGCCTTTTACTTTCCATAGTAATTTGCCTTAGTAGATTCATGGGTTGATTAAGATGGTTTGACAAAATCTAGAACACCTATGTTATTCTAAATAAGAAGGCTAGTAAGTGGTCAATTTGTTTCTTCAAACATTTACTCTTATCATGCTTACCTAAGTAATGACCATATTTAATCCAATATTTTTTAGGCTTATGACTGGAATAAGGGGTCAGATTATTTGATTTGGAGGTGGAAAGATTTTCATCCTTCTCAACATTTTCTTGCTTTGTTTTCTCTCTGTTTTTAGAAGGCTTATAATTTTTAGCAATCAGTGAATGAGATTTAGGTGACTTCATTGTTCCCATATCTATCAACTTATCTTAATTCCAAATCAGGTCAACAATAAAGGTATCTAAAAAGGTCATCTTCCATGCGGTGTCAAGATCACTCTTAGTGGCATGGAAGGTGGACACAAATATAGAATATATAGGACCCAGTTTAGAGAGTATGAATAGAACAAGTTGTTCATCTTTCTTGTCAATTCCACATGATTTCAAATACAATCTCAAAATTTTGAATTTGGTGAAGTCCTAAAGAGTGTCTAAGTCATCTAGGGTCAATCTAATGAGCTCTTTTTCTAGCTCATGTCCTCTCTTCACATCCTGCACTCCAAAGATCTTGGTGGGTTGGGTCCACATTTCAGTAGGTGTTTTCATAGATTTGATATGAAATATTATATCGTGAAAAACCCATAAAGAATATGTAGGTGTATTTTTCATCAATGCCCTTTTGACATGAGTTTTGAGGTAGAAAATAATCATGCTTCTAGGGTCAAAAAAATAGCCATAAATCTATGAACTTTATCAAAAATATAAGAGAGACCCATTTGATATCTCAAAAATCCCACAAGGAATATGTAACTAGATTTTCAATCTGAGGTCATTTGACATGAGTTTCAAGGTAGAGATGAATCATGCCTCTTGGGTTAAAAACGTGACCATACAGAAGAAAAACTAGCTATGGAGAATGCATGCAGATCATACCAAAGGAGATAAATGCATGAGGCTATTTGGAAAGGTCTAATACCATGTTAGAGTTCACCAAGATCTCTAAATAGTGAGCATGTTGTAATGTTGAATTCTTGTAGAGGTAGAAACAAGAAAATTCCACGAAAGAAATGTTTTCATTAACTAACTTAGAATAAGAAGAAATTAAATATAGGATGAAAATAGGTCACCAAAAAATTAAAAATCTAATTCACAATTAAAACCCACTTAAAGTTAAATGACCCCTAATGACTTAATTAACTAACCTAAGTAAGCTAAAAGGACATGTAGGTAAAACCACTAGGTGGGAAAACATATGCACTAACAAATTCAACCATACCATTATGTTTACTTCTATTTCAATCATTATCAATTAATGGGTTAGTGCAATGCCCTACACCAACCACATTGAATATCAAAGAAGCCATTATATGCATTCACATGCAAACCTAGGGTTTTTATCATGTTCTCCATTTCTAGTGATCTTATGATGATCCAAGGATACCAACCTGACCATCTAATAATCAATTAGTTGAGGGCATTCACCCAAATTTTATATCTCTTTCAAACATTTAAGTGGGTACCTAGGATTTTTAGCACTACCTGATCATGGTTTTAAGTTGTTCTTTTTTAGCATAAAATCAACATACATTTCATTCATGGTTTTAAAAAAACTTGAAAGATTTATTCTGAAATATCCCTTTTTGGTATATACAAAGTGTAATACCTTATCCATAGCATGTTGGCACTTATAGGCCAATAGATGCATGTGTTTTATCAAGTACACCCTTTCTTATTTTGTACAAAATTCCAACTCATAGGACCAAGTAGTGCTTAATAATCACTCATTTCATGTTTAGATTATATCTTGGCTACAAATCAGTCAACCAAAATGGCATATACAACCAAAACACATAAACAACTATGTATATATAGTAACCAAATGTTACATCAAAATATCTTAACTTTATGCCATAAAAGGGTGAGTTAGCCTTGGAAATATCCTTACCAAATCAATGAGCAACATATTTTTGCTAATATATGTTACTTAGCTTAATACCACTCATCAAAAGAGTGTTATATCAACTAAATTTTTTTGCATTTTAACTTTTTTTAAAAATCTAAATCCAATTGTATAAAAGATCATAATATTCAATTACTAATAACCAGAAACCATTTTAATGCTTCATTTAGCACACTTTTTATCATTCTTCAAGTAAAATAAGACAACACCATAATGGTTTTCTAATTGAGAAATGTTGAAAACATCAACCCTGACAACTTTCTCTTTGATTAAATCATGGCAATAAACATGCCATCATAATTTTTATGATTGTAGCATGGCTACAAAAAATAAGAACATTTATGCACATTCCAACATTGCTCTTGAAACGGGCTATTAAATATAATAGGTGTGAAAATACCATAGTAAAAGGTATTGACAACCTTATTAATATGTCAACATGTCCCTTCATATTTTCATAAAATAATGAAAATACAATGTAAGACTCAATATAACTTGCCTATGTATAACCAATATTCTACCTAAACTAGGAAATGATAATGTTGGCCATAACAATCTCTAACATTTTTTGAATCTTATTAGGGTTAACCAAAATCATTATTTGATATAACATACTTATCTCTAGGGTTCTTATTTACCACCTTTTGTTAAGGAAGGTTTTATTCAAAAAATGTTTGTTATTTTATATCTATGCATCTGAGAAGTTACCAACAACTATTCATGTCTCATAGAACAAATGCCTTATGATGCTTATTTATAAAAAGTGATCCTCAAGTTTTCTAACTTACTGAAGCAAGTCATTCATATTCACCCCAATAGACCCTCCAAGATTTAGTGACACCCCTATATTTCCTAATGATATCATATCTCATAATCATAAGATGGCTCACCCATGCAAGCCATCAATGGTCACCAAATCATTCTTTCTTATTTCCAATATCAAGCTTCTATGACTATTATTCCAATTGACATGTTCTATCAATTCAATGATTGGATGGTGATGCTTGTTTTGATGTAATGTAGATTTCAAAAAGGGTAGAGTTAGCCAAGGCTTGAGGTGACTATAAAAACAATTAATCACATACTTAATATCTTCTATCCTTTTAAAGTCATGGAACAACATACCAATCCATTCAACTCAAAAGAGGCTAAATGAT
>JARHVA010004519.1:182500-442500 GCA_037957365.1 Torreya grandis | reverse complement strand
GAATAAAATGGAAACTTAATATATACATCTATTAAAAATATAGTTATTAACTCACATAATAGATCAATAATTGGGTCACATAACCCATAAACGTTTAATACATAGATGCATTTATGACCCTTAATGAGGTGATGATTGATCATCCATCACATCTAGATCTAGATCTACATCTCTTCTCCTACTAATTTTATCACAATTACTCCCTAGAGCCTCAAAATCGACTGATCTAGCTTGGCTTAAAAAAACCTTTGTCACTTAAAGCCTTCCTTAACTATTCATGTTTTGCATATTGGGATAGTTGAATAATTGATTCTGCATGACTATCGGACAACACTGTCAACTTAGTAATAAGGGCATGTGCAATATCTTCATATTCCCCCAATAGTTCCATGGGTGCTATAATCTATACATCTTGTCTTGAAATTTCTATTGAAATTCGGCTTGCATATTCCCTTGCACATTTCTTTACATACTTACCTACATTGCTTCATATATCACGAATGCATAACCCAAACAACAAAATCCTCTAATTATTTTAATATATCTTTTAAAAACCTATTTTATCAATTTATCACATTTTAATTATTCACTTACATATTTTAGAATTTTTTTTGGTTATATTAATATATCCATATCAAATTGGTTTGTGCAACCCTTTTAAATTATTAATGTAGTGTCTTTCATGAGAACAATAGTCTAATATTTATTAAATTTATGATTCATTAGAATTGTTTTGCATTCATTACGATTGATTAGAAGGCAAATAACATAAAATTATAAAATATATTATTAGAACAAGTCGAATGGATTAAATTTTCTAAAAGTACTAAAGTTGGCCCTCGAATCTTGCGCCCTCTCATAATTTTGCAAACGAAAAGTATCGAAAAAGTTGTAATTATATAGTGTAGGTTATATCATCTTAAATCAAATACTCAAATCCTTTATTGAAGTCGATTGTCTTACACCAAACGATATATAAACATAAAATAGCAAGATTAGAAAGATAATATTATTTAAAATAAATTAGTAAAAACCATAAACAGTTTGCGTAGGCAATCAAAATTTTCCAACCGACATGGGCAGTTTCACGTCTCCATTTTCCATAAATGACTGCAATTATTTAACGAAAATGTTACGGGCAAGGACAAACACGGACCTTTATATATATATATGCGCAAATGTACCCAATCTTTTTGGGAAAGAACCTTTCCGCTGTAGAAGAATTTAAGGATGCCTGCCACGTGGCCACAAAAAGTTATTCCAGAATCAGAATTAAGTTGGCACGTGTAAAAGAAATGTATGGATGTTAATTTATGGTTTTACAGGCCCTTTTATTTTTTTTTGTTAAGATTCAGGGAAAGGGCAGAAGTGGTCCCGGATAGGAAATGAAATACCACTCTACATGGAACAACGAAAATAAATGGCATGCAATTGTTCCAAGTGGCATTCATTTGTGCCATCACGTGCACCGTCCAAATGAAATTTGAACCATGGATTTGCTTACCTTCTCAAAATCGAGACATGATTGCTGCCACGTCGAGAATATGCAGGTGTCATATTCATCCCAGTCCGCATTATCTTCCATCATAAGTTTATTTTAACAGTAATAATTTTTGTGGGTTTCCAATGAATTTATTGGATGCGGGTCAAACATTTTAATCACTCTTTAATGGTAAGGGTAAAAATAATGAAATAGTAGCAGCCTCCGACAAACATAGGTAAATGATTTTAGTTTTTAATGAATAATTTTTTTTGATTGGTAGTCAAGAACAATAATAACAAATTAATATGGTGAGGCCTTCACTATAATACCAAGTAAGTACTAAAAAAATTTCAGTGAACCACATTTCAAATTTCAAATTTCAAGAAAAATTATATATTCATTTGTATTGAAGGCAGAGGAAGGGGAGCGGGAGGATGGACATTCATATGAGGGCGAGGGAAGGGTAGAGGGAAGACGGACATAAGATCAAAAAACAACTTGCATATCTTGAAGTATCTTATAGTTTGTATTATGCTAACACTTTGTGAATATCAACATATTTCTTTCACACATTTAAAATGTTAGTCATGCAATGACTTTTTAGGAATGTCATGTTCATTAATACTTTTGAAAAAATGTTGCCAATTTTAGATAATTTAAGAAACTAAATTAAAATGTGTTTTATATTGTATAATTTATGAAATAGAACATGTAGTTCTAAAAATCAACATCCCATTACCTATTTATTAAAATTTACAACAAATATTTGTATTTTAGTTATATTTTTTCCTTTTAAGCATGTACTCACACCACTTATTTTATAGTGCACTTACTTTGAATCATGTACCCAAATAAATTTATTTTACTTTATATTTATGTTAACTGCATCGAATGTAACAATTTTACTTTTTTTTTTAGAGAAACTTTCAACCTAACATTTGCATTGATTCATGTCACATTTAAAGATAGGTAAAAGTTACTCTTGAGATAAATTTATGTTAGAGAACAAATTATTTTCAAAATCCAAAATTCATTTTTAAATTCAGGTTTAGTGATGGGTAGGTGCCTTTAATATGTTTCTATATTAATTTTTTATAGAGAAAAGATAACATCGACCTAGAGATGATCCCTAAACTTGACATTATGATAGGTTCTAACATTGGCCTTGTGATAGATTAATTTTTCCTTGGGGAGACATTGAAAATCCATCTCTGTATTGATTTTAAATTGCATCACCATGAAAACTTTAAAATGCATGCCCATATTGACTTAAAATGTAAATTTAATTATATTTTATTTTTTAAAACAATATAAAACATAGAATATTTTGGTTAAGTAATATTATTTATAATTATTATTTGAATTTCACATGTTATTATTTTGAATCCTAAGATCACAAGGCTTTGATTTAGGTATTAAATATTTGAAAATCCTCTCCTATTTTTTTCATTATTTCATTTGTAATCTCAGTGTATAGTGTTTTCATCCCCTAATAAAGACAGGGTACATTTGCATGGTCAAGAGCATTAAATTGGAAATACTCCTAACTATGAAAAAGGTATTATATCCTCTCTTTCTTTAACGCCACTTTCTTATTCTTGCTGACTAGGTCGTAAAAGCATCTCAAAAAGACTCTTTTCAGATATGAAGTGTTAAGATTAATCTTTATTCCAACATTAAATCCCCTTTTATATATGTTAGTGTCTATGAAATTAATGTGAATAACAAACTGATTTAGGTATAAATTAATGTGTTGGGTTGTTCATGGGGAAATGCTTGTGTGTGTGAAAAAAAATGGGACGTTTTAAACCAATGCATAGATATTGTGGTGATTATTAAGTCACTGAAGAAAACTTGAAATTTTATACTATGAATACATCAAAAGTGCATCCATTAATCCATACATGTAGAAACACAATGACACTATTATTAGAGTGAAGTTTTTGGGTTAGATTTGTTATTCTCAACTGATTTAGAAAAGATCTTGGTCAATCTAGTGTTGATTTCATTTTACCATCCTAAACTAAGAGTCTCTTCACCATATACACCCATAATATTGAGGATCATCATAAGACATCTCAAACACTATAACTTCCATTTACCAATAAGGGAACATACAACCAAATGCTCTTAGACATTGGCATGGGTGCATTCAACTAAGTGCCCTAAGACATTATCATTGTCTATTGAACTACTTGATTGGCCACCAAGGTTAAGATGATGATAAAAAAAAACTCAATGCCATCCTCAGAAAAAGTATTTGTTTTCATAATTAATAGTAAATATAACCAAGGTCAAACTGATTAGTGCCTATTTATTTTAAGGCATTTAGTGCTAATGGGTTATTGGATCTCACCTATTTGTGATGAAAATTACAAATCAAAAGCTTCTTATGTACATAATAACCAACCATTTGGGAGAATCCCCTCCTCTAATACCTCATTTTTGGTGGTGACCTTTGCACATCAATCCCATTTATAGCCAACAGATCAACCCAATATCAATAACTTTGAATCTAATTATTATTGTCGATTTAGGCAAGTATTTTTTGAAAAAACATAAATGTACAAATGTGAAATTACCTAATTGTTTAAAAATAGTTGGATATCTTATTTGATTCCCCATATTGATACCAAACTTTGAAACAATTAATTTGTCTCTATTTTTATATGGTAAATATTCACAATTAATGATGAAAGTAATTGTATTAATTTTCTTTCTTCTATGCCACTACATACATACAAACAAGTAAAGAGGCTTATCATCAATCTTAACTAAAACTAGGAGATAATTCATTTTATGTGTTAACTACAAATAATTTTATTTTTTTGGGTGAAATATATATTCATGTTAAATCAGTCAGGATTTTCCCTCTTTCCCTCTTCTCCTCTCAGCTTCTTGAAGTCTTTTTTTATCTCTCATCAAATTCTCTGCTCTTCTCATTTTATACACTTAGATGCAAGCCTTCACACTTATGCTTCTTCTAATATTCTTTATTGTTTCAATCTCTTGAACTCCTCTCATTCCTTGATAAACCCCAATAACATTATGTAAATTAGAACCAAAATGAAAACATGGACGCTGAGATTTATACTAAATGTTATTATAACACACCATTTTCTAAACTTACAAGGTAGACGTAGAGGCATATATTCACATTTTTCTTAACTAAAATTGATATTTACTCATTATGCTATACTTGAAAATAAGGAAAATAAGACAATGGTTTTTTTTATTTTTGCATTGAATGACACTTGGCAATAGCATATGACAATGGTCTAAAATCATGCATTTACTGGCGTGACATATTATAAACTTATATTATTATTGTTATTGTTATTGTTATTGTTATTGTTATTGTTATTGTTATTGTTATTGTTATTTTTATTATTATTGTTATTGTTATTTTTATTTTCATTATTATTGTTATTATTATTGTTATTGTTATTGTTATTTTTATTATTATTATTATTAAATTCTCATTGTACTCATATATTAAAATATATTTTTTATCAGTGCTTGAGAAATAAATGGTCTCGAGCCCTTACACCATATATAACATAAGACAAAAAGGTGATTTGGCTTTACATTAGAAAATGTTAAGGCATGTTTGACCAATAAAAACTAGGCAAGAGGATTTTTTATATTTACCATATTGTTTTTATAAACAAAACATATAGACATATTGTCTTACATATGTCTCTTTTAAAAAATAATAACTTTAGATAACCAAGATCACTAGTGACTAAAAACTACAATGAAGTTTTAAAAGGAATAAAATATACCACTTATCATTCCACGATTACATGATCAACCAATTTACCATCACAAAAAATACTACCATCATAAAAAATTGTAGAAGGACCAGCTTGTGCCTTAGCCATGAGAGCTCTAATCAAAGAAGGCATCCTAATATCTGATTGTGCTCCAATTGCTACTTCCAATTGGGGGTAGACCAACTTATGCTAAGGACCAATAATATCCTTTGAGAATAGAGTCTTACCATGCCACCAAAGAGAGGCATTGAGAAATCCACATAAAACCCCTTTTGCAAGCCACTTAATAGATTTGACATGATCCAAATTTATATGGGAAGCCTTCCAAGAATCAAGACCAGAGATAGGTTTTAGAACCTTATCCAAATCAGGCAAAAAAATAATCCTATTATATGTCACTTGAAGAGAATTATCATAGGCCCCTTCCACTTCCTTAACATAGTGCACTAAAGCCAAGAACTGAGCTTCCAATTTTAAAAAGGTAAACAAAGGAATGAAATATAAAAATTCAAAACCAAAGAATGACATTATCAGAGAAGGGCCGTGAGAGAAAGAAACTAATTGAGTGAACATGCCCTGGTGATCCTCCAAAAACATAAATAACTCAACCACGATTTGAACTCGATCAATATCTTAAGCCAAAAGATAGAGATTACTATAGAAAAGTCAGGGCAAATTAAAATTGACTCAAACCCTTTTGCTTACATCCAAATAATCCATGCCCAAAACAAATTTCATTGCATCCACCACTTCCAACGAAGGAAGCTAAAAAACATTTAAAAGGTGGGTTCTAGTAATTGAACCACAAAAACCCATTTCCCTAGTTTTGACTTTATCAAACACCTGGGGCCAACATGTAGATTCTTTCCAAAAGCTCTCCATTCTCAAAATAACCAGTGAAACTGATGGCCAACTAAACACGAACCAACGAAAAGAGCCACCATGCAAACATTATGGAAATTGGGCCAAGATTGGAAATTAATACCCTTATTACGAGGAATATGGATCCATGCTTGCTAATTATGGTAGGTCAAATCCCATTGGTTTAAAATCCTCTAAAATCATTATGATTAGAACTTTAAGCATGCGAGTCCACCAAGCTCATATTGAAAAAATCCAGCCACCTTCTAATAGGAAGATTTTTATTTTTAATCATAATTAAAAATAAAAACTTTCAAAAATAAAACAAATGAAAAATTAGAAATTAATTTGGTCAAAATTTAAAAAAATTGTCCAACTTGAATTAACATTATCTCATCTCATTTCCATAGGTTGATCAATAGTCACATTAGCTACGAAGTTTTCCACTATATTACTTATTTGAAGCAATGTGAAGCTGAGCAATTAGATAAAAATAATACACTTTCAGCCAAACAATATCAAGGATATTCATTATTTTCCATGAGTTTGATCTTTGATTTTTTAGAGCTTGAATTACAACTTCTGAATCTCCTTCAATTTCAAGAGATGTAATACCACAATAAATCACCACTTGAATTCCTTCTACTAGTGTTTGGGCCTCTACTTCATTATTAGTTCCATTAGGAAGCTTTAAAGATAAAGCTCTAATAAAGAGCCACTATAATTTCTAATCACACATCCAGCTCTTAATGATCCTAGATTGTCTCTATAGGCCCCATCAAAATTTAATTTAAATTAGACAAGATTTTGGGTGTTTAAATTACATCTTTTCTATTTCTCTTGAGTTTATTATTTACTGTTGACCCATGAACATGAGGTTGTTTGATATATTTCGAGATAGCACACATTTCCATATCCCATTTAGATAACATACCTTTTTTCCTTTGAAAGTGTGAGGAGACCACTTTTGAAATGGAAATTTCAATATCTTTCAGGACATCATACAAAGGATGAGATTTATTTTTAAAAATACTTGCATTTCTTTCTTTCTAGATTGTCTATATGAGAATAGCAGGGCTAGTTCTCAATAGGGAGAAAAGACAATATTTAATATTTCCAATTGGACAAGAATAAAAATCTTGATGAAGTGTTTATAGCCAAGTCTATGACTAGTTTAATTTATTACATAACCAAACCTAACACCAGTTAGAAAATTGACAATTAAATAAGAGATGATTTGTTATTTCTTCATCTTTTTCACAAAGACAACATCTAGATGGGCCTACAAAACCAATTTTATTCAAGAGATTATGTGTTAAAATGTGGTCATGAAATATGAGCTAAGCAAAGGGACCTGATTTCTGAAGTCCTTTATTCTAACATAGAAAGTTAGCCCATTCGATAGAGTCATCATCATTTTTAGCCATTTTTTAAGCAAGGTGAACCAAATAAATACCTATTTTGGCACCAATATAATGCAGTTGATCTTCTTTGTTGTTCAAAAAAATCTTCCTATTTTTGAGGCATTCATCTAGAGCATACCATTCTTTTGAAGGAAAAGGAAGGTCCTGAAGACATTTCCAACTACAAACCACCTTTTTAGAGAGACTATCTAAAAAAATATAATCACTAACCTGAGTCTCTTGATGATCTTCCAAAAAAGGTTTGATTTGATTGTCTACGAACATGTTTACAAGAGGATAGTGACTATTCCAAGAATCATTCCATAAATCTGCCTTTTTGTCATTATTGATAGTCCAAGAAACATGTTGAGACATGATCAACCTACATTTTAACATGAAGTTTCAAATATGGGAACCACTAGGAGGATTCAAAATAGATATCATTCTTTTTAGGGCATTTGAATCCAAATACTTAGCTCTAAGAAGGTTATACCATAAACTATTAGGTTTAGACACCATTTTTCAAACCAATTTGGCACCAAGTGCAGTATTTTGAAGATGAAGGATTTTGATGCCAACACCATATTTCTAATTTCTTGAACAAACCTAATGCCATTTCAAAAGAGGAATTTTTAAATCCTAACCGCAACCTTTTCAAAGAAAATATTTTATAATTTTTTTCATGGAATTTAAAATCTTGGTAGGGCGGCTGATCAGCGAAAATAGTAACTTGGAAAAGTAGTAAGAATAAATTTTAATAATACTAATTCTCCTTGCCAAATAAAGCCATCTACCCTTCCAAGAGTTCTAATGGGATCTGAATATTTCTAATAAATCTTTCCAAATATGAGAGTAGCCAGACCCGTTAAAAAGAACTTGTAAATACTTGCTTGGAAGCTTCCTAATTTTAAAGCCTAGAAGATTGCTAAGGTTATTTTTAATCTAATGATAACAGTTCATGAAAAAATTTCAGATTTACCTTCATTCACTTTTTGACCAAATTTCGCTTCATAATTTTTCAAAATTCATTTGAACTCTTTAGATTTTTAAATCCTTGCTTTTATAAAGAGCAAAGTGTCATCTGTGAATGGATGATGAATTAGAATTTTAAAATTATAAACAATATGATGACCCTGAAGCTGCCCTCTTACTTGAGCATCACAAATTACTCTACCCAAAGCTTCTGCCAAGATAATGAACAAAAAAGGAGATAAATGATCCCCTTGCCTTAGACCTCTGGTTATTTGGAAAAAACTAGAGGTATTACCATTAACTAAAACTAAAAACTTTGAATTAGAAACATAGCTAAAGACCCATTCACACCAATCATGACTAAAGCCAAACTTTAGAATAATTTAAAAATAAATCTGTAGTTAAATCTATCATATGATTTGCTTATATCTAATTTAATTAGCATACCTTTTTATTATTGTGAGATAAAGAATGTAGAATTTCATGAGCCAAAATAAAAATTTATTGTATACTTCCACATGAAATAAAGCTATCTTGTTCACATGAAATAAACTTCTTTATAAAAGGTTTTATTTTTTTAGCAATTGCCTTTGAAATGATCTTATAAATTGTTTTACACAAAGAAATGGGTCTAAAGTCTGAAAAGGAATATTGTTCCTCCCTTTTAAGAAAAAGATAGATGAAATTCATATTGAACTCAAGTTTTATGTTTTTATTCTTTCCATATTCTTCAACCATATCCTAGACATTTGCACCTAATCTTCCCAACAATTTTAGAATAAAGCTATCAAAAATCCATTAAGGCTAGGGGATTTATCCCAAGCCATAAAAAAACCACTTTGCAAACTTCATTTAAAGAAAAAGGGGCCATAAATCTCTCATTCACCTCTTGAGAAATGAATCGAGGAATAAGGTGAAGGAAATCATTTTGAACTCTTAAGAGTGAACAATGTTCATCATTCAACATATTTTGAAAGTACAAGACTACTTCTTATCTTATTTCTTCTAATTTTTCAAGATCTACCCATAGGCTAGAATTAATATGAGTTATTCTATCCACCTTCCTATGATATATAATTGATTGATGAAAATAGGAAACTTTTCTATGGCCTTCTTTGAGCCAATTTTCTATGGATTTTTGCTTATAGAAGATTTCTTCTCCACAAAAAATTTCCTCATAATCCTTAATCAAAGATTTCCCCTGATGATAGGCCACCTCATCTATCCCTTTCTAAAAAATGACATCATTAAAATTCTTCAATTCTTCTTCTAACCTTGCTTTTTCTTGAAAATGTTCTTGAAACATTTTCTATTCTAAATTTTCAATTTTTCTTTCACAAATTTTAATTTTTTTAAAATCTGAACCATGTTTGCTCCTTGAACTAACAGACATTGACACCACCAGTTTTTTACTAAGTCAAGAATATAAGGATCTCTTAATGACATCAATTCAAATTTAAAGGGACGTCATTCTAGAGGTGAGTCATAATCAATGTTTAAAATAATTGGCTGATGATCAGAACCCATAAACTAAGAAACTCAACAATCTAATTTTCTATTGTTGAGATCCGAATTAGGAGCAGATAAAAACTGATCTAGGCATTCCAAAATGTTATCCCTACCCAAACATATATTATTCCAAGTAAACCAACATGTCTTTCAGGGAACATCTTCAAGGGAATTTTAAACCATGAAGCTACCAAAATTTTGATTCATGTCTAAATAACATTAATGTCACCTCCCAAAATAAAATTTTACAATTAAATATTTTTTAGAAAAAATGAAAAATCCATTCATAGAGAATATTTAAGATGGACACCTTGTGGACCATAGATATTGATCAACACAAATTGCAAATCTGAATTAAAACTAAAACATTTACCCACTTGTCAATTCTACCTAGAAACAATTATTTTAGCTTTGATAGAAAAGGAAGACAATAGAAGTGCTAAGCCTCCAAATGCACCTAGTGCCTCCACAAAATGCCCATTCTAATAATTACCAAACAAAATTAAAAAGCCAGTACTTTTATCTATATCTAATTTAGTTTCTTGAAGCAAAATGATATCTAGAATTTTAACTTTTATAAGATACTTAACCAAGCATCTTTTGTTAGGGGCATTCAAGCCCCTAACATTTCAAGATAGGATCTTCATGATTCTTGAGGGGGAATTTCCACCCCCTGCACTTCAAAACATCAACAAATTTATCCAAAGTGCCCTACCTACCTATGAGAATTTCACCTTCAATACAATATTTATTCGTTCTTCTACCTCAATCCTAATGAGGGCCCCAATTTGGATTCATTTTAGAACTATGAGACTGCAAGATAATTAGAACTTATTTACAATTAGGATCCCCTTCAGAATCTTCCTTAGACTCTTCTAACTCTTCCAAATATTCCTGTTCTGCACCAGTGATGGTTAGATCTTCTACCTCTAAATTCTTTTATTCCATATTAACAATAGAAAATTGTTTCTTTTTGACTATTTCTTTAATTGAGAGAGATTATTTTCAATAAAGTTACAGTTATTAATCATTGAATTAGGAAAAATGACCTTTGAGGAACTAATATTTTCTAATAATGCTTTAGTCACTTTTATTTTCTCAGCTTGGAGAAGCCATGGATCCTTGGATGCCTCAAACTATTGCTTACTGCTGAATTGATTCAACTGATCTTCTTCCTTGCTTGACGAAACTTTTTTTGGTTTCCACTGAGGCTTGAATTTAACCAAATTGGTTTGAAGCGATATCCTCTTATTTTTGTAAATTTTTAAGTGTGCCCTGGTTGATGACAATTATAATATCTAAATGGAATATATTCCACATCTATCCTCTGGTGCCAAATCCTATTTTCTATCTTGATAATCACAAATTTAGGAATCTACTTATCCAAATCTAAATCCACCCTAACTCTAACATAGGCTACTCTTCCCCTTGAAAATGATGTTTCATCAATTTCCATAGCCTCTATCAAATAATCTTCACTTTGATATTCTAAGGGGAGTCCATAAAATCTAATCTAAACTGGGTAGCTACCCTTTATGGATTTTAGAGGGTCAAAACTAAGACTCCAACAATGAAGCCATAGACCTAGACCATTTGAAGACCAATTTTTGACTTCAAAAACCTTTTATCTATCTTATAAAGAGTTAAAAATTGCAATAAAAATGACTTACTTTAACTTTAGAGACCTAGTTTTCTTTAATCCAACACTCTATAACTCCCACTGGTAGCCATTTCCTGACACATTTAAAAACTAGGGCAAAATCCATTAAGATTTGAAGACTCACCAAAAAAGGCTTCAGAGAGCATTCCAAGGTTTTAGCTTCTCCTATTTTTATTCCATCTCCTAATAATGGCCTTTTTTGAACCTCTTGTTGTGCTTGTAAAATATTTTCGTTAGAATCTCATTGAAAATAATCTAGAGATTTGAGCCTCTCCTCCTTTTCACCTCCATTCTGAATAAGATTATTCCTTACAAATTGAGGTGGATCTAGTTGATGACCTTCCACCAACTTACCTTTCCATCTTGACTCAATATTATGTGTATTAACTTCCTCATCCCACCAATCTCTATCTTCTTCAATCACTACCTCCAAAACATTATTATTATATTTTTGATCATGATTTCCTCCCTATTTAAATTTAGCATGAGGACTTGAAATTAGATCTTGCGTATTTCTATGCTCCTCACCTATTGCCCTAGGTTTTGAACATGAACCTCTTTTCTTTGGATCGTGCTCTTTCATGCCAACCTCCTTTTCCTGTGCTCCCAATTTCACCATCTCCACTCACTCTAATATATTAAAATACATATCATTCAATATAATATTTATATATTAAAAGTGTGTGTGTGTGTGTGTGTGTTACATAATTGATATTTAATGTATAAAAAACATTATAATATATTATACAATATTTAAACACATATTATGCAATATAATATTCATATATTATATAATTAAAATTTTATGTATAAATATATGATAATATTTTTAAATTAAAATATTTGAAAGTGTTTTAATGATAATGATAATGCAACTTTTGGTAAGATAAGTTTTATTGTTAAATACAACAGTGGGAACTTTAGCTTACTACCAAGTTGTCTTAGGTTTATTTTCTTTAGCCTACTACCATGTATAATTAGGTTGTAATCAGGGTAGCTACTAATTTGTATAGAAAATTGTAAATTGCAATTTATTTTTAACTTTCTACAATTTGAACATTAGAATTGAAATATAAAATGTATTTAGAAATTTAAAAAAATTGAATTTTTTTTCAAGGTTTATGATTGGTTTAATATATATGACAAGATAAATTTTTTGAGAAAGTTATAACATACTCTATTAAAACATAGGGAAAAATAAATATCTTTTCAATCAAATAAATTACGTACATTGAAATAGTTTTTATAGTCTTTTTCTCTTATTTTATTATTTTGAGATATTGATAGAAAACAAAACATTTGAAAAAAACATGCAAATACATTGATTGTATCTCACACACATGTCTTGACAACTTAAATTCTATATGGTTGGCCAATAGCTATTTCTTGGCTGTCTCATTTAATTCCTATTATTACAATGGAAACAATGCCATCATATAATATCTTTTGACTCAAAAACATTTGAAGACATTATATTGTGCATAAAGTAATTGCCAAATGGTAATGAGGATGAAATATGTAGTATCCAAAAGCCAATCACTCACATGAATGGATTATATTAAACAAGTAATTTTCTTATTTGTTCATGCCAAGTTAACCATCAATTCCAATGACATATTGATCTTGGCTTCATTGAGACACTTCATTACATGGGTATGGATGAATTTTCAATATTTACAAATTTTTATGGTACCATTTTTTTTTGCATTAATAAATAAAATATTCAATTTTATTTTATATGCCCCAAAAAAATCCATTCTATAACATTAGCCATGGAACTGACATGCTACAATTTTTGGTATATTATTTTTCATTAACTATTAATTTTATGATTATTTCATTTGTAGTCTTAGTGTACAAAGTTTTCATCTCTTGATAAATTCAGGGGACATTTTCATGGTCAATAGCATCAAATTGGAAGTACTCCTCACTACGAAAAAAGTATTATATCCTCTCTTTAGCTAGCACCACTTTCTTATTCTTGGTGACTAGGCGGGAAAAACATCTTGTAAGGATTATTTTTAGATATGAAAGCTTAAGATTATTCTTTATTCCCACCTTAAATCCCATTTCATATATGTTAGTGTCCTTCAAATTAATGTGAATAACAAATTGATTTAGGTAAATTAATGTGTGGGGTTGTTGGTGGGGAAATGCTTATGTGTGTGAAAAGAAATGGGATGACTTAAACCACTACATAGATATTGTGGTGATTATTAAGTCATTGTAGGAAACTTGAAATTTTTATGATATGAATACATAAAAAGTGTAGAAATTACTCCATACATGTAGAAACACAATGACCTATTATTAGAGTGAAGTTTTTGAGTTAGATTTGTTACATCCAAATCATTAAGAAAATATTTGGGTGAATGTAATGCTGATTTCATTTTACAATCCTAAACTAATAGTCTCTACACCATATACACCCATAATATCGAGGATCATCCTAAGACATCTCAAACAATATAACTTCAATTTACCAACAGGGGTACATACAACTAAATTCCCTCAGACATTGGCAAGGGTACATTCAATTAAGTGCCCTCAGACATTATCATTGTTTATTGGACTACTTGATTGGCCAACAAGGTCAAGATGATGATGAATAAAAATCGATGCCATCAAAATAAAAAGTATTTATTTTCATGATTAATAGTACATATAGCCAATGTCAAATAGACAAGTGCTTACTTATTTTAAGTCATTTAGGGCTAATGGGTTATATGATCTCACCTATTTGTGATGAACATTATAAAGTAGGAACTTCATATGCATAGAAGAGCCATTTATTTTGGATAATTCACTCCTCCAATTCCTCATTTTTGGTGGTGACAGTTACACATCAAGTCCTTTTATAGTGAATAGATTAACCCAATATCAGTAACTCTGCATCCAATTATTATTTTCAATATTTGCAAGTATTTTTTCAAAACACATAAGTTTACAAATTGGAAATGGCCCAATTGTTTAAAAATAGTTGGATCTATTAGTTGAGTCTCCACATTGATACCCAAACTTTGAAAAAATTAATTCATCTCTATTTTTATATGATAACAATTCACAATTGAAGATTAAAGCAACTGTAGTAATTTTGTTTCTTTTATGCCACTATATACCTTCAAATAAGTAAAGAGGCATATCAAAAATCTTAACTCAAACTAGGATATAGATTTTTTATGTGTTAACTACAAATTATTGTATCTTTTTAGGTGAAAGATATATTCACCTTCAATCAATCATGATTTTTCCTCTTTTATCCTCTCATCTTCTTGATGTCTTTCCCATCTCTCATTGAATTATCTAGTATTCTCATTATATATACTCAGATGCAAGCCTTCCCACTTATGTTTATTCTAATATTATTTATTATTTCAATCTCTTGGACTCCTCCTCTCATTCCTTGATAAACTCCAATAATATTATGTAAATTAGAATTAGAATGCAAACATGGACACTGGGATTTATAATACACATTAATATAACACACCATTTGCTAAATTTATAAAGTAGATAGAGTGGCATATATTCATATTTTACTTAACTAAAACTGATACTTCTTCATTATCCTTTACTTGAAAATTAGGAAAATTAGACAATGGGTTTTTTTTTTTTTTTTTGCATTGAATGACACTTGGAAATTGCATATGACAATGGTTTAAAATCATGCATATACTAATATGCTCTGTTATAAACTTATAATATATTATTATTATTAAATTTTCATTTTACTAATATATGCAAATATATATATTACAATATAATATTACTATATACTAAGTAATTTTATATTTATATATATTATATAATTAATATTTAATATACAAAAACATTATAATATATTATACAAAATTTATACACATATTATATAATATAATATTCATATATATTATATAATTAAAATTTTATGTATAAATATATGATAATAATTTTAAATTAAAATATTTGAAAGTGTTTTAATTTTATTTTTGGTATTGAAATGAAATTAAAAAATTTGTTCAATGTTTTGTTCTAACTTTTATAGATTTTGGTATTTTCCCTCTTTTAAAATTTTATTTTCTATATTTTAAATATTTGTATTTTAGTCGATAGTATAACAAAAAAATTATCTTATGTAAATAAATTATAATTTTTTTAATTAAATTGAAATAATATGATAAATTTCTTACTATTCAATAGTTTAAATATTTAATCATATATTAAGTTTTTATACAAATAATTACTAACTCTTTTACATCCAAATATTTAATATTTTGTAAATGACCTATACATGAATAATTTAAAATACTAACATAAAGGAAATTAAATTTCCACCATTCAATTAAAAAAACACACTTGATAGATTTGTAATTTACTATTTATTTAAATAATGAACTCGTCAAGCCCAATTCATTGCAGTCTAACATTAATTAATCTTTTTACTAGAAGTCTATCAAAAATTTACATTAGATTATAATAAATATACATATTTCTTTTAAATGCTTCCTCCTATATTTGATACCTAAAGTTGTATCAATAAATGCCATCCAACTAAATACATGGCATGCACAGTCAATTATCAAATTTAGGCCCTGGCATTGATTATTCTTCTCTAAAATGTCATAACAAATAAATTATATATGATCCACCTGAAGCATTTTTATTCCATAATTTTTTGTAAACAAGGTACAAAGTCTAGCTGCCACAATTCTTATATGTATTTTTAAATTAGTTATTAGACGTATTTACACATTGTATGTGAAATGTTTTAGAGAAAATTATAATTACACTTAATAAATAAATCTCATAAAACTAATGATAGATAATGATAATGCAACTGTGTACTATTTACTATATATTGTTTCTTGATATAGACATATTAGTAAACTATTGAGATTTTTATTAACTACTACATGAAGATAAACTAACTCCTTTACCATGTTATCTTTCATGCTAGATCAAACTTGGAATATTTTGTTCCTCACCCCATGTTCTTCTTCAAATCTTGGATA
Source organism: Torreya grandis (assembly GCA_037957365.1). Taxonomy (NCBI): domain Eukaryota; kingdom Viridiplantae; phylum Streptophyta; class Pinopsida; order Cupressales; family Taxaceae; genus Torreya; species Torreya grandis. The sequence goes on along the minus strand of JARHVA010004519.1, from coordinate 425,845 downwards.
GACGCCTCATCTTCTTGTGTAGATTCATAACAGTAGCTTGGTTATCATATGGAAGAGGACTACCTAATTTTTTCTTAGTGGGTTATACTAAGAGAATAAAGGGTTCTTTTTTTTCAATAGAATTGGGTCATTACAATTTTTATTTAAATGTAGAATAAGCATACTATCAGTATCAGGTGCAAGGATAATAGATCTTCTTCTACCTAGTTAAATTATTCTCATTTTGAGTTTCACCCTTTGAGGAGGTGTTTTAGGTCTCCTCACTCAATTGACATAATGGGAACCCTCTAAAGCTATGAGTGCTGTATGAATAAATGAAACCTCTAGAGAGGATTGGATATCTTGATGCTACACCTATATTATCACTAAACATACTCAAATTGTAATGAATAGAGAAATTGAAATATGAAATTAAATAGAAAAAGGAGTGATGTGCCAAATTGTAGGTCTCCTCCTTTTGTATGAGTTGATAACAAAGGTAGGCAAGGTTTAATATAAGCACACAACTTCAAATAGTTCACCAGCATAAGTATTTTAATATGGAGGTTGTAGGTGATATATTAGCTAAGAGTGATAATCAAGAGTCCTAGAATAAGACACTAATGAAGGTGCTTCACATTTAACATTTGCATAACCACTTGATATAGACCATATGACCTACAAGAAGATAACTTACTCACAAAGAGGTAAGAATGAAGAGGACAAATGTAATGAGATTTAATATAAACACTAATATTCATCAATAATTCACCATGAAAACACTAAATGTGAGTTAAATAAGGAAAAAAATTGTTTACATTCACTTTAAAATAAATAACAAGTATCAATTTAAGTAGGGTTTCACCATACTAACATGCAGGATCCTTTTTGATTTCCTTTTTAGGAGTATACATAGAATAATGGAGAAGAGATAGAGGGGGAGATATAGGAAGCCTATTATGACTGTCATCTATCATGAAACTAGTTACATTACTAATAGAAGGTGGAAAAAATAGTCATATCATTTATATTTATCATGTGTCAGCTTGGATTAATTGTGGCCTCACGAGAGGTGGCTTACAAGCAATTATTCATCTCTTATGAATCATCTTTTCTCTCTTGAAATTATCCTTTATTGGTTAAGGAGTTACAAGTTGCTATTTTGACACATGGCCTACTTAACCCTCTTGGCATCTTTATATGCCATTTTTGGATCTTGCAATGCATCTCTCATATTGGTGAAAGTGAGACTTCAAGATTAGACCTCTTCATACTTTGATATCTATCATTATAACCTAAAAATTCTTATCTAAGTTGATTGATCCAAAAGGGGTGTAATAAAGACAAGTTTATTGCTCATATAAGGTCTAGTCTTTGTTTCAAGGCCACCATAACAACTTGTCAACCTCATTTATGTAATATATAAGACCATGTAATCTTTTTTCAAGCTTATAGACCACCTTCAAGGGTTCTACTATCTATTTAGTCTTTAAAACTTCCTATCAAGAGGTTTGGAGAAGCTTGTAGATATCCATTAAGAGCACATTCAATTATGATAAGGTATCAAAGATGGTACTTGTCTTAAAATAACTCTTAAAACTTCTCTCTAATCCTCTTTTTTTCACCATTATCTATAGAAACATGGTGTATAGTGTAAATACCTTAAAAATGGGTTGAACTACTACAAAAGGATTGTGTTTGTCCTTGTAGTCTCTTAACATCATGAAGTGGATGAGTTGATTGTGAATTAAAGTCCTCAAACCTACTTGCAGTCATTGAAATAATATTGCATATGACCTAGAGATTCATGCAAGGGTGATATTGGATATCTAAAGGGTGTCTTCAAATATTTTCATTCCTCAAATAACCTCAAGAAGGTCTATAACCTTACTTCTCTATGCAAACAAGAATACAATCTTCATCATGACTTGTTGTAGAGATTTTTAAACTATTTTTTAACCATGTAGACATATTATATAGATGGTATAAGTTCTTAAAATGTATTACTAAGTTTAAAAAGCCACTTATAGTGGTCAAATATACCTCACTCATTCAAACACCTACAAATAGTCTTAAAAGTGCAGACTCCAGGCCATTTCCTATGTTCTTTTCATCAAATGTGCCAAATTATTGATCCAAAAGGTGATCATGAGGATTGAAAAATGGCATCTAGTGGTTTTAAATACATTTCAAGTAAATTCAAATCCATTATAGATTTATTTGTATTCATCTAGCTCCTTGAGGACAAAAAGGTTAGTTTATTAGGTCTCTACCTTCTTAATGATTGTTCATAGAGTATAGGCCCTTAATAGACTAAAAAATGCCATGAGCTTGGAGTTCATGTTCTCAATTTACTTCTAACATAATAGATTTTACCTTTTCTATCTTGCATGCCTATAGGTGCATATTAGAGATGCATGTTCTGAGTAAAAAATACTTTTCATGATTTTTATTAGTTGGAAATGTCTCTCTTAGATCTAATATATGATCCATTAGGTATCTAGACAATTATCCAAGAATTAAACTCCCTTAATAGTACTAATCCTTGATTTAAACCATGCTTTGGGACACTTTATGGTTTAGGGTTTTTGACCCTAACTTTCATCTTTTTATGTCTTCCTCCATCCCACCAAGTGACAAGTCTTAAAATAAATTAGTGTCTTCTTCACCAACTTCCTCATGCAAATAGTGATTGCTTTGATTATCTCCTATTGACCATGAGAGTTGATGTCCCTCAATTCAAACTTATCCTCTTATTCTTCAAGAGTATGCCAAAAAGACCATTTTTTCCTTTTTGTCCCAAGCCTAATTTGGTGGTATAATGAGTAATACCAATGATGAAATCTTCATCACATTCATTTGACACACTATCTTCATCTCCCAGGTGATCTTCACTTACCTTATATTTAAATGGTCCTCCTTCAAAAAGGGAGATTGTGTGAGGGCAAGAAGGTCCTTTTGGTGTCATATCAATATAGTACATTATGGGATACTCTTGAATTGGCTTTCAAGTTAAAGACACATTCCTAAGACATTGATTTTTGGAAGTGATTGTTTCATTCAAGTAATATTGGACATAAGGGAAAGAAACTTATGTTATGCATTATTCATTCTTATCTTTCCACTTAGTATGCAAACCATCAATTTATGATATGCATTGATCTTCATGAATTATTCTAAATAGAGAGGTTGATGAAGGATTTGTGAAACTTGGAAACTTTATTGGTTTTGCCTCTACCACCTTTTCTTCAAGTTGATTTTGGATTGGTGTGCAAGGAGTAGTCCAAGAAGGCTACCATGGGAAAAAAATTTGAGACTCTTGAGAAATAATGGGTGGATTTTTCATAATCATAGAATTTTACATAGGATTAGGAGTCCTAAAGCTTAGTATTTTGAAATAATTATACCCATTTGATCAAACTTGTCTAAAACTATAGATATGAGGAATAAATTATGGTCTAGATTCAATTATTTATGCTCTCATGGGATGTTGCTACATTTTCCCTTTTTTAGCCTCATCATATCTCTTCCACAACTCTATTTATTGCTAGTGGATATAAACCTGATATGCAAGTTAATCATGGTTTATATTATATTCGATTTCCCTATCATTATACATATATATTCACTCAAAGCTATGTCTTATATCCTTTAAATATATTTTAAATAGGTTATAAATAACATATAAAACAACATGGATTTGCCAAGATAGAATGGAAACATGAGTAGGGATGGGAGGGAAGAAAATGTCATGGGATGGTATCTCACTAGTTTGGGGTTGCTTGAGGAGAAGTGATAAATTTTATCAGCTTGACATGAAGGATACGAAGGTATAAAAGATACATTTTCAAAAATGAAGAATTAAAAAAAATACCAATTGATTATTTTTTATCACTTGTTCTACTTAAACCAACTATAGATAATTTGCAGTCATCACTGGTGTTTTGGGAAATGCCTCCAAAGGATAATATGATAAATAACAACACAAAAAATTCCTTAGTAGATGAAATCATGATCCCATAGAGTATGCCAAAAACTATTGTCACTTTGAGTTGCAACCATTGAGGAGGTGTTTTATGTCTCCCCACTCAATTAACAAAATAAAAACTCTCAAACTTTATAGGTGGATTGTGACTAAAGATAACTTCCAGAGAGGGTTGGATCCCTTGATATTACACCTGAATATCATCACAAAAGTTTAAATAGTTCTCTATCATAAGTTTTCCCATATGGAGGTTGTAGCTAATACATTAACTAAGAATGGTAATCAAGAGGCCTATAATGAGGGATAATGAAGGTTTCACACAATTAACATTTGCATAACCCCTTAATACACACCATAAGACATGCAAGAGGACAACTTACTCACAAAGAGGTAAGAAAGAAGAGGAAAAATACAAGGAGATTGAATATCAACACTAATATTCATCTAAAATTTACCATGAAAATAATAAATATGAGTTTAAGAAGATAAAAAATAGATTAAACTCACTTTAAAAAGAAAATATGTATCAATTTTAGCAGGGTTTCACCTTACTAACATGGAGGATCCTTTTCAATGTCTTTTTCAATATTATATATAGAAGAATGTAGAAGAGAAAGGGGGGACGTGTAGGAATCTTGTTATAACTATGATCTATCATGAAACCAATTACAATGCCAATAGAAGGTGGATAAAATAGTTTTATCATTCATCTTTAAAAAAATTTATCTTGGCTTGATGATGGTCCCATGAGAGGTGGCATAAAAGTGGCTCTTCACATCCTATGATTCATCTTTTCTACCTTGAAATTTCCCTGTCTTAGTTGAGGAGTTACAAGTTGTTATCTTGACACATGGCCTACTTGACCTTATTGTCATCTTTATATGACATCTTGGCTCTTTAAATTCATCTCTCATATTGGTTAAAGTGAGTCTTAAATAATATAACTCTTAATACTTTGATATATGTCATCAAAACCTATAACTTCTAGTTGAAATTATTTGATCCAAAAAGGGTGCAATAAAGACAATCTTATTGTTCATGCAGGGTTTAGTCTTTGTTTCAAGGCTGAAAAAATAACTTGTCAACATCATACATGTATTGTATAATACCATGTAATATCTATTTGATCTTATAGACCATATTCAAGTGGTTGACTTTCTATTGTGTCTTTACAACTTAATAGCAAGAGGCTTGGAGAAGGTTGTAAGTATCCATCAAGAGGACACTCAATTGGCATTACTCTTAAATATGGTACTTTTATAAAAATAATAAATGATAATTAAATATAGGAATTACTGATGCAGGAGCATCTACATACGTCTTGACAAGACATGGTCATGCTTAAATTGAAATTTGAATTTATTGTATTTTCCTCTAAAATGTTAAAATTGAGTAATTGTAAAAAGTAAAAGTGAAAACAATAATTGTTGGGCTGTTGAGGAAATAATGAGGAGAGTGGTTGAAATCTTTCAACCGTAAGATATTAGTCTCTCCGAATGAGTATATTGTTGGAAATTGAAAACTGTTTGTTGTTTTAAGTCCAAGATTGGGCGTAGAAGTTAGAGGGGAGGTTGTTAAAAACAAAAATATAGCAAAAAGAAATTTAGAAAGAGAAGGAGGACAGTGGTATGCAGAACCAAGAAGAAGGAGGACTTCCTTAGGAAGAGGAAGAGTCAAGAAGGCAGACCAGAATAGAATTCACCATTGGAGGCCAAACATGAGCAGATGAAGAAATTGCAAATACAGATTGAAAATGGATGGACTTTGGCTTCTCACCAGGGAGGTATTTTGTTTTTCTGTTGATGTAACTACCATTGTACGTTGACATATTTTGTAAATCCTTTGGCTGTATGAGATAACTATGTATTTGAAAATGCACTGAAATACTGAGAAGCTCTTATTGAAGGCGTTGGAATTGATTATGTCTATTTGAAGGCTTTATAGCCGTGGTAAAAAAAATAGTCCTGAGTTTTATCATGAGCCCTGTTTCTTGCTACCGTGGCACCATCAGAGGTTTGAATTAAATTTTCTAGATTCTTCAGAGAGTCGATGCTTTCAATTTTAGCAACAACACCAATATCACCATCACGAGATCGAGCAGCAATATAGCTCTTCAAATGTTTGAATACTTATGCTGACTTGATAAAAGATATTGTAATGAAATCGACACCCTCTGAAATCCCAAAATCTATATCAAGTCAATCCTGCGAAGAAATTGTGGGAAGCATAGCATTCCTTTCACGAACCACCCTTCCCTACCTCAAAAACAAAATTTAAAAGATTTCGCTGTGTCAACAGATTCAAAAGACAGATACGGACAAAAAGGCTACTCAGACAAAAAGGCTATGTCGTTTGGATCACTGATGGCAATGAATGGTCTGTATGTACATTTGACAGCAGCGTTATCTCAATCTTACTTTTGCATCTCCATTCAACGACGTAATCATTGATAGGCTAATTGTGAAGGTTGCCCTGCCAGAAGGATCTAAAGTGTGTAAACAATTGTTCCCTTGCGCCATTTGAGTTTGTAACATTGCTAGTTGAAAGTGTCACTTGGTGCACTATGCTGGCATTACTCTGCATTGAAACTAAAAGTCTATATAAGGGAGTTTCGCTGGTATATCCGATTTGGAGTCATTTATGTCCTCGTTGGAGAATCTACATTTTTCAAATTTGTCCTCACTCTGAAAGACTACTATGACAAGTCTGTTCTATATTTGTATATCAGTGAGATCTTATGCCAGGCTGTATTTTGCATATTGTTGCTATTTTACGTTCCCAATTTGGTCCCTTATTCAGGGTATGTTCCTATTGAGAATGACGCTTTTACTGTAGCTTCAGCAGAGTATGAACCTCTGCCAGGTGGGGAGCAGGTTTGCCCGGAGAGACATGAAAATTTCTTTTCCAGAATATTTTTTTTGAGTGGATGACACCCCTCATGAGGCAAGGCTATAAAAGGCCTATTACTGCGAAGGACTATTCATCAATTACTTGTAGAGGAAGTCACCAAGAAAAAACTTCAAATATATGATTCTTCATGAGACTGTCCTTGGAGAAAAAATTAATGGTCTGAGAAATGGTGATATTCCTCTGAGGAGAATGGAGTTTTCTTGAAAAGAATATTGTGATCCTAAAATTTTATATTAGTAAATTAGGTTAGACAATAGGAATGATGTATACAGTTAGTAAAAGTGTGCACAATGATCAAATAGTTCCTCAAAATTTAAAGTATGTCAGTACATGTTATAATAGATATTTTCCAAATGTCTAGTACCATTTGTGTGTGTGTGTTAATTTCTTTTTTCAACTTTTAATTTTCTTAAATTTTTATGTAAAAATTAAATTTATTTTACATTATAAATTATATGGTAAGTTTTTATATTTATGTTCCATATATATAAACAAAAACAAGATTTTTTGAGATTTATTAATTACCATCCACTTCTTCTACCAGATAAAATCTAGATGGTGTATTAATCTTGTTTCATACATCCTTAAGGTTATTCATCTTATATAAATTCCTTTCTCCCATTATTATATTCTAGGATTTCCATTAAATAAATCTTAGCCAATTTCATTTAAAAAATCTTACTCCACATATAAAATAATAATAAAATCAAACACTAGCATAACGTAGCCAACAAAATCACCAAATTTTAAAAAACATGATGCATAAATCCTAATGCAGGAAATCCCATAATAATAATAAAAATTATTCCTAAAACATAACCCATAAAATCTGCAATACTGATGCTTGCATTACCTTGAAAAAAATTCCTGAATCAACCACTTAAATTGGCATTGCCTATTGCAAGAAAAACCAATTGGAATTCCTCAAATAGGAATTCCCTAGTGCACTTGGTGATTAAACTTATATTAAAATGAGGATAATGAAATTAAATATATTTTTAATCACATGCGACCTAATTTTTAAATGTTATTTAAAAAATATATTTAGCATAAAAGGTTATGCTAACATTAGTGCTAATGTTACCTACTAGCATTTCTTATATGACATTTCTTTCAATTCATATGTTTTTAATAATTCCCTTATGTTGACATATATCTTAATTGGTTTCAATTCATACCCTTTTCGCCCCTTAAAATACCTCTAACTATTCATACCCTTTTGGCCTAAAAATAGCATTTCCAACACATATAATATGATGGATAATTTATAATACTAGGGTATTGGCCTCTAATCATTCTCGATAGAGAGACACACTAACCATTCTGGCCTCAATAATGCCTTTAACAATACAAGAAAATCCTACTTTTGGCCTAACTTCAGTTGAAGATAAAATGTAAACCATAATTCATTGAAACAAATATAAAGATCCATTAAATTCATGTTAAAACACTATAATTTCACCTAATACAATGTCAACATAACCTCTGATATTAGCTTGTGCCACAAACTATAGTAATGGGTCCTAAAATGCAACTATTTTATAGTGAAGAGGTAAGTTCTTGTCTTCCAAATAGAATTTATGACTATAAGACCTAAGAGTGAAATTTCATCACTTTGAACACATTTTTACAATAAAATGGTAGGTGATACCATTCACACAACCTCCAAATCCACTTGAATGTATGTTTTCATTATTTTTTAGGAGAAAAGAAACACTAACATCAAATGCTGCCAAAATTGAAGCTACAATTATATAACTTCACCTCTAATGATTTATGGCTCAAAACATGCATTACCAACACATTCACAGTGGTGGATAATATCCAAAGCTATGTTCTTACTCTCCCATAATGCTCTCTCAAGAGACTCAATACACATTATGGCCTCAAAGATGGCCCTTTATATAATAACTTAGTACTTATATTAAGATTTTGCTAGCTTTAAGACTATAAATTTATTTAATAAATATGCAATCTAAATTAAGGTGGAAACTTATTTGGCACCACTAACCTATGAAAAAATTTAGTAAGTAATTAAAAAATTAATTTAAATGTACTACCTAAAAAATCAATAAAATTTGGTAAAATTAAATATTTGACAAGTCAACATACCTTGAAATTTTAATCCATCAAACAACTAAGATTTACTCTAGTCTTAGTAGTAGAAAGAATAGCTTCATGGTCAAAATCATGAAATTTTCATAGATTATTGCTTAATGGCATAATATGTTATTTGACAAATTGAATATTTATTACAAGAACCATATTTTAACATTGTCAAGATAGATAATGAGAATAAAAATACATAGTGATTAATCTTCTACCTGCTTGTACTAGATCATATACATGGTCAAATTCATGTGATGATGTTAGATCTATAATCTTTAAAGCTAGTCAAACCTGATATGTGTTGATTAGAATTAGAGTTTTGTATGTTCATTCATCTATCCATTCTTTTGACTCACACTCATTCGAAATAGAGTCCATGCATACAAAATAAAAGCATGCAATGTGTCTCGTATGAGTACTCCAAGAACCTGCATTTGAGCTACAAAATGATTTGAAATCACTTGATTCAACTACAATCATACAATATTCATATTTTTCAATTTTTTTTTCCTCAATAAACTAGAAATATCTATGAATAATAGACTTTTATTGAGTAACATGGCCCATTTTCACATTACACCATTCAAAAATGTTTGGTACATCAGTCTAAATAACACCATCTTCAAACTTTAACTCCTCTCTTGATACAACTCTTTTACACTAGCTCCAAAATTGTCATGCTTGCCTTTTCTATGCCTAGCCTTAGTGAAACTCCAAATATGTTCTACTCTAGTGATAATATGCATCTCTCTCAACTATTAAATCTTTTTTGCATTCTTGAATTATGAAGAGTCATAATTTTCCCAAATGTAATGATGATATAAAGTTATGTTCCTCTCTGTCAATTGTCCATAGGACATCTAAAAATAACCTTGCATATATTATGTACTATGTTATTTATCATAACTAACATATAAATGGTACTCCCTTAATATTTTCTTGTCTTGCTTTATACTATCAGATGCATGCATGAATATGACATGTATTGAATTGCAATATTATGACTGAACTTCTATTTATGGTTTAAATGTGTAATTATTAGCAAAGACAAGTACTAAAATAATAGAACCAAGTGGGATGTGTCCTTTCTTAGATTTAAATTTGTGTCCAACCATCTATCCCTGTGTGTGTTCCTTGCATACTCATAAATAATTTCCTCCTTGAATTTGACCATAGATTTTGAAATAGGTATCTATTTTGTAAAAAGGTCACACCAATTAGATTTTCTTACTCAAACCAACTAATTCATGTCCAAATACACTTGTACTATCCACATGGACAAGTTTTTATGTATTTTTTGGATACACCATAAATGTTATAATTCCCATCCAAACATGCTTTGTTATAAAATAGTTGTCCATCTAGTCTTCTAAAAAAAATTGTTGGAATGAATTCCCTCAATGATTTTGGTAGGAATTATATGCAAAAATCATTCAAAATATTATTATTATGTAAAGTACATAAATGGTGAAAAATATCATAGTGCATTGAAAATTCAACATGTTGTCTACAATGACAAGTTATGCATGTTTGATTTATTTTTACAAAAAATAATTTATTCATATCAAATTATCTTTGACTTATAAAAAGTTTTGGATATTTTTTAAAAAAACTAGAGTACAATTACATTTGGTTCACATCAAAAATGCTTCTGATGCACTTCCTACTTATGAGAACCAACTCTTCTTTTCACTACATGTATTGTAATGGGTGAAAATCTCGTATTATTTTTAAAAAATTATGAAAGTAAATATTTGAGATAATCATCTATATTTTTGAACATTATTATAAAAATAATAGATAAGGAATACATATCTATGGTATTATAATTATTATGTCTTTTGTGTTTTCCAATCACATTCAATAATATTTTTCTATATATGTCCATTTTTTGGCTAGTTTTTTCAATCAATAAATTTTTCGCTATTAGACCATTTACTATGCAAGTTCTAATTATACACCAAGAAGCATTAATTTTTCTTTTATGTTATTACATCCTATAGTATGATATGCATCATGTATATTTTTAATAGTTTGATTTTTTCATCATCCATGTTAGATGCTCTCAGAGCTAGGTTGTACATTGTATGTCTCATCTTAATCAATTTCATAAATGAAATAGACAATTGACATATTTGAATATCTAAATATAATTTATCACATAAATTTTCACAATTTTTTTTAGATAGTCTTATTTAATTATGTTTAAAAAATAATTATTTATTGGTTTCAAAATATTTTCATCAACTACAATACCTTTTCTACGCACAATCTTTGGAGCTATTGTTAATGGTGGAATTTGTTGACTAGGTGTTTAAAAATTATTATGTTCACTACTAGTTTATTAATTTTTACTTTCATTATTTAGTGTTTTTCATTAAATTTAATTCATTGTTATTTTCTTCACTATTACTCTCATTGTTTATTATTTTTTCATGGAATTTTACTCATTTTTACTTTATTCATTGTTAGTTCATTTTTTTCACACGGTCTTATTGAATTGTGGTAAAACATTTTGCTATTCACTAGTTTCAAAATACTTTCATAAACTATAATTAAGTATTTTCCTTTTATATGCACAATATTTGGAGGTGTTGTTAACTGTGTAATTTTAATATTAGGTGTTTCAAAATAATAATGTTCACTACTACTTTATTCATTGTTAGTTTTATTGTTTAGTGTTTTTCATGGTATTTTATTCATTATTAATTTCTTCATTATGTTCACTACTAGTTTATTAATTGATAGCAGATAAATCATCAGATTCATCATTAAAAAAAGAAAAAACTTTATACTTTGATTGTGGACTTGCAATCTAATTTGGATAATTAGATAAAAATAAATCGTCATTATTCAATTAGTAAATGCTAATATCATCATTATCTATGAAATTTGGTTTATTATAGATAATGTTTGTACCTTGTCTTGAGAGAAATGTTTGAACTTAAACCTTTTATTTTTTTCTCAATTATTGTAATTTATATGGTGTTTTATGCTTTAAATTCTTCCTCTTCCTTGAATGAGAACCATCACTCATGATTAAAGAAAGAAAAAATTGATTCCTTTTGATGGTGGTGTCTCAAAGAATAATTTGATTCCTTTTGTATTCATTGTGTAAAGCGTATAATGTGCATAGAGTTTAGGTGGGTCAAGAATTATCTAAATACCCTAAAAATAAATGTTGGAAAAATATTTTATCTATATTGTAACAAAAATGTGTACATGTTATAACACATAAGCTATCTATATAGCCATATATCGTACTATTATGATATACGATTATATTATGTGATGTAATATTATGTTATATTATTATTTTATATGATAATGTGATGATATACAAACTATGAAATATTATTATAGCATAATAATGTGATACATATGTTTTAATTTAGTTTTATGTTGAACATAGTTCTACATTGTGGGCTACATCCACCTTTCCAAAGGTATGTTCAGTTATGCACTCTTTTTCCTTTTACTCTAGTAATTTCACTTTACTACATTATTAGAATAAAATGGAGGAATATGCAGTCACATAAAATTAAAGTTTAGATATAACTGTACACTTTTGATGAATATTTTACATACTTAGGTATATACCTATCTTAGGGACCCTTTTTATCAATTTTAACCACCTTGCACACTCTTATATGTTGGTATATGAACCTCACATAGACTGAGATCTCTCCCTATCAACCTTAAACACATTCTAGGACCTATCTAACCTTTATCATGGTAAAATTAACCATTGGATAGGAGAACCATGTGTAACTATATTACACCACTATAGGGTCCTTCCCCCGTCTCCTATTTTCCTTCCAAATAACAACTATTTTTCCAAATTCAAAGTTATAAGAAGGTCAACATATTTCCCTAATGAACCCCTTTAATTTTATTCTAACTGATATGACTATATAAACACTTCTCAAACCATTTTAAAGACAAGAGGATTACACACAAAAAATCATTAGAATCATAATTGAACATTGTGAGCATAATACCTATTTCTCCTAATTGTTATTACATAAATCCCTAATAGACTATAGCTCAAAATTGAATACATTTAATATGTAAAAAGTCATGGTTAAGACATATAATAACATTAGTATCATGCCATGATCTAGTATATTACACCAATTACTCTCACACCAATGTAAAATTGGAGAACTACATGAATTCTGATTCCTCTTCAGAGTATTGGTATGTGGACATCATTCAACACATGGGGTTTGGAGGTCTCACCCAAATTCAACCACTAACCCTTTTCTCCCCATTTATTTCCATTAGTCTTCACATGTCAAATATATAGGCTTTTGAATGAAAATTAGTCACATAATGGTCTCCAAAAGTGATCCTAAATTCTAGTGCCAGATATAGGCTCTAGATATTAAGGTACAAAGAACCCAAAAAACCTAATTTCCTCACTACACATAGATAATAACACCGTAGGTTGGACAAGGGTGACACCCCTCTAGTGTAATTCTCCTATCACTATGATCCTAGCCAAGATTCAATTTTATAATCTTAATTTTAATTGCTTGACCTCTCTACATAACATGTTTCAAATGTTAATTTCTCTTCGAGGAACAATTTCTAGCTAAATATTTATTTTTTCCTTAAAATTTGCTACTTTTAGTGAGTTTCCATAATACAATAGTTAAAAATAAATTAACTTTATCATTATCATATTATTATCCTAATTTTTTAGTGTTGTCATCTAGGGTTTTCACATAATCCCAAATTTGATAAAATAGGTGCCTGCATCCCCAAAAATGGCATTTATGCTATGGTCAATGATGTCTGTGTGATACTTTTTAATATTTTATATGTCATAAAATTTGCATTTTTTTCATAAAATTTACATCTAGTCACATCATTTGCATGAAATTTTAGTTGTTGATGTGATTGTAATGGCAACATAGATCTCAATATAAATGACACAATGGTTTCATAGACATCAAAAAAAAAAAAATAGACATCATGATGCTTACACTATTTATAACATTTACGATAAAAGACTATATTTTGAAATGAAAATAATTAAAATTGATAATTATACTTTTTCCTTACTAATTTAAAGAGTGTCTTCCTATCATCATAACCCAAGAGCATCAATAAATGGTGTTGGCAGTAGTGAGGTAGATAGATGAGGCTGAGTATGAATTGTTGTAGGGTATGATATTATATCACATAGCACTAAAGACTGATGTTGGTAAGGATAACTAATTTTTAAATGCATTAATTGAGCATTGGCATTCAAATACTAGCATTTTTTACTTTATAATGGGTGAGATGATCATGATTATTGACTATTTATTGAGGATCTTGTGAATCCCTATACACAAAGACATGATATAGTAGAGGAAATTAAGATGATTAGTAGAGACGTATATTTAAGTAGATAGGATAGACATATGACTATGTGGATAGGGTCTATATCTACATTCATGATTAGTGGAGGGATTGATAAAATATATACCCCTAGATCTTATAGCCATTCTTAGTGGCATTTTACTACCTAATAATATGGATTGATTCTTAGAGATGGGACTTGAAGATGTGATATTTGATATGGTAGAGGAATATAAATTAGTTACATGGGTCTTATGGTATTAGCCCATTTTTACAAGGATCTACATTTTATTGAGTATCAAAGAGGTAAAATACTAAGAGCCTCCACTTTACTATGGGTGTGGGAATGGGATCACATCACAATAGAGTGTCTAGTGGGGGGACATGGTGACAAAGGGCCAGGGAAAAGTTGGTTACATACGTATGGTTGATTTTTATGGGGCATAATGTCAACACCTAGGAGATATGTCCTTTTATCAATGGTTGATAAAAAAATTATAGCCTCCACACATCATTTAAAGTTCATACAAGGGGATCCATTTTTACTTGCTAGATTAATTTTGTTTATGATGTTGTTCCATGATAGTGTCATATCATTAGGTGTAAGGAATACCATTGAGTGTTATAGACCAAATGGGGGGTTATGGTAGTTTTGTTTTTAGTAGGGGATCCAAACATAGCCACATGATTTTACCTAGGTATCTATATAGGTTCGATAATGGGGGTCTCTTGTAGACCATGTAATGGTCATGAGTAATTGGGCACTACTTCAAGGCATATATTGGTATGAGAAGGAAGTGATAATATATGTAGCAGTTGTAGATGAATATGATTCTTGATGGGCTCAACTAAGGCATGACATATTTATTATTCTAGATCAAAGGAATATTATTCTATAAGATAATATTACATCTATCATGTATGCATTGTCATGATGTAAGTGGTAGTGAAGGGCGAGGTAGTGTATGACTCTTGTGTAGGAAAGTGATGATGGATAAGGAGGATATGGTAGATAAGGGTGGATCCATGATATATATTGTTTGTTTACCAATTAGTTCTTTGGTGTTATAAGTATATATAGATATAGGGGTAATAGTGTCAATATAAACACCTATTAAAGGTGATGGGGTAGAGTTGTCACATAGACCACAGTGGCTATAGGATGCATATGGGAATTAGAGTCTTCAACATGAGATTATAACTCAAGATACCAAGAGAGTTGGTCTCAATGGTAACATGGCTAGTCACTAAGCATATATGACAGCTTGATATACATAGATGACATAATTTATAGCTGAGGTGACTCAACTTATTTGAAAAGTGGTATGGATATGGGAAACATGGGATACAACTTTCTCCATTTTGATGTCTCAAGGCCTAACAAAGGCCTTTTTGAATACTCTAAGATCTGCATCCCATTACCAAGTTAGGGTTATATCTCATTAGCAAAGGTGGTTAGGATCATTATAGATATCTCGATTAGTTTTGATGTCTCTATCATCATGCTCAATGTAGGACCTACCTTAGAGGATTCCATCATGGGGAAGTCCTTCATCAAGGAAATCACCACCCAAGAGTCCACTACAGAGAGACATAACTAACCCTTATACATATGATTTTGATATGGATGTGTATAGGATTTTTTAGTTATGTAGATGGACATTGTGTATTTTGGTTACATGGATGTTGTATATATGGATATTATATATATATAATAATGATTTGATATTGATTTGGATTACAATTGTCTGAGTTTTGTTATGATGTGATGGTATTAGATTACATTTTTATGTTTGAACATATATAAATATTTAATTGTGTGATGGATGGACATGATGTTATTGATTTTATATGATGATAGATGTAGATTATTTAAATTATATAATGTTATCTGATGTTGTGATATAGTTATCAATCTTGGTTTGATTTTATTAATGCACACTTAGTCATTTCATATGGATAGTTATGGATAATTATAAATGGATAATATGATATGATGATAGGTGTAATTGATGACTTAAATTACATGCTACAAATCTTTCACATGTTTTCACTTTTTTAAATAACATGATTTTTTATATAACACACAATAGTATTCACCATGATATAGAAGACCATGATGACTTTATTATAGTATGACATATGATTTACAAAAACACAATAAAAAAGAAACACACACATACAATTAAACAAGCAAGTAAAATGTACAACACTGAAACAATGCTAAAATAATTAAACAAACAAGATGTTATAAACTAAATTATGCCTAAATCCCCATGTTTTAAGAATAAAAATACTGTTATATTTGATTTTTCATGGGTAATGATATATGTGATGGGGGTTGATTTGGAATGATATATTATAATAAATCTATAATGACTTGTACAAGAGTGATTATTGGGTTTTTAGTAGACATAAGACAAGATAAAATCACTTATTCAACATAGAAGTCTAAAATAAAAAAATTCTTGTTGATTTTAACTATCTTTCTAATTCATGCAAACATCATCCCTTCATCAGTAATCATTAATACATTCACACTAACATATCTATTCTAATCACTATTCATCCCCCTTGATCAATTAATTATTTCTTCCATGATTACATTCTTCCCCATAAAATTCACATGAATTCTTATTATTCAATTAATCTCAATTAATTATATAATCTTTTTCTAATGGAAAAATCTATGGAATTTGGAATATCCCTATTTTCATAAATCAATAAATACTATCTTCCTCACATTCTACCACAAATTAATTTTTAATTAATTTCTAATCGCTAGGCAATCCCTTTTTCAACAAGGCATGTCATAAGCCCATGCCTCATCAATTCCTCCTCTTACACACTCCACCTCCCTCATTTATGAGGATGAACCATCCTCAACCATAAATCTTACTCCAAGATCAATGGTCCACATCCATCAGATAATCTATAAATAGAGGGGTCCCCCTTTCATTTCAACATGACTATCCAAGGAAATGAATCTCTACCAAATCCTAAGGTTAAATCATAAATCATGCATCAAATATTAATAAATACATCATGTATTTAGTAAAGGATGATATGGTCTATTTGATCACACACATCCAATAGGAGAATTTAAACTACATCCTTTGAACAACATCCAATCCAAATAAAGAGATTGTTTGACTTTCTATGATTCAAGATTTAAATTTTGATTGATTCTTTTCTAAATATAGTTCTTCTAAGGTATATTAGTTGTTAGTTTTTTTAGTATATTATGTGTGTTTCTATTTAGTATTACACTAATGATTACATGTACTAATAAAATTCCTTTTGATATATACATATGACACACCTAGTAGACCCCAAAACCCACAATCAACATTGATATTCTTTAATCCTCCTTCTATCCCAAAATTTAGTAACAACTATAACCAATATTCAACACATTTTTGTGAAAATATTATAATTGTCCATTCCCAGAAGAATGATGTAAATAGTATGAATAATGACGGAATTATAATTAGAAGTGTTAGAAACATTTTGTGTACTAGATGAATAGAAAACTATCTATAGATTTAACCTTTTTTATGTATTATCAAAAATGACATGCAGAGTAGCAAAAATTTACAACAATTAGTGGAATATATTTTAAATTATTAAAAAAATTATTTGTATATCTGATTGTGTTTCCATGTATTGTTGGGATCATTATGATCTTGGAGAAAACATCGCATATGGCAAGGACATCATTTCTCTTTGGTGAATTTTTATTTTTCATGTTTAGTGGAAATGTGTTATAGTTCAGTAAAAAACAAGGTATACTTCTATGGTTTGACTATTTATTTTAATGGTTTAGTGGTAACATTCTATGGTTTGATACAAATGTGGTATACTTATGTGGAATAATTTATTATTTTCTACAATCTATTTTTTAGGTTTAGTAGAAACATCCTATATTTTGGTATAAATCTGGTACACTCTGGTGGAAACATGGTCCAATTTGATTGAAAAGTGGTTATGTTTGGAAGAAACATCATTTCTATTTTTTGGTTTTTATTTTCTATCTTAGCAGAAACATGTTTTCTATTAAAAAATTTGTTAGTAATAGAAAATTAGCTCAATGATTTTTAAAAATTTGGTCTTTATTTTCTAATTCCCTTTATTTTAAATATTGGTAAAATAAGCCTACATATTAGTGAAATCATCCTATATATTGGAAGAATCACTAATAGTAAAAAAAAATAGCACACTTGTAGGATTTAAATTCTTTTAAAATTCTAAGTATAAGACTATTAATATGTTTACTTGTAGTTTTTCCCTATCGAAGGCAAAACCAAACAAAGAAACATTCATAACCCTTGATTTTGGTGTTTTAAAATGCGTAAATGTTTTCAATTTGGTGCATTAAAATGAATAATTTTCTTATTTTATTTGATTGTGTCTTTGTGTGTGATAGCCTAAGCATTTATTCTTCCCCCTTACCTATTTTTTGTATCTTGGGTGATCAAAATAGTTTTTATTTTCTTCCCCATATAGAAGTGAATGTTACATGTGTTCTCCTCTTGCCCTTTGTGGGAATTTAAGGATTAGAATTAACTAAACTTCCATTTTTATTATTATTTATTGTGTGACTTGGACCTTGATCACCAATAATGAGTACTTACAGTGTGGTGACTAGGATTTCATACCCTAGCATATGGACCAACCCTATATGATTTTGAGGTACGTAAATTGGGAAGGATTTATCACTATTGTTGAAGGAGTTGCATGTTTTAAGTATGTCATGAAGTGAGGACATTTTATCCAATACATAAGTGATATAAAACATTCTTGAGGAATGATTTATGGTGACACTTCACTAAAATATTACATTTATAGTGGTAACAAAAAGACAAGACCCTTTCATAAATCATATTATATACATCTTACACAAGTTTTGGCCCCAACATACCTCAAGATATATAGGAGATGCACCTAGTTGATCTTATTTTTACCTAAATTAAGACCATTTGTCTACCAGAAACTATTAGTGCATGGAAAACAACATTCTTCAAGACTACTCACCACATACAATCACCTAGTGAAAGTTAGGAGACCAACCTAGTCACCACTTTATGGAAGTCAAATGGTGGTATGATTAGTTTCATTATATAACTATTAATATAAGTATAGGGCTTGCTCAGCATATCCTTTAAAAACCCACTTTGTCAATTCACTGCATTTTAATTCTCCACTTACCTTGCATGTTTTTTATTTTTTTAATTATTATATTACTTTATCTTCATAATATTTGAATTGATGTAGTGTCTTTATTTAGAAAAATATTATAATATTTATTGAATTTACCATTCTTTTGACTATTTTTTACATTAATTTCAATTGATTGGAAGTTAAATTTAGGACTGATTAAATTTAATGTGACCTAAAAATCACACCAAGTAAACTTTATAGTATTTCATGCCAAGTCCATTAGCAAATCCTAATTGGATATAAGACCTTGTATGGACTATCTAAGTCTCCACACTTCAAATAAACCAATGAAATAAAATTAATATGGGAGTAATGAGAGTTCTTAGTTAGTTCATAATGACCACCTTATTTTAAAAGAACATGTTTAGTTTACGAGTGACTATCCCTTTGTTCAAAAGGCACTAGAGAATGGCCATGCATCTCTATCTGTAGGCCATCTGTGGTTCAAGATAATATATAAAATCATTAAAGGTTTTTTTTTAAATTTTTTTTGAATGAAGACTAACATTTCAAATTCTTTAATTAATTTTGAAATATAATAGTAGAATATGGATTGGAGTGTTCATTATCTAAGCCTTATGCAACCAAATTTGGATCTAAACAAAAAGTGAAAAATTATGTGAATGGACTTTATCATAAGTCTTCCTAGCATTGAGGTTAAATATAATTTTTTTTTGGTAGATAGATTGAGAAATTATGACCATTTCATCTTGAAAATAAATGGAAGGAGTAAAGGTCCTAATTTTGGAAAATTACATTTATAACATGTGTTTAACTTACATGGAATTCCTAAATAGACCAACTGTGATTAAGATCAAAAACTTTAAATTCATTTCTAATAGGATATATTCTTAAATGTAGTCAATACATTTAATATGAGCACTACATATAACCCCCAAATAAATGGGCAAAAAATATGTGGAATAAGTAATTAGAAGGGTATCAGTGTATGCAAGAGCTAAGTAGTGTAAGTGGGTATAATGGCTACATTTGACTAAGTATAGGCATAACACCTTGTACCACAAAACTAAAAATAATTCACCTTTCAAGACATTCTATGGTTATGAGACACCATAGTCATTATATTGGTTAAGTTATAAGGTAATTTCCCTAGTACTAGAGAGAGTTATTGAATACATGTAAAACATTCTAAAACTATGGAGAGAAAACATGACAATGAGAGCCAATACAATAAATTAACAAGGAGACCAACATAGGACAAAGGTTAGTTTTAATATTAGGAACATTATTTATGTAAAGTTTCAATTGTATAAAAAGAAGACATTTAAAGGATTCATTCAATAATAAGTACCAAACAATGTAACATGGTCCATATTGGATACATACAAAGGTCGAGGGAAGTTTTATAAAAATCGGACATCTTGAACTATGAGTTTGCATTATGCATTTCATGTTTTATGTCTAAACAATAATGTAGTGATGAATGTGGTGTCTGAGATAAAACTACTAATAAATGAATAAAAATGAAATATTTTTCAAAAGATAGATACACTAGGGAAAAATTTAGGAAACTTCAAGAGAATGTTATGTGCATGTCGAAGATGAAGTGGAAGGTGATACACATAGAATATGTACCTTAAAAAACATAGGAGTTTGTAGCCATGCATTAGGATTTGAAATGGATTTTAAAATATGATTTATTTTGAAGTTATGGACAAGCTATGATAAATTTAGGAATATAGAATAAATAAATAAAGTTCCTAACATGGTAGGAAATGGTGAAGACAAAGACAAGCATGTTGGAAAAAGTGTCCAAAATGTAATGGAAGTCATAATAGTTATAAAAAATTCTATCATTCTCATTATTATAATAAAAAAAGTCATGGTATGTGGTAGGTTAGTCAACATTTTCATGTAGTATGTAGATATTTTGTGTTTCATTTTCTTAATGAAAATTTTTACATTTTATTGTTTGACTAGGTTTGAGGTCAAATATCTGGAAGGTGAAGGACATGTTGTGTACCAAAATACAATATATGTTTTTGTATGTTTATACATATAAGCTTAGTTATAATTATTTCAAATATTTTATATATAATGTGCCTAGAGTTAGGTCATCAGTTAACCTTGGATTAACTATGGTTTGTAATAGTTGAATACAAAAAAGTGAAAGCCTAAATAATGTATATATTTTTACAATATTCACTTAATGTAAGAGAGATCAACCATTATTTTTTATTCTCTTTTATTAAATTCATATTTTTAGGTGAAATCCACCCTTGGGGAAACAAGTTATCTTAGTTTTTACTTTTACTAGTATTTCAATCTATATTTTAATTTGATGTTGTATGTTGTTATTTTGAATGTAGTAGGAATCACACATAATTTAAGCATCCATGATATAAATCATATTAGTAATTTTCTAAGGAATTATATACATAATCATCCACATACATACACATATAATATCATGATCATGAAACACACAAGCACTCAAGGCATGACTAAACGTTGACTCAAATATAACTCAAAATAAACACAACATGTTCATGTTAGTTTCAAACAAATGTCTTATTTATTTTGTAATTAAGGCAATATAAATAATATAAAACTATTGAACACTAAAATTATCTCAAATAGAGCATTAATCATACAAACATGAATGCTAAAGATATATTGATGTTGCACCTAGCATTATAAGAATTATAAAACAAAGGAAGAGTTATGTACTTAGGTGATTTATATTATATGGTCCTCACTCAATGGCTCATAGTTTATTAAAATATTGTGTATTAGATACATAACTATTTAGATCAATAAATAGGACCTCAAAACCTACATAAAAATTATATATTAAGCTCAAACCCTTACAATTACAAGAAATGTCCAAGATTTTTTGATATGTTATGCTAGTTGACTATTCACATTTGTAATACCTTAGATTATTTATCTTAAACTTCTAGATATGATAAATATATATCAGCACTATATGTTGATCCATATTTTGACTATTCTTACTTTAAAACCCTTATTACACTTTTGAGAAAATATGACATCAAAAAATGAGTTAGAACGAAGGGTTGAATAATTATAATCAGACCTTGATAAAGATTGATAAAAACATTACGTTCATATAATTTAAAGAAGGAGAAAACCAATTTTATTTCTCCCAGCTATGTGCACCATTGTGGTCATGCTTTTGACACTTGAAAACATACATATTTTGTGTATGTTTGTGTTAAGACTTGGCTCTAGGGAGGATTTTTTGAATGGTTTTCATGTGAATAATTTTACAATAATGTCTCAATATATCTCTAATGTATTTCTACATGTGAATGCTAAGTAGTGAGTGAATTACCAAGTCATTATACCTTAGGCTTGATTATTATTTATAGAATACTATTTTATATTTCCCATTCTAAATGACATAGGAAACATGTCTATGCCAACCAAATAGAGACATTTGAATTTTAAAATTATACATTAAGGGTTCCTATGAATTAATTGTAGAGGAAGTCACCAAGAAAAAACTTCAAATGTATGATTCTTCATGAGACTATCCTTGGAGAAAAAATTAATGGTCTAAGAAATGGTGATATTCTTCTTAGGATAATGGATTTTTCTCAAATAGAATAGTGTGATCCTACAAAATTATATTAGTAAATTAGGTTAAACAATAAAAATGAGGTATACAAAAAGGAAAAGTGTGCACAAGGGTCAAATAGGTACTCACAATTTGAAGTATGTAAATACATGTTAAAATAGATATTTCCAAATGTCTATTACTAAATTTAACATTATAAATTATATGTTAATTTTTTTAATTTATGTTCCATATATATACCAAAAAAACAACATTTTTCTAGATTTATTTATTACCATCCTCTTCTTCTACCAGATAAAATCTAAATGGTTTACTATTCTTATTTCATACATCCTTAAGGTTATTCATCCTATATAAATTCGTCTATCCCATTATTATATTATAAGAGTTCCATTAAATAAATCTTAGCCAATTTCATTTAGAAAACCTTAACCCACATATAAAATAATAATAAAATCAAACATTATTATAATATAGCCCACAAAATCACCAAATTTTAAAAAACTTTATGCATAAAACCTAATTCATGAAATCCCATAACCCATAAAATCCCCAACACCAATGCTTGAATTACCTTGAAGAAATCTGGAAATCAACCATTTAAATTGGCATTGCCTAATGCAATAAAAACCAACTGAAATTTCTCAAATAGTAATTCCCTACCACAGTTAGTGATTAAAATATATTAAAATGAGGATAACGAAAGAAAATATAATTTTAATCACATGTGACCTAATTTTCAAATGTTATTTAAAAAATTATTTAGCATAAAAAGTTATGCTAGCATTCATGCTAATGTTACATACTAACGTTTCTTATGTGACATTTCCTTTAATTCATAAGTTTTCTATAATTCCCTTATGTTGACATATATCTTAATTGATTTCAATTCATACCCTTTTGGCCCCTTAAAATAACTCCAACTATTATGAAAAGATAAACTTGGGAAAAAGGGTTGAAGTAACTTAATCCAAAATCAACTAATTAAAAGAGTTTATGGAGCATACAAATGTTTTGGACAAATGGGTTTTATAATTAAAAATAAACGATAAAAAAGAGAAAATAAAAGACGCTGAGAAAGGGCTTAGGGAGAATCAAAAATTAATGGAACTTAAAGGATATAAGAAAGAAAAAATGAAATATATTGAGAGAGGTGTTGGGAACCATTACAAAATTATAAAAAATAATTTCAAGAACTACTAATTCAAACAAATAATTGGCAAGTAAAAGAATTCTAATATTTACTAATTCAAACAAATAATTGACAAGTATAGCCTACAAGGCTGCAACCCCTCTATATAAATATTGGCTAGCCATCTATAGTTCAGTTCTCTAAAGGGGTTGAGGGTTACTATAGATAGGTAGGCCTAGATCCAATCCTAACTAGATAGAAAATGCAGGAGGGGGGAGTGGGGGAGGAAGTGGGGATGACATTTACACCAAAAAATTATATAATAATTGAATTCAAGAGATAATAAATTTCTAAGGATCATTTTAGGTGTCTACAATTTAATAGTGGCATTTTTATTAGGGATGGACCTGGATCTCACTTCCTTTATTCCTTTTATATGATGATTTTTGTTTTTGTATTTCAAATTAAATATTTTTTTCATTAGATAGTTTAAAAATAGGTTTTGAAATTCCCTACATTCTTATACAAAGGAGTGAACTAAAAATAAAATATTAATGCTCAAATGGTATGCCTCTACTAGCGGCAACCAAATGGGTGGAAAAAAACCCACACTATAGAAAATTCCACCAAAAAGAGACAAAAAAACTTACCTATGAAACTTCCATGAAATTTTTTCCAAACTTATTATGGGGACCTAACCCATTTTTTTCTAATTCTTAAAATATTATCTTGGGATCCCCCCAAATGGAGAGATATATAGGAAGGCTAGGTCCATGCTTTTGACACTTGAAAACATACATATTTGGTGTACGTTTGTGTTAAGACTTGGCTCTAGGGAGGATTTTTTGAATGGTTTTCATGTGAATAATTTAAAAATAATGTCTCAATCTATCTCTAATATATTTCTACATGTGAATTCTAAGTAGTGAGTGCATTACCAAGTCATTATACCTTAGGCTTTTTTATTTATAGAATACTATTTTATATTTCCCATTCTGAATGACATATGAAACATGTCTATGCCAACCAAATAGAGACATTTGAATTTTAAAATTATAAATTAATGGTTCCTAGTAATTAATTATAGAGGAAGTCACCAAGAAAAAACTTCAAATGTATGATTCTTCATGAGACTATCCTTGGAGAAAAAATTAATGGTCTGAGAAATGGTGATATTCTTCTTAGGACAATGGAGTTTTCTCAAACAGAATAGGGTGATCCAAAAAAATTATATTAGTTAATTAGGTTAGACAATAAGAATGAGGTATACAAAAAGGAAAAGTGTGCACAAAGGTCAAACATGTACTCACAATTTGAAGAATGTCAATACATGTTAAAATAGATATTTCCAAATGTCTAGTTATATATATATATATATATATATATATATATATATATATATATATCTTTTTTCAATTTTCAATTTAAGAATATATATATATATATATATATATATATATATATATATATATCTTTTTTCAATTTTCAATTTTCTTAAATTTTTATGTAAACATTAAATGTATTTAACATTATAAATTATATTTTAATTTTTTAAATTTATGTTCCATATATATACCAAGAAAAAAACAAGATTTATTTAGATTTATTTATTACCATCCTCTTCTTCTACCAGATAAAATCTAGATGGTTTATTATTCTTGTTTCATACATCCTTAAGGTTATTCATCATATATAAATTCATCTCTCCCATTATTTTATTATAGGAGTTCCATTAAATAAATCTTAGCCAATTTCATTTAGAAAACCTTAACCCACACATAAAATAATAATAAAATCAAACATTAGTATAATATAGCCCAAAAAATCACCAAATTTTAAAAATCTTTATGCATAAAACCTAATTCACGAAATCCCATAACCCATAAAATCCCCAACATTGACGCTTGCATTACCTTGAAAAACATATGGAAATCAACCACTTAAATTGGCATTTCCTAATGCAATAAAAACCAACTTAAATTCCTCAAATAATAATTCCCTACCACACTTGGTGATTAAAATATATTAAAATGAGGATAACGAAGGATAACGAAAGAAAATATAATTTTAATCACATGTGACCTAATTTTTAAATGTTATTTAAAAAAACTATTTAGCATAAAAGGTTATACTAACATTTGTGCTAATGTTACCTACTAACGTTTCTTATGTGACATTTCCTTTAATTCATAAGTTTTCTATAATTCCCTTATGTTGACATATATCTTAATAGATTTCAATTCATACCCTTTTGGCCCCTTAAAATAACTCCAACTATTATGAAAAGATAAACTTGGGAAAAAGGGTTGAAGTAACTTAATGCAAAATCAACTAATTAAAAGAGTTTATGTAGCATACAAATGTTTTGGACAAATGGGTTTTACAATTAAAAAGAGAAAATAAAAGATGTTGAGAAAGGGGTTAGGGACCATTCAAAATTAATGGAAGTTAAAGGATATAGGAAAGAAAAAATGAAATATATTGAGAGAGGTGTTGGGAACCATTACAAGATTATAAAAAATAATTCCAAGAATTAACAATTCAAAAAAAAAAATTGGCAAGTAAAAGAATTCTAATATTTACTAATTCAAACAAATAATTGACAAGTATAGCCTACAAGGCTGGAACCCCTCTATATAAATATGGGCCAGCCATCTAAAGTTTAATTCTCTAAGGGGGTTGAGGGTTACTATAGATAGGCAGGCCCACATCCAATCCTAACTAGATAACAAATGCAGGAGGGGGGAGTGGGGGAGGAAGGGAGGATGACATTTACAACAAAAAATTATATAATAATTGAATTCAAGAGCTAATAAATTTTTAAGGATCATTTTTAAGTGTCTACAATTTAATAGTGGCATTTTTATTAGGGATAGTCCTAGATCTTACTTCCTTTATTCCTTTTATATGATGATTTTTGTTGGTGTATTTCAAATTAAATATTTTTTTCATTAGATAGTTTTAAAATAGGTTTTGAAAGGCTCTGCATTATTATACAAAGGAGTGAACTAAAAATAAAATATTAATGCTCAAATGGGATGCCTCTACTAGTGGTAACCAAATGGGTGGAAAGAAACCCACACTACAGAAAGTTCCACAAAAATGAGACAAACAAACTTACCTATGAAACTTCCATGAAATTTTTTCCACACTTATTATGGGGACTTTACCGCTTTTTTCCTAATTCTTAAAATATTATCATGGGATCCCCCCAAATGGAGAGATATATAGTAAGGTTGGGTCATTATTTTTTTTATACCCTTATAGAAAATTCATCCTTATTCTCACCTTGAAAGGTTGGTGATTCCACAATTGAAGCACAAGGGTGGGATTCATTTCCCACTGATGACCTTAGATTAGTATCTTCCCTAGAAGAATCCAAATCAGGGATCTCCTTGAGGATGTGGATGGAATTGACACCACTTTCCTTGGAGAGATTAAATTGACCAAGAGTTATTATTCAAAGTGATAAAATCTTTCAGGATCCTTTTTTAAAGCAAAAAAAGTAGGGACTTCAAAAGGAGAGGCATAATCCTCGCCATCAGTAGCCCACTCTTCATCTACAATCAACATCATAATATTTTTGGGGATAAAAGCTTTCCACTAGGAAGAATCTTTATTTTTTGATGAAACTATAGTTTTTTTTCAAATGTCCAATGCCAAAATAACTATAGTAATGAAATATTAAACCCTCATAGTTAATATCTTGAGACCAAGAGCTGTCTCTAATTTATAGGTTGATTTTTTTGGAAGGTTCTTAGAGGTATCAATATTCACCAAGATCTTAGCAAATATAGTGAGGGATAAACTATTAGTATGTAGATGAAGTTACATAAACTCTCTCATAGATATTCCAATAGTCTCCAAACTAGAATTAGTCCAAAAGTGTAGTGGAAGATTGGGTAGACAAACCCAGATGGGTTGTATGTGCAAAGGTTTCATGAGGGGACTGAAGGCAGGAGACCATGGTTTTGATACCAAAATATGGTGATTTAAGCTCCAATATTTTTCTTCAATCTTTTCTTTATCATCAATGTTATGAAAAACTAGAATAAAGAAGCTTTTCATGTAAAGGTAAATATCGAGACTTCCTAAGAGTAGGGGTTTCCAATGCTTTAAGATCTAGCTATTAATATCTTGGAGCTTTGGCCAAAGATCCATAAATCTACATATGATACCCCTAGTAGAAAAATGTTCCTCTATTTTGAGAATAAACCTAGTTTTTTCCTCATCAAAAGTCACTACTGGTTCAAGAGAAGTAGGTGTGAAAGGTTTGGGATTTGATCTACAAACTAGCCTACAAGAGATAACATCCATAAAGGATATATCCTTATGTCTAACATCCACCTCCATTTCCATGATATACCAATTAGTTTGGTGTAGTTTAAAGGGTTTGAATTCTAAAACAAGTCATAGACTTTTTTCTCATAGTTGGAGTAGATCCAAGCTACCGATAGTTGGGTATAGTTGGAAGCAGTGGCAGTTGGGGTAGGATAGGATGAACAATGCTTCCATGTAGGTTTATGCTTGGAGAACCATATCTATTTTTTGTAATTATGACAGGTGGGAAAGTGTTTTAAGCCATTATTTATTTTATTTAATATATATTTGAAGCTTAATAGGTGTAGTCTTAAGTTTGTAATGTTCATCGAATGATCTGTATCCAAATCATACCACTATGATCCATGTGGAAAACATGGAAAAGTTCAACCCCTACCTCAAGGTGTCCCCATGACCAATTTAAAGTGTAGGTGATGTGAAAATTCCCCACTCCACACAACACTAATTTTAATTTAATATACGTCTAAAACTTAATGGGGGTGGGCTAAGTTTCGTAATGTCCATCAAGTGATCTATAGCCAAATCATCCCATTATGATCTGCATGGAACACATGGAGAATTTTTAACCCTACCTCAAATTTTCCCCATGACCACTTCTAAGTGTAAGTTATGTGTAAATGCCCCACTCCTAACACCATAGGTAAATCTGATGAATTTCAATCAATCTGGAAACTTCAAAACAAAATTCTGATCAACTATCCTGAATTGCTGGCCTTAGTCTTCAAACAATACTTTCTCCAGTTTTCTTCTCCTCTCATATAGCAGCGTTGGCAGCTTCAACCACTCCAAACTATTTCCTTCTATTTGCAGTCTTCACACAGTGCATTATCTCTGCAAATTCAACATTTTGATCCAAAAGGCTCTACCAGCTGAGCTAAGATGGCTCTGATACTTAAATGATGGACTGAAATCTTCCTTAGACTACCAATTTGATAGACCAACATACATCCAATAGGGCTAATATATATATATATATATATATATATATATATATATATCTGATAAAATTAAATTATATATGTATTTCAGACAAAAACAATGTCACCTTACACACGAATGATATCTACCTCAGTTACAAATGGGCCTCCATCCCCTGATTCACTCTCAGACTTTGATTTCTCTGTCCCTTTCGCTTCAGCAAGAATCATTTCCAACATACTAAACATATGCGTTTATCTCCATCCTATCTCGCTCAGCATTGTCTTTCTAAACCTTTCTTTGCATCAATGATCTCCTTCGGCCTCATTGAAATTGATGATTTCAGTGGTGTTAGTAGCTTCATTGGTATTCCCAGATCCATTATTCACTTCGACATACATAAACGGCTTTCAACCATAGGCAAATCCCTTTCATCACTCTGGACTGCATCATCATATATATACCATCTTCAAATGAACCGTATGCAAATAAGCAAATTCCTTCACGTCTAGGCCTGGTCTGTGTGCATTCTTTCGTGGCCAACGGTTATATGAAATGCATGTCTCTCTTCGCCTCACCACATCTGGGTTTGTATGGCTACGATGCATAACATTCATCTCGCCCAGGCTTACACAACCTTCCAAATAGGCGTAGACTCTTTCACCATTGGGACTGCATCTTTGATTAACCGTATGCCTGGGTGCTCATATACAAGCTAACATTCTAAATTGACCAACCATTTCAATGGTTAGTTGACTCTTCAGTCAGATGCATGCAATGATAGCATCGACAAATACACTACAACATTTATTTAATATGATGCTATCTGTGGGAATCGAACCCACGCCAATTTTCCAATTGACTATTTACACTTAAAATAGGTAAACATAATGCAAGCTTTATCTCCAGTTTTCCTAAGGAGATTTATTAACGCATATGCAGGATTTAAACACAAGAACATAAGAATAGATAACTGGCAGATCGCTTAGTAGAAAACACAGTGGAATTCACATGTACGCACTGTAGTAAACAATATAACTTCTATTCCATGCAATCTAACTTCTATTCCATCCATTCAATGCATAACTGAAGATTACATTACTGTAATTCAGCTTTAAATATACTCTTTTTTTTAAAAGCTTACCAAACGCCTCTTCTTAGTATTCACAATACTAAAATTTGGCTTCTTCGAACGCTTAGATCTAACTCTGACATTTTTCTTCAAACTGCGCCATAATCATTATCTCATATAGAACAATCCTTTACACAACCTGCATAATGTATAGAGTTAAAAACATACAATAAACATTATTTCCTCAAATATGTTACAAACAATTAAATTACAGTCCTTTTCCGGACTTTCTCCTACACAAGTTCCTACTCTCCTGCTCCCCCTATTGAAATAATCCTATTTTATTATTAACACCACCCAACTAATTCCTAATAAGACTCAACAAGATGCTTTAAACATAGACTTATTCAGCTGCACCTAACCTACGCCACTTATGGCTTGATTCTTGAAATTTGACTCAAATAGACGTATCCTAAGTGTACATGATTAAATTTTTTTTTTTTTTTTTTTTTTTTTTTTTTTTTTTTTTTTTTTTAAAAGTATTCCCAAGATGCTCCTGCATCAGATTCCTGGGCTTAAAAAGGTTCATGAGCTCTTGCTCATGAGTTTCATTTGTTTTCCCATTTACAAAAGTAAAACTTTTACAAAACAAATATCTTCCTCATTTAATTTTTCATACAAATGTGCATGTTCTTGACTTCCACACTTGGTTCTTGTTTTGCTTGCTGTCTTTTCCTTCCAAAGTATATCTTGTTGCCTCACCATCTTCTTTGTAGCCTTCTTCTTCACATATTCATCCTCTTGAATGAGGATATCAACTCCCATTATCTCTTCTTGAACTCTTAGAAGAGCTCTCTTCTCCAAGTACTTGACCTCCTTATCAAGCAAACCTGTACAATCACCATTCAAAGCAAAGTTAGAAACAAATATTTGAGACCCTTGGGTCTCTCCAAATTTTTGAACCCGTACTTGCTGCTCCAATGTGACTTCTTGGTCCTTTGTCTTCATTTCTTCTCCACAGCAATGTTCTACCTCCTCAAATCTTGTCATAGGACAAATTTTGTTCTTCGCTTCATGATTAATGGCATATTTTAAGGCTGCCAACTCTTCCAACAACTGCTCTTTACTTTGATACACAAAAGGCTTGTTTGGTTCCTCAACTAGAAACTCTCCATCAAGGTTTTCTATCTCCTTCAAGATATCTTCCTCAATTGTCAAGGCTAAGCATTTAGCCTTCTCTCCATCTTCTTCTTGTAGCTGTTCTATCCCTTCTTGTTTCTTATCAAACAACTCTCCTTCACCTGTAAATGCTTGATCAAACTGCCACATTTCTCCTTCACATTGCAGATCTTCCTCCTTCGTGATTAATACATTTGAATCAAAATCAATTATATCAACATCATGCAACTGAAAATTATCATCTTCAATCTTTTCCAATTCTGAAATTTGATCACTATACCTTTGTTCTTCATCAACATGCAGCTCTTCATTTCGTTTGTCCTCTTGAGTAAGGACTTCTTCTTCCTGCTTGATCAATTCTTTATGCTGATCCTTCTTCATGTCTTCATTACTTGAGGCATTACAACAAGCCTCTTATTCTTGCTTAAGCACTCTCTCATGAGATGCTTCACCTCCTTGATCCATGAGCATCTTCATTGGATCATATGTTTTTCCTTCCTCCTCAATTTGCTTTCCTGTAAACAAAACATCAAATGAAATGTCAGATACAAAAACATTTGGCCACTTGCTCATTGGAGTAATTGTTTGTTGCTTGTCCATTTCTTCAATGATGAGATCCATCTCATACTGAACTTCTTCTTCAAACTAAAATTTCTCTTCAAGCTCTTCATTCTTGAGCTTATCCTTGTTTTTATACTTCTTCTTCTCTGTCCTTAAGGCAACTCTTAGCCTTTTTCTTATTTTTCTCTCCATCACTAATCTAATTGGCCATCTTACTCTTTTCTTCTTCATTACCCATCCTTGCCATGGGTTTTCCATATTTTCTACCATGCATTTTATCATGGCTATCCTTGCTTTTATCTCGTTCACTTCTCTTTGGTACTGTTCCTCTTTTTGTCTCTTTCTTTCTTCTCTTTCTTGTTTCTCTCTCTTTATCTGATTTATGTTTCTTCTTGGCAGTCCCTCTATCACTCTTCTCAACTCTTCAATCTCCATCCTTTACCTCACCTAAGTCTGTTTCACCTTAGTCTTTTGGCAAACTATCCAAACTTCTTTTTGGATCTTCTTCCTTCTTCTTGAGCAATTCCCTTTGCTCTTCTTCTAGAGCTTCTTTTAGCTCTTCCACTAAGCCTTCCTTGGCTTTTCTCTTCTTAAGCCTCAATGGCTTGACTGCCTTGAACCTACAACCTCAAAATACATTATTTCTGCAAAAAATACTGATTAGAAGAGTATAACATTTTCCTTTTTCCAGGAGCTTACTAGCTCTCTTCCTTTGTTCTTCAAGCCTCTATGGCTTTTGGACTCTCTCTTGCCACTCACTCCTTTCTTTCCACTTCAAGGGTTTTCACTTTTTTTGTCAAACCTTTCAAGCCTTACTGCTATGTTATTCTTCATCAAAATTCAAAAATTTCTACCTTTTCCAACTTTACAAATGCAAATAATATAGTTTCTTCAGAACAATATTTTCACAAAACATTCATACCTAATTCTTTGATGCAGCTATTTCTCCAAGAACTCGAACCTTGAGCTCTGATACTAAATGATGAATTTCAATCTATCTGGAAACTTCAAAACAAAACTTTGATCAACTATCTTGAATTGCTGGCCTTAGTCTTCAAACAATACTTTCTCCAATTTTCTTCTCCTCTCATATAGCAGCGTTGGCAACTTCAACCACTCCAAACTATTTCCTTCTATTTGCAGTCTTCACACAGTGCATTATCTCTGCAAATTCAACATTCTGATCCAAAAGGCTCTACCAGTTGAGCTAAGACGGCTCTGATACCTAAATGATGGACTGAAATCTTCCTTAGACTACCAATTTGATAGACCAGCATACATCCAATAGGGCTAAAATATAAATATAAATATATATATATATATATATATATATATTTGATAGAATTAAATTATATATGTATTTCAGACAAAAACAATGTCACCTTACACGTGAATGATATCTACCTCAGTTACAAACGGGCCTCCATCCCCTGATTCACTCTCAGACTTTGATTTCTCTGTCCCTTTCACTTCAGCAAGAATCATTTCCAACATACTAAACATATGCGTTTATCTCCATCCTATCTCGCTCAGCATTATCTTTCTGAACCTTTCTTTGCATCAATGATCTCCTTCGGCCTCATTGGAATTGATGATTTCAGCGGTGTCAGTAGCTTCATTGGTATTCCCAGATCCATTATTCACTTTGACATACCTAAACGGCTTTCAACCATAGGCAAATCCCTTTCATCACTCCAGACTGGATCATCATATATATACCATCTTCAAATGAACCGTATGCAAATAAGTGAATTCCTTCACGTCTGGGCCTGGTCTGTGTGCATTCTTTTGTGGCCAATGGTTATATGAAATGCATGTCTCTCTTCGCCTCACCACATTCGAGTTTGTATGGCTACGATGCCATAACATTCATCTCACCCAGGCTTACACAGCCTTCCAAATAGGCGTAGACTCTTTCACCTTTGGGATTGCATCTCTGATTAACCGTATGCCTGGGTGCTCATATACAAGTTAACATTCTAAATTGACCAGCTGTTTCAATGGCTAGTTGACTCTTCAGTCGGCTGCATGCAAAGATAGCATTCACAAATACACTACAACATTTATTTAATATGATGCCATCTGTGGGAATTAAACCCACGCCAATTTTCTAGTTGACTATTTACACTTAAAACAGGTAAACATAATGCAAGCTTTATCTCCAGTTTTCTTAAGGAGATCTATTAACGCATATGCAGGATTTAAACACAAGAACATAAGAATAGATAACTGACAGATTGCTTAGTAGAAAACATAGTGGAATTCACATGTACGCACTATAGTAAACAATATAACTTCTATTCCATGCAATCTAACTTCTATTCCATCCATTCGATGCATAACTGAAGATTACACTACTGTAATTTGGCTTTAAATATACTCTTTTTTAAAAAGCTTACCAAACACCTCTTCTTAGTATTCACAATACTAAAATTTGGCTTCTTCAAATGCTTAGATCTAACTCTAACATTTTTCTTCAAACTGCGCCATAATCATTATCTCATACAGAACAATCCTTTACACATCCTGCATAACGTATAGAGCTAAAAACATACAATAAACATTATTTCCTCAAATCTGTTACAAATAATTAAATTACAGTGCTTTTCTGGACTTTCTCCTACACAAGCTCCTACTCTTCTGCTCCCCCTATTGAAATAATCCTATTTTATTATTAACACCACCCAACTAATTCCTAATAAGACTCAACAAGATGCTTTAAACATAGACTTATTCAGCTGCACCTAACCTACGCCACTTATGGCTTGATTCTCAAAATTTGACTTAAATAGATGTATCCTAAGTGTATATGATTAAATTTTTGTTTTTTTTTGTTTTTTTTTAAGTATTCCCAAGATGCTCCTGCATCAAAATCAAGGATTGATCCTGAGACCTGGGTGATCCTCATTTGCATCAGACACCTTGGACCTGATTCATGAATACGAAAAAATAATTAGATGTCAAAAAAAGTGTAGAATTTAAAGGTGGATGAGTTATGCATCCCTCCA
Organism: Torreya grandis; assembly: GCA_037957365.1. Classification (NCBI taxonomy): domain Eukaryota; kingdom Viridiplantae; phylum Streptophyta; class Pinopsida; order Cupressales; family Taxaceae; genus Torreya; species Torreya grandis. Next base: position 390,514 of record JARHVA010004519.1, on the reverse strand, counting down.
CATTATTTTTACACTTAGATCAGTCTTCTCATTGTCTTTAAGTTATATTTTTCATATCTCAAAGCTATAGTGTACTTTACTACACTATGTAGGATTCATCTTATGGTTCTACTTTCTGTGTTCAATCCTTCATGCAATTGTACATTATTTAGATTCTACACAAATCTAAGTTTTATTTTCATTGATATAGTGAACACGCTGGTAATCACTACCACTACTATCATTGTACTCAATTTATAATGGTATAACAATAGAAATTTGAAACATTTTAGAAGGTTGGGTCATGGCATACTTCTCTTAAAGAGGAGCTACCCTGATGACAAATAAAATGTCTAAGGAATAATATTACTTGGATTTTTTTTAAATTAACAAGTAACATCCTTTCATAACATTTTCAATTGTCCATGATGATAATGCTCAATCTTACCTTACTAGAATTTCAAATACAACCATTTAATACAACCACTTCTTTCTTTGTTTAAGGCTAAAATAATGACTTTTCAACTTATGTGTCATCTTTGTGACACCAAAGCGAATAGGATGAGGTGTGGCATTCACATTTTCCAACATAAGGTTCCACAAGATTCTAAAATTTAGTTACAGAGTTTATGTTTTTTTGTCTTGAAAGACCAATAATTATCCATCATAAAGTTTTTAAACTTAATTCTAGTTGTGTTTACCATCCAAATATGCTCTTAGCTTAGCAAAAATTATTGGTAACCTACTATTATTAACACAACACTTATGAAATAAAATATTCCCCACCATTTGTGTGGGTTTTCAATTAGAAAATTTTTAGGAACATAGGTTTTCTAAGCTGTAATGATTATAATTTACCTTAACATGCTTGTTGACTAGAGTGTTATCAACACCTCTAATCATGTATTACAACCATGGGATCTTTCAAGGATAAAAATATTAATGAATTTTCAAATTAGTTATTTAACTTAGAATTAGAAGCTTGAGCACAAATTTATTTAATTTTATTAGTTTTCTCATATTTCAAGGAGGTGTTATTATGCAAAACCTTGTAACTTTAGGACAATAGTTGCATTAATCAAAACGTCAACAAAATCCTAGATTTGAAGTGAAATTCTTCTAAAATCTGTATTATACCATGTGCTTAATCATATCAACATTCATCACATTATTTAATCCAAATAAATTATTTTAAAGTTCACCAAGATCTCTAAATAACGAGCATGCAATAATTTTGAATTCCTGTAGAGGCACAATGAGAGCTCAAAAAACAAAAAAAAATCAACAAAGAAAATGTTTATATTAACCAAATTAGAATAATAAGTACATATAGGGTGAAATTAGGTCACCAAAAAGGTAAAACCCTAATTCATAATTAGAATACACTTAAAGGTAAATGACCCCTAATAACTTAATTAACTAGCCTAAGTAATGTGTAGGTAAAACCACTAGGTGGAAAAACACCTACACTAACACCCCACCTAAAGCATAGCTCATGTGAGTAGAAGAATTAGGTCTTGGAAATGAGGCTTAATGAGGTACCCAAGCATAAATCAACTCTCATAAATTAGGGTAAAGAATAAAATCGATAGGAACAAAACTCCTCCCCAAAAGAAAGCAATGAAGAGAAGAGAGCTAAAAAGCCCCACTAAGGTTTACAATTGATATTAGCCACCTGATGTCCCTCAGAGGAATGCTCAAAAGTGACTGTGAATTTGAATTAGATGCAGTGAAGAGTGGTTCACCTTAAAATAGTGAGTTTGTCCACCAAGTGCCTGATGGATCTTAAACCAAAGTGTAATTCCTACAAAAGGAATGATTATCATACTGTGAGTTAGATGGGTCAATTTCTCTATGCCAATATGGAGCACTAGAATCAGAGGTGAGGAAGGTCTACTCTGTAACTATGGAATAGACTACTTGATGTCTAATGTACCGTAGATTAGTAGACCATTTACTTATAATTTTGAAAGTAGACCAGAGATAGGTGGATCAAGAAATAAATCTTTAATATCTAAAAGGTGATAAGGAGATGGTGGAGGTGTGTCTACTTAACTTCTATAGTCATGTGCAGAAGAAGAGATGTCAATAGGTACATGTAAGTTTGAAGAGGAATCTAAAGATTTCAAAGGAGAGTCAAGACAAAAATGTGAGAAGCTATATAGCTAAGTTTGATTATTGACCATTCCCATAGCTAAAATAGTATCACTGTACAACTCCCTAATGTACACTGAATTTGGAGTGAATTTAACTCGCATGCCTGGAACAAGGTGAGTAATCTGATAGACTAACATGAGATTAGTTGAGAGTGAGGGCACACTTAGAACATTATTGAATTTTCCACCACTCACTTTAATAGAACCTCTCTTAAGAAACTTTTTAGAAGTGTTGTCACTAGTTGTATAGAGGACATGTCACATGGTTCCAAGGAATTGAACTCAATCTATGAAGATTCCACGTGATGTGAAGCATTAGAGTCAATAAACCATGTAGGAGGAGTTAGAGGCACAAATACAACCAAGGATTTGCCCTTATATTTCCCCTCTTATGTCTCTTTTGCCTTTTACTTTCCATAGTAATTTTCCTTATTAGATTCATGGGTTGATTAAGATGGTTTGACAAAATATGAAACACCTATGTTATTCTAAATAAGAAGGCTAGTAAGGTGGTCAATTTGTTTCTTCAAACATTTACTCTTATCATGATTACCTAAGTTATGCCCATATTTGATCCAATATTTTTTAAGCTTATGACTGGAATAAGGGGTCACATTATTTGATTTGGAGGTGGAAAAATTTTCATCCTTCTCAACATTTTCTTGCTCTGCTTTCTCTCTATTGTTAGAAGGCTTATCATTTTTAGAAATTAGTGAATGATATTTAGATGACTTCATCATTCCCATATGTATCAACTTATCTTACTTCCAAATTATGTTGTAAATAAAGGTATCTAAAAAGGTCATCTTCCATGCGGTGTCAAGATCACTCGTAGTGGCATGAAAGGTGAACACAAATATAGAAAATTTAAGACCCAGTTTAGAGAGTATTGATAGAACAAGTTGTTCATCTTTCTTGTCAATTCCACATTCTTTCAACTACAATCTCAAAAGTTTGAATTTGGTGAAGTCTTAAAGAGTGTCTAAGTCATCTAGGCTCAATCCAATGAGCTCTTTTTCTAGCTCATGTCCTCTCATCACATCCTGCACTCCAAAGATCTTGGTGAGTTGGGTCCACATTTTAGTAGGTGTTTTCATAGATTTGATATGAAAGATTAAATCGTGAAAAACCCATAAAAAATATGTAGGTAGATTTTTCATCAATGCCCTTTTGACATGAGTTTTAAGGTAGAAAAGAATCATGCTTCTAGGGTCAAAAAAATAACCATAAATCTGTGAACTTTCTCAAAAATATAAAAGAGACCCATTTGATATCTCAAAAATCCCACAAGGAATATGTAACTAGATTTTCAATCTGCGATCATTTGACATGAGTTTCAAGGTAGAGATGAATCATGCCTCTTGGGTTAAAAATGTGACCATACAGAAGAAAAAATAGCTATGGAGAATGCATGCATTTCATACCAAAGGAGATAAATGCATGAGGCTATTTGGAAAGGACTAATACCATGTTAGAGTTCACCAAGATCTCTAAATAGTGAGCATGTTGTAATGTTGAATTCTTGTAGAGGCAGAATGAAAGATCCAAAAATAAGAAAATTCCACAAAGGAAATGTTTTCATTAACTAACTTAGAATAAGAAGAAAGTATATGTAGGATGAAAATAGGTCACAAAAAAATTAAAACCCTAAATCACAATTAAAACCCACTTAAAGCTAAATGACCCCAAATGACTTAATTAACTATCCTAAGTAAGCTAAAAGGACATATAGGTAAAACCACTAGGTGGGAAAATATATGCACTAAAAAATTCAACCATACCATTATGGTTACTTATATTTCAATCATTATCAATTAATGGGTTAGTGTAATGCCCTACACCAACCACATTGAATATCAAAAAAGCCATTATAAGCATTCACATGCAAACCTAGGGTTTTTATCATGTTCTCCATTTCTAGTGATCTTATGATGATCCAAGGATACCAACCTAACCATCTAATAATCAATCAGTTGAGGGCATTCACCCAAATTTTATCACTCTTTTTTAGCATAAAATCAACATACATTCCATTCATGGTTTTAAAAAAACCTAAAATATTTATTCTGAAATATCCCTTTTTGGTATATACAAAAAGTAATACCTTATCCATAGTATGTTGGCACTTATAGGCCAATAGATGCATGTGTTTTATCAAGTACAAGCTTTCTTATTTTGTACAAAATTCTAACTCATAGGACCAAGTAGTGCTTAATAATCACTCATTTCAAGTTTAGATTATATCATGGCTATAAATCAGTCAACAAAAATGGCATATACAACCAAAACACATAAACAACTATGTATATATAGTAACCAAATGTTACATCAAAATATCTTACCTTTACACCATCAAAGGGTGAGTTAGCCTTGGAAATAGCCTTGCCAAAACAATGAGCAACATATTATTGCTAATATATTTTACTTAGCTTAATACCACTCTTCAAAAGATTGTTATATCAACTAAATTTTTTTGCATTTTAACTTCTTTTTATCTAAATCCAATTGTATAAAAGATCATAATATTCAATTATTAATAACCAAAAACCATTTTAAGGCTTCATTTAGCACACTTTTTATCATTCTTCAAGTAAAATAAGACAACACCATAATGGTGTTCTAATTGAAACATGTTGAAAACATCAACCCTGAAAACTTTCTCTTTGATTAAATCATGGCAACAAACATGGCATCATAATTTCTTTGATTGTAGCATGGCTACCAAAAATAAGAACATTTATGCACATTCCAACATTGCTCTTGAAACAGGGTATTAAATATAATAGGTGTGAAAATACCATAGTAAAAGGTATTAACAACCTTATTAATATGTCAACATGTCCCTTCATATTGTCATAAAATAATGAAAACACAATGTAAGACTCAATATAACTTACCTATGTATAACAAAAATTCTGCCTAAAATAGAATGTTGGCCATAACAATCTCCAACATTTTTTGAATCTTATGAGGGTTAACCAAAATCATTATTTGATAAAACATACTTATCTCTAGAGTTCTTATTTATCACCTTTTCTTAAGGAAGGGTTTATTAAAATAATGTCTGTTATTTTATATCTATGCATCTGAGAAGTTACGAACAATTATTAATGTCTCATAGAATAGATGCCTTATGATGCTTATTTATAAAAAGTGATCCAAAAGTTTTCTAACTTGCTAAAACAAGTCATTCATATTCACCCAACTAGACCCTCCAAGATTGAGTGACACCTCTATACTTCCTAATGATATCATATCTCGAAATCATAAGATGGCTCACCCATGCAAGCCATCAATGGTCACCAAATCATTATTTCTTATTTCCAATATCAAGCTTTTATCACTATTATTCCAATTGACATGTTTTATCAATTCAATGATTGGATAGTGATGTTTGTTTTGATTTAATGTAGATATGGGAAAGGGTAGAGTTAGCCAAGGCTTAAGGTGACTATAAAAACAATTAATCACAGACTTAATAGCTTCTATCCTTTTAAAGTCATGGAACAACATACCAATCTATTCAACTCAAAAGAGGCTAAAAGATTATAAAAAGATCAAGCTCTAACTCAATTCAAGATGCCCCTTCAAAAGTGGAGATCCTGATCTTTATTTATTTACCCAAGTAAATTAGATACTCTCACCATATTCAGTGCTCTAGGTTTATGCCAATCCCTCAATATTTCGTAATTCATAATGTCCTAGGAATTTAATAATGGATTATGTATACAAGTCAGCAATAGATACCAAACAATGTTTCCTCACTTCCAAGAGTAAATCAGTTATCACTAGCCTCCTATTGACTCTCCCATACAAGTCAACAGTCAACAAGTGTTGCTTGCCCTTATGCAACTTGATTTTGGGAAAGGGTGACCCAACCAAAGCTATCATAATTATAATAGTGATATTGTATAAAATTACATATTTACATACATACATTAATTTCAATAAAAATAGGAATTTATAGCACCTTAATATTGCAGCACAAAGCATTGTATTATTTAACTCAAGAGCTGAAATGCTTTTATAAAATCATATCATATCCCTTTCAAATGGAACATTTTATTAGTTCCATGTTATAAAAAAATATTATCAAAAATATTATAGGATCTATAATTTTGTAAAATTCAATGGTAAGTAAAACATGATTAAGTCTCAAATCAAACCAATACTTATGTTACTTTACAAGAGTGAAAGATTAATATTTTAACTTGAAAATATCTAGAGCACAATTCTTTGATACGAGATGAAACAACCACCTAAAAAAGCTTCTTTGATATATTGAGATCTATTTATACCTATGGTAAAAGTCCCATGGCACTCAAGAGAAACAATCTCTCAATAGCTTGATGAATATCATAACTATGTTAGGTCAACTGAGATATTCAATTGAAGTTAATTAATCTTAAAGGATTTCATTAGGAAATTCATTATTCATATTAGATTTACATTTAAACACAAAACTTTTATAAAAATAAAATCAACAGCTAATAAATTTCAAAGGATAATTTGTAGGCTTATACAATTGAATGGTGTCATTCTAATTAAGATTAAAACCTAATCTCATTTCCTTTCTTATGTTTTATATTATGATTTATGTATTCGTGTTTCGAATTAAATATTATAATAAATAATGTAAATGAGTTTATATTTTACTTTTTAGGTTTATTATTTATATATATATAATATTGGGTAAATTGGATTCCTTATATAAAATCACTATGCATGTAGCTAAGAGTATGTGGTTATGTGTTTATTGGGCATTGGTTTTTTTTAAAAACATATAAGGCATTTTTGTATTGAATGAATTAGGAAGAAGAGGCACGTATGCCATTCTTGCTTACGAATCAAGGTGTCATGTTACTAGTATAAAAATTTATGATGAAAAATATAATTAGTAAGAAATATTATTTTAACATTTAATTTTAAAGTATGAAAATCCACTCTACTTAAATTGAGTTAATTAAAATACAAATAAATTAATAATTTAAAAAATTGGAATATAACTTCTCTTAAAACTAGGAATGCTACATTTATGTGAAATTAAAAAAATATATATAATCTAAGTTTGTGACATTAATAATTCATAAAAAATATTTATATCCTCAATTGAAACTACATAAACAATGAAATTTATTAAATATTAAATCCAATGGAATAAAATTCATAATAAACAAATACAGGTGAAACTATATGTGTAAAAAATATTAGGTTATGAAAATCTCAGTAAAGTTGAATTCGCTATATTTGTTACACACAAGAAGAGATTCAATAACACAACAGACAAATATTATATATCAATACCTCAATAATAAATTAAATAAAAATATTAAATATATATCACATATTTTACATACACACATTAGTTTTAGGACTATTAATAATAAAAATATTCACTTTAAGGAGTTGTAATTATGTTTAAGTAACTTGATTAATTTTTTTTCCCATCGAACCAATCATGTGATAGTTTAGTTCTATACCTAAATAAATCTAGTATATATAATAAACTAAATATATTATCTATCAAGACCTCAATAAACTAAACTATATAAATATGCGTTGATCATCTATAGGTCAGTTCTCTAGGGGGCGAGGGGTAATATAAATAGGCATACCCATTTCCCATCACATCTAGGAGGAGCAAGGGACAGTGGGGGATGCACTAACAAGATTTAAAAATAAAAGTTCTATAAAAATGTAATTCAACAAAAAAAATAAATCTTTAAGGATCATTTTTAGGTTTCTACAATTAAATGATGTCATTCTAATTAGGGCTAGAACATGATCTCATTTCCTTTCTTCTTTTTATCTTATGATTTATGTAGTTGTGTCTCGAATTAGATATCATGATTAAAAATGTAAACAAGTTTATATTTTATTTTATAAGTTTATTATATATATTTTTTTAAATATTTAATATTGGGCAAATTAGATTCCTTATATCAATTCTCTATGTATGTAGCTAAGAGTATGTGGTTATTGAACATTGGTTTTTTTCAAAAAACATAGAAGGGATTTTTGGAGTGAGTGAACTAGGAAGAAGAGGTACCCATGTCATTTTTGGTAATGAATCAAGGTGTCATGCTAGTAGTATAAATAGTTTTTTAAAATATCATGAAAAATATAATTAGTAAGAAATACTATTTTAACATTTAATTTTCAAGGATGAAAATTCTCTTTATTTAAATTTGGTTAATTAAATTTTAGATATACTAATAATTTAAAAATTAAAATAAAACTTCTCTTAAAACAAGGAATGCATCATTTATATAAAATAAAAGTAAAATAAAAAATTATATAATCAAAATTTGTAACATTCAAAAATCGTAAACATTATTTATATCCTCAATTCAAACTAGTATATTCACACTACATAGATAAAATATATTAAATATGAAATACAATGGAAGAAAATTCATAATAAATAAATGTGGGTAAAACTTTATGTGTAAAAAAAAATGGGTTATGAATATCCCAATAAAGTTGAACTCTCTATATTTATTACATACAAGAAGAGATTCAATAACACCGAATATATATATATATATATATATATATATATATATATATATATATATATATATATATATAGTTTTACGATTATTAATAGTATAGACATTCACTTTAAGTTGTTATAATTAGGTTTATACAATTTTATTAGTTTTTTATATTATTCTCCCATCCAACCAATAGTGAAATTGGTTGAATGAAACACTTAATTAAGTAAAATTGATCCACAAATTGTAAAATGTTATTACAATTAGGTTTGACAGTCTTCTTTTTTTTTGCATTCTAGTCTCCCACCTCAACAATCTAGTGATTAGGCGAATGAGTTAATTATGGAAAATTGAGATGAAAATCACTTTATATTATCACAATTAGGTTTATGTGGAGTCAATTTACCCTAATCTAATCGTCCATCTAATGAATCAAGAGATTAGTTTAATTGTGACACTCATTTAGATAAAACCCATACACAACTCGCACTATGTGGTTGTAATCATATTCAATAGCTCAATTTTCCATATTTGTGTCCATAATTGAGTAAACTGATTAATTAGTTTAGCAAGGCAATTAGTTAATTAAAATTGAACACCAAATAAATTTATGTTGCCACAATGTTTTTTAGGGGAGTGGATTTCCCCTATTTGTATATCCCATTCAACAAATGGAGTAATTAGTCTAATCTTAGACTCAATTAGGGTAAGTTTAGCTACAAATCATTTTTTGTTGTTAGAATTAGGTTGAGGGGGACTGATTTCCATTAATTATTTACCATGTTAAAATTATTGACTATTTGTTTCAATGAGACAATAAAATGAATCTATTAATTTATTTCTCAAGGAACTCAATTAGTTCAAGGAGAGTAAAATTTCCCTAATTTCATTCTCTATTGAACCAATAAACTAATTTACCTTCAATGGGGAACTTAATTATATTAAATTAAGCCTTAAATCACTTTAGATTATCATACTTAAGTTTAGGTTCACCCATTTAAATTAATGTCATCCCTGATTGAGTGTATTGACTAATTGATTCAATGAGGTACAATTATAGAAAATTGACCCCCAAACCATAATAGGTAATCATAATTAATTTGAGAGGCTAAATTTTTGCTAATTGCATCCCCAATAGAATGTATTGACTTATTAGTTGGATGGGATCCTCAATTAGGGAAACTTTATCGTCAAAACACATTATATGGTCATATTAAAGTTGAGGGGTTTCAATTTCCCTCATTAATTTTGCCACTGAACCATTTGATAAAATTAATTATATGGGGATGTAATTAAATAAAATTTTGCTCTAAGTCATTTAGTTTGTTTAAATTTGTATTAGGGGGATCAATATACTTTAATGGCTTCCCAAATTAAACTAATAAACTAATTAATTTAAATGGGGATTTAGATAAAATTGATTTAAAATAGATTTAACAAGTCATAATAAGGTTGAGGGGGCTCGATTACTTCTAATGTGTTCCCAATTGAGACATATTTAGTTATTATTTCAATGGGGCATTGAATTATGGAAAATTGAGTCCCAAATTATATTAGGTGGTCCTAATTCGGTTGATATTTTTTATTTATATTATTTTCATTACCAATTAAAGTAGTCAACTAAGTGGTTCAATAAGGAACCAAATTTAAAATAATTAAGCCCTAAATGAAATCAAATGGTAAAAAATAGGTTGAGAGGGGTCTATTTCACCTAATTACTTACCCATTAAATGTATCAAAAAAATTGACTCAATGGGTGACTCAATTAGGTAAAATTGAGACTTAATTCACCTTATGTTGTCACAATTTGGTTGAGGGGATTTGATTTAGCATATTCATGTCTGTAATTGTATGTATATTTTAATTTTTTTAATGGGGGAGTTAATAAGGGAAAGTTTAACGATAAATATCTTTTATACTTGAAGGAATTGATTTCTTCTAGTTGTGTTCCTAATTAAACCAATTTACTAAATAGTTTAATTGAGGACTTAATAATGGAAAAAGTAACACTAATCATATTTGGTGGTCATAATTTAGTCAGGAGGGGTCTATTTCTGCTAATTATTTCAACCATTAAATTAGTTGTTAAATTGGGTCAATGGTGGTCTCAAATTGTGAAAAGTGAGGCCCAAACCACTTTAGGTGGTTGTAATTACATTGAGGGGGATAAATGTCATGTCCCCTTTTCAGTTGACATCTTTGGAATTGATGGTTAGCCTATTATACGACCTTTGTAGGCTGATAGGATGGATAGAGGGTCTTAATGGAGCTTGGCTTAGCTTCGACTTGCAGAATTGTTCCAGTTGGCTTTCATTTGGGCTCTTTCAGACATGTATTGAGGGAGATATTAATATTTGATTGATTTAATTAAATATTAATTATTTAGCCTATTTTTAATTATGAAACCCTAATTCTAATTTAAGAAACCCTAATTAGGGCAAGTGCATATTTTTGGAGGATATAAGGGTTTCTTATTGGAGGGAGGCAAATTATTCATTGATTATTGATATTGATTGTTGCTAAGAATTCTTCTATGAAGACTAAGCCAAGGGTTCCAAGATTCCATCTGCATTGGAGAACGTCCACTCTTTAGTGTGTGCGATTCAGAGGCTGTGAAATATCAATTGATCTATTGCCGATTTGAGAGATAGCTTCATACAGAGGTTTACAAATTTGAGAGGTAACTTCATACAAAAGTTGTCACAGAGCTTTCCAGTTATTTATTTAATTAGGTTTTTGGTTCAATAAGTTATACAAATAGAGATCTTCTATATTAGAGTCATATATCTTGAGATTAGGGGTCCAACAAACAAAGTGTGTTATATTGGCGGTCGTACCAAGTCTGTACAGATCCGTACCGATCCACACAGAGACCGACATCGACAGGTAGAGGCTGACAGAGACCGACATCGATCGGCATCGGTAGCATATCAACTGATGATAGCATAATAACCAATGTCGGTGACTGTGTGTTGACACAGTAACCCGAGCAGTCCCAGATTCAAGGTTTATTTCCAGATTTGCAAAAGCCCAGGTTTTTAAGACCGTATTTGAATATTATTTTATATGCATGACAGAGGACATCTATTGTAATATTTTGAGTGAATAAATAAGAGATTATACTGTGATTTATTTGTTTATTTGAATTTATCTTGCAAAAATCACAATTTGTTCTTATTTCATACAAAAAATTAGAATACATAGAAAAGCAATTCAGAACTTTTGTCTTTTTATAGTCCCTATTGGTTGGGGATACTACAGTGGTATTAGATCTTTTGTTAAAAAAAAGAGACCCTAAGAAAGGGATATTACAGTGGTATCAGAGTTAAATCCTACCATCCTGAGGGTTTGACAATCTTATGCAGCCACAAGAGTTAGGACCACATAGGTATTTCACACGTAGTAGAGCTTTGCTTGAAGGTGATCAGGTTTTAGAACAACAGTTGATCACCATGAGTGACAGGCATGAGGGTAGCCCACACAGGGGCCACATACATAATGATGATCCAGACACTCAAGAATTCTTTCGAGTTATGGCTACAGGCCAGCAACAAATGAATCAGGCACTTCAAGGACTCACTACTATGGTAGAGAGGATGAACACACCTATTTGATAGAATGGGGAGCAAGGAGATAACATGAGTGCTACTGTTAATCAGAGACCACAACAAACCCATTCCAGAATAGCTGATAGACCTACACGTCCTACGTTTATTCAGGAGGAACCAAAGGTTCCAACAGAGGCAAAGGCTTTAGAGCATAAGGCAGAGGCAGATTTAGAGCTTCACATACAAGAGGCACGCCTATCCCGCATTCAGTCCGATGCGTCATTTAGACTTCATGGAGTTTTGGTAGGATAAAAGGTCATCACCCTTCTTGATACAAGAGCCACACATAATTTTATAGATGCTAGATTTGTGAAGAAGCATGGACTCACTACTAAAGATTTTGAGGGCATTAGAGTTAAGGTAGCCGATGGTCACACTCTTAGGTGTGAGCATATGATTAGAGACCTCCCATTGCACTTGAACAACTATGAGTTCAACGCTGATTATTATGTGGTGAACATGGGGGATATAGACTTAGTCTTGGGTATGAAGTGGCTTCATTCATTTGAGGAAGTTACTCTTCGTCTCAAGGACATGGAGGTTCATTTTGATGTTGGTGGGAAGACAGATATTCGTAAGGTAATACGGGGCCGCAGCTTCAAACATATGTTTTTTCATCAAATGGAGAGGCTCATACCACATGACATGATAGAGTGCGCTACTAAGTACACATTGGCACCAACACAGGAGAGACAAGTGGATGAGCTTTGTCTTGGGGTGAGTTCAGTTCAGGAGATAGCACATGTGGCAAGGACTCAGCTTTCTTTTATAGACGGGTCACATGTTGATGATGATATGAGTATGTTTAGCATTCACACTCTGAATTCAGATATTGTAGAGGGTACAGGAGACAGGAGCATGCAGTCAATTGGTATTGTTCACATTACTCAAGTGAGGAGTTTACTTGAGTTACTAGTTGATTCTTGTTCATGGATGGGATGTTGGGATCCTTAACTTGGTACTTGGGATGATGTGACGACACTAGATGAGAGTTGTGATAGACATGGCATGGAGTTTGCATTGATTGACAGTGGTGTAGATCATGACTACATTTGGGATCTAGGTGGATTGAGTGGTTTATCATTCAGCCATTGCTTGGGGTCAAGCAATTTCAGGAGGGGGGGATTGTCATGTCCCCTTTTCAGTTGGCATCTTTGAAATTGATGGTTAGCCTATTATACGACCTTCGTAGGCTGAAAGAATGGATAGAGGGTCTTAATGGAGCTTGGCTTAGCTTCAACTTGCAGAATTGTTCTAGTTGGCTTTCGTTCGGGCTCTTTCGGACATTTATTGAGGGAGATATTAATATTTGATTGATTTAATTAAATATTAATTATTTAGCCTATTTTTAATTATGAAACCCTAATTTTAATTTAATAAACCCTAATTAGGGCAAGTGCATCTTTTTGGAGGATATAAGGGTTTCTTATTGGAGGGAGGCAAATTATTCATTGATTATTGATATTGATTGTTGCTAAGAATTCCTCTGTGAAGACTGAGCCAAGGGTTCTAGGATTCCATTTGCATTGGAGAATGTCCACTCTTCAGTGTGTTCAATTTAGAGGCTGTGAAATATCAGCTGGTCTATTACCGATTTGAGAGATAGCTTCATACAGAAGTTATCACAGAGGTTTACAAATTTGAGAGGTAACTTCATACAGAAGTTGTCACAGAGCTTTCCAGGTATTTATTTTATTAGGTTTTTGGTTCAATAAGTTATACAAATAGAGATATTCTATATTAGAGTCATATATCTTGAGATCAGGGGTCCAACAAACAGGGTGTGTTATATTGGCGGCCGTATGAAGTTCGTACAGATCCGTATCGATCCGTGCAGAGACTGACATCAGCAGGCAGAGGCCAACAGAGACCGACATCGGTTGATGATAGACCGACGTCGACAGAATAGCCAACCGACATCGACCGACGTCGGCAGCATATCGATCGACAACGGCATAATAACCGACGTCGACAACTGTGTGTTGACACAGTGACTCGCGCAGTTCCAGATTCATGGTTTATTTCCAGATTTGCAAAAGCCCAGGTTTTTAAGACCGTATTTAAATATTCTTTTATATGCATGATAGAGGACATCTATTGTAATAGTCCGAGTGAATAAATAAGAGATTATACTGTGATTTATTTGTTTATTTGAATTTATCTTGCAAAAATCGCAATTTGTTCTTATTTCATACAAAAAATCAGAATACACAGAAAAGCAATTCAAAGCTTTTGTCTTTTTATAGTCCCTATTGGTTGGGGATACTACAGTGGTATCAGAGCTTTTGTTAAAAAAAAAAGACCCTAAGAAAGGGATATTACAATAAATTTTCCATAATTACATCCTCAATTTAACCACTCAATAAATTAGTTCAATGAAAAAATCTATAAAGTCAAATTAATACTAAATAATATTATGTAATCAAAATTAAAGTAGATACGAATTAATATGTAACTTTATTAATGATAACAATAAATCAAAAACTAAATTAATGTAAAATAGGGAAATAAATTTACATATGGGAACATTGTAATTTCATCCGCTAAAAGCAATAATAATATCAAAAATAAACTCCCACCAATTCCCCGAATTAAGTCACTCAAATGCCACTTTGCAAAGACGCCCAATGTCATCTATAAAGCTACCGTACCTTTGCTTATAAATACACCATGATGTCACGTGCTAAAATCACCTCCCAAATGTGACCTTAAATCAAACTCAAGGCTTCTAAATTAAAGAAGAAAAAACCTATGTGACTTTAAGGTTACCTTCGAAGCTGATTTTAAATGATCTAAAATTTGTGGTGACATCTTTTGTTCTAAGCTAAGAACCTAGTAATCATAAATTTAATATTTTATTTTTCATGTTACATGTTATATTTACATTTTATATGTCACACTTCACTTTGAATTAAACATATAAATAAATGATCAAAATCTACAAAACAAAGACATGTATGTATGTACGTATATATGTACCAACATAATGAATAAAATGGAAACTTAATATATACATTTATTAAAAATATAGTTATTAACTCACATAATAGATCAATAATTGGGTCACATAACCCATAAGCGTTTAATACATAGATGCATTTATGACCCTTAACGAGGTGATGATTGATCATCCATTACATCTAGATCTACATCTACATCTCTTCTTTTACTTCTAATTTTATCACAATTACTCCCCGAAGCCTCGAAACCGACTGATCTAACTTGGCTTAAAAAAACCTTTGTCACTTAAATCCTTCCTTAACTATTCATGTTTTGCATATTGGGATAGTTGAATAATTGATTTTGCATGACTATCGAACAACACTGTCAACTTAGTAATAAGGGCATGTGCAATATCTTCATATTCCCCCAATAGTTCTATGGGTGCTATAATCTTTACATCTTATTTTGAAATTTCTGTTAAAATTCGGCTTACATGTTCCCTTGCACATTTCTCTACATACTTACCTACATTGCTTCATATATCACGAATGCATAACCCAAACAACAAAATCCTCTAATTATCTTAATATATCTTTTAAGAACCTACTTTATCAATTCATCGCATTTTAAATTATTAATGCAGTGTCTTTCATGGGAACAATAGTCCAATGTTTATTAAATTTATGATTCATTGGAATTGTTTCGCATTCATTACGATTGATTAGAAGGCAAATAACATAAAATTATAAAATATATTATTAGAACAACTCGGATGGATTAAATTTTCTAAAAGTACTAATGTTGGCTCTCGAATCTTGCGCCCTCTCATAATTTTGCAAACAAAAAGTATCGAAAAGGTTGTAATTATATAGTGTAGGTTATATCATCTCAAATCAAATACTCAAATCCTTTATTGAAGTGGATTGTCTTAAACCAAACGATATATAAACATAAAATTAGTTAAAAACATAAACAGTTTGCGTAGGCAATCAAAATTTCCAACCGACATGGGCCGTTCACGTCTCCATTTTCCATAAATGACTGCAATTATTTAACGAAAATGTTACGGGCAGTACTTGTTTATTCAATAAATGAGTGGGAACGTAAAATCCAACGGTGGGAACTTTGAGCCCACTACAAAGTTGTGTGAGGTTTACCTAGTCTTTCTAATAATAATCTCTTTTCAAAAAAAATTCTTGAAAATTTGATGTTTTTAATTCAATGAAATATATTTTCATATAATGATGTCATAGTAATTTATTTATTTAAGATTTAAAGATGTTTTCAATTAAATAATGATTACTTAATTTTATTCTTAATCGTATCTATCGATTATTTTTATTAATGAGGGATTCAATTTGTTAAAATAAGCACTAAATCATATGAAGTTGTTATAATTAAGTTGAGGGGATTATTTTTTCCTAATTATGTTCCCAATTAAAATAATTGACTAATTTATTCGTCGAAGGATTTAGTTAGATTGAGGAGAATAAATTTCTCATAATTTCATTCTCTATTTTAAAATAATAAATTAATTTACCTTCAATTGAGAATTTAATTACAGTAAATAAAGCCCTAAATCACTTTAGATTGTCACAGTTAAGTTCAAGTGCCTCTGTTTAAATTAATTGAATCCCCAATTGAATGTATTGACTGATTGATTCAATAAGGTACTATATTAGGGAAAATTAACCCCCAAATTATAATAAGTAATCATAATTAATTTAAGAGGCTAAATTTCTCCTAATTATATCTCCAATAGAATGTACGGACTTCTTAGTTCAATGGAACCCTCAATTAGGAAAACTTTATCCTCAAAACACATTATGTGGTCATATTCAGATTGAGGGGTCTCAATTTCCCTCAATTATGCTACCAAACCATTTGATAAACATAATCAAATAGGACCCCAATTAAATAAAATTGATCCCCATGTCATCTAGTTTTGTTGAAATTTGTATCAAGGGATCAATCTATCCCAATGGCTTTCCCAATTAAATTAATTTACTAATTAATCTAATGGGGGATTTAAAGATAATTAGTCCTTAAATAGTCTTAACTAGTCACAATAAGGTTGAGGGGGCTCGATTTTCCCTAATGTGTTCCCTATTGAATGTATTTAGTTGATAGTTCAATGGGACACTCAATTATGGAAAATTGAGTCCTAAATTACGTTAGGTGATCACAATTAGGTTGATGTTTTTGATTTATACTATTTTCATTCCTAGTTGAATTATTCAACTAAGTAGTTTAATAGAGAACTGAATTTAAAAAAATTATGCTTCAAATGACATCAAATGGTAAAAATTAAGTTGAGAGGGATCGATTTCACCTAATAACTTACCCATTAAATGTATCAAATTTTTTTATTCGATGAGGAAATAAATTAGAGAAAATTGAGCATTATATCACATTAAGTACTCATAATTTAGTTGAGCGGGTTTGATTTAACCTAGTCATGTTAACTATATATATATATATATATATATATATATACACACACACACACACACACACGCACACACACACATGCACATGCACATGCGCACGCTCGTGTGTTCGTGCGCGCACACACACACACATACATATATTTTCATGGTAAAATCAATTAGGGAATGTTCAATGACAAATATTCTTAGGCGATTACAATTATATTGAAAGGGAATGTTAAAATTTCTCTATCACTAAAAGCCTTGCTTAACTATTCATGTTTCTCATATTGAGATAGTTGAACCATTGTTTTTGCATGACTATTGAATAACATTATCAACTTAATAATAAAAGCATGCATGCAATATCATCATATTCCCCCAATGGTTCCATAGGTCCTATAGTCCTTAAATCTTCTCTTGAAATTTCCATGGAAAGTCATCTTACATGCTCCCTTGCATTTTCCTCTACATACTCCACTACACTACTTCATCTATTAGGAATGTTTAATACAAACAATAGAATCCTCTAGTTATCTCAACATATCCTTTAAAAACCTATTTTTTCAATTCATTATATTTTAATTATCCACATACCATGCAGAATTCATTTTTTTTTGGTCATTATATTATTATATCCCTATCAAATTTGACTTGTTCAAACTCTTTAAATTATTAATGTAATGCTTTTCATCAAAACAATACTCTAATATTTATTGAATTTACCATTCATTGGAATTGTTTTGCATTCATTGCAATTAATTAGATTATAAGGCAAATAACATAAAATTATAAAATATATTGTTAATACAATTCCAACTTGGCTTGGATTAAATTTTATATAATTATTAAAGTTGTTTCTCTAATCTTGTGTTTTCTCATAAGTTTGTAATAAAATATATTCAAAATATTTTAATTAACAATATAAGTTGTATCATCTCAAATCCTATATTGAAGGTGATTCTCTTAAAGGAAATAATATACCAACTTAAAAAAAAGTCATGTAGCGGCTAGTCCCTATTTTTCTATTACCATTATATTGATAGTTATTTCTACTTAAATTCGTATGTATTGCAATTTATTATATTTAGATCATAAATAAGTAGATAAGCTTTATTGTGAACGGATATTTAACTGCCTAATTTTATCAGATAAACAAGTACATGAATAAAAGATTAAAAAAACAAATAAATTGATGAACAATTAAAATAATTACATTCATCATCATCATCATCATCATCATCATCATCATCATCATCATCATCATCATCATCATCATCATCATCATCATCATTTTATAAAATTCAAATATTTGAAAAGCCCATAATTGAATATTTGTAATGTTTGCATTGATTATATAATAATATTAATATAATTTAATATAGAAATTAAATTATTGTTAGTGCTTACATTATTTACATTTTTTTTGATGCGCTTGTTAAAATTGGTGGAAGGATGTTATTTACTTCTCCTGTTCCATTTCATTCTTGTTCAACTAAGTGGAATTTTCTGACCTAGTTCGTTTCTTGTAATGACCATTGATTATTTACCACATTTCGTTGTTGGACTGTAATATAACAAACCCCAGATGAGTCCCTGTGGCTCAAACGCAAAAGAGAAAAGAAAACTACAAAAAGTTATTGACGTTAAAATACAATGATCAACAGAAAGACAGGCACATATAGTTAGAATTTTAATAGATTCATTATAGCTATTAATTTTAGTAGTTTTTCTGCCTTTTTTTTTCCGATAAATTTTTTGTTTGTTGTGTTATATTCCAAGTATCATTTTTAAAATAAGTTTTTAAATATAATATTGATATAAATAAAATATTTTATAATAACATATAGTAGAATATTCTTAAATATTTGATTTTCAACTTTAAAATTCATAAAATATTATATCATTTCAAAGTTTTTTATTAGATACAATTAAAAATTATTTGTTTTAATGATTCCTATAATACCATGTAAAGCACGGACTAATAACAAAATTAGAATGATAATATTATTTAAAATAGATTAGCAACAAACATGAACAGTTTGCGTAAGCGCTCAAAATTTCCAACCGACATGGGCCGTTCACGTTTCCATATTCAACAAATGACTGCAATTATTTAACGAAAATCGTAGGTGTAGTAGTTGTTTATTCACTAAATGAGAGGAAACGTTTTGTTCGTATTTGTTAGTTACTAATTTGAAGAGTGAGGTCGGTCATTCGCTTAGCAAGAGAGGTTGGAGCCAGGATCTACTCCCAACTGTTGGCAATACTTTTGGTAATAACCGATGCGCTTGTTGACGGTCTCAGGGTTACCACCATTACATTCGATTGGACCATTCACAGCTTGGATTGTGGCTCCGAATCCCTGCCCGGAGGTGATGGCTGTATGGCAGTTGCTCTGTTTCATCCAGTACCACACCGCCGTCTTAAACGAAATGGCAGGGTCTTGTGCAACCTTCTCCGGCTCACCCAGCCCGTCGAAGCCGATGTCCTTTCCTGCTGGACCGTAGTTGAAGTTCCTGCATTATTCAACTTGATCATGAGCATACCCAAACTGAAATTAACAAAGAACATGGCAAGTAATAAATAAAATAAATACCAGGATAGTTGTATGGGTCCTCTGCCGAAATAGCCTTTGCCTGCAGCACATGGATATTGAGTATTCGTTTCGTCGCAGTAATCTTTCTGTGCGCCGTCGATCTCTTCGATGTAGCAAAACGCTGCAAAATCATTATAATCGTTTACTGTACTGAATGCAAATAACATTTGTTAGAAAATGATATATTCAGATTCAGATTACATACATCCAGTTTCGTGGGTGACGTGAGCGAAGAAGGCACCGAGCTCTCTCTTGGAGTCGTCAGAAGATCCAGTGGTGCCGAAGCCAGAGTAAGCGTTGGCGGCGTCGATGAAGCCATCGTAAGTATAAAAGTTTTTTCCAGCGCAGCCGCTGTCTGCAGCGCCGAGAATTGCATCAAAGAAATCCTTGCTAATAATGGAGGCAACGTTGCCGCCGTTGGCAGTGCCCGGATTGGTGCTACTGTAACATGGGCCTTGTTGGCATCCCTTTCCACAGTACTCGTCTCCAGTTCCGCAGTAACCATATTGGCTGCAGCACGAGTCGCTCGAACACCCGCAATTCTGCGCGTACGAGTGAGAGACAGTGCAGAGAAGCACATGAATCCCAACTCCAAATCCTGCAACACTTGTTCTCATCTCCATTTCTATCTCTGCTACTTTGTGTTTGTATTCTACTCAAGGCAGCAGCATATTTATAATGTGAACATGTAAAACAAACGCGTTTTCTCCTCACTCCGCTTCGCTTTGTTGACTTTGCGTTTGATTCGTTTATCGGTTTGAGTACTGCTCATCTCGAAGTTTTTGAGCTGACGCAGTACATCTTTGAATTGGTCTGGCCGTCATTAATGGAGATTTTTTTTTTTTTTCCAAAGTCCAACTTTTGGTTTGACAATACAGCGGTGGGAATTTGAGCCTCCTACCAAGTTGTCTCAGGGTTTAAGTTATAAAGGTTGTTTCTTCTATAATAATTTATTTTTTAAATTTTGATGTTTTCAATCAAAATGAAATATGTTTTCATATAATGATGTGTTTTTTTAATTTTTATTTTAAATTGAAATTTTAAGAATAGTTTCAACTAAAAAATTATTAGTTTTACATAATTTTATTATAATAATTAGTATCATTATTATCAATAAAAATAAAAATATGTATTAATAGTTTTAATAATAAAACAGTCTAGTATTTGTAGCTTATTCTTTTTACTAGTATAAATTAAAATAAAATCATAACAATCAGAACAACTTTACTTAACTTTTTGTTTGACAATCTTACACTCGTGAGAACTTGAATCTACTACTAAATTGTCTCCTAGTTAAATTATAAAAGTTCTCTCTTCTATAATAATATTTTCTTAATTTATTTTCCTTAAAATTTGAAGATATTTTCAAACAAAAAAATTATGTTATTATATATTTTTATATAATAATGTGATAATAATTTTTATTTTTATTTTTGATTTAAGAATACTTTTAATTAAATGATGATTAGTTTTACATCTATTCATATTATTATAATAATCGATATCATTATTAATAATAAAAAACAATATATAATAATTATTATTATAATAATAAAACAGTCTATTGAAATACATAACCTATATTAAAATAACATCATAACAAAAATATTTAATCCAAAATAATTTGCATCCCTAGTCCAGGGCAAGGGCAAGGGCGAGGGCAAGGACAAACACGTACCTCTATGAGGATAGGACATATTATATATAGATTGGCAAATGTACCCAATTTTTTTGACACTACGAAGTTAAGGATGCCCGCCACGTGGCTGCAGAAAGTCGTAACTGTACAAAGTTGTTCCAGAATCAAAAAAAAATTGGCACTTGTAAAAGAAACGTACGGACGTTATTTTTTGACCTTGCGATAGATTAATTTTTCCTTGGGGACACATTAAAAATCCATCCATGTATTGATTTTAAATTGCATCACCATGAAAACTTTAAAATGCATACCCATATTGACTTAAAATGTAGCTTTAATTATATTTTATTTTTTAAAACAATATAAAACATAGAATACTTTAGTTAATTAATATTATTTATAATTATTATTTTAATGTTACATATTATTATTATTTTGAATTCTAAGATCACAAGGCTTTGATTTAGGTATTAAATATTTGAAAATCCTCTCTTATTTTTTTTATTATTTCATTTGTAATCTCAGTGTATACTGTTTTAATCCCGTAATAAAGACATGGTACATTTTCATGGTCAAGAGCATTAAATTGGAAATACTCCTAACTATGAAAAAGGTATTAAATCCTCTCTTTCTTTAACACTACTTTCTTATTCTTGATAACTAGGTGGTAAAAGCATCTCAAAAAGACTCTTTTCAGATATGAAGTGTTAAGATTAATCTTTATTCCTGCATTAAATCCACTTTTATATATGTTAGTGTCTATGAAATTAATGTGAATAACAAACTAATTTAGGTATAAATTAATGTGTTCGGTTGTTGGTGGGGAAATACTTGTGTGTGTGAAAAAAAAAAAAGGGATATTGTGGTGATTATTAAGTCACTGAAGAAAACTTGAAATTTTTATACTATGAATACATCAAAAGTGCAGACATTAATCCATACATGTAAAAACACAATGGCACTATTATTAGAGTGAAGTTTTTGGGTTAGATTTGTTATTCTCAACTAATTTAGAAAATATCTGGGTCACTCTAGTGTTGATTTCATTTTACCATCCTAAACTAAGAGTCTCTTCACCATATACACCCATAACATTGAGGATCATCATAAGGCATCTCAAACACTATAACTTCCATTTACCAATAAGGGTACATACAACCAAATGCTCTCAGACATTGGCATGGTTACATTTATCTAAGTGCCCTAAGACATTATCATTGTCTATTGGACTACTTGATTGGCCACCAAGGTCAAGATGATGATAAATAAAACTCAATGCCATCCTCAGAAAAAGTATTTGTTTTCATAATTAATAGTAAATATAACCAAGGTCAAACTAATTAGTCCCTATTTATTTTAAGGCATTTAGTGCTAATGGGTTATTGGATCTCACCTATTTGTGATGAAAATTCCAAATTAAAAGAATCTTATAGACATAATAACCAACCATTTGGGATAATCCCCTCCTCTAATACCTTATTTTGGGTGGTGACCTTTGCACATCAATCCCATTTATAGCCAACAAATCAACCCAATATCAATAACTCTGCATCTAATTATTATTGTCGATCTATGCAAGTATTTTTTGAAAAAACATAAATGTACAAATGTGAAATTACCCAATTGTTTAAAAATAGTTGGATCTCTTATTTGAGTCACCATATTGATACCAAACTTTGAAACAATTAATTTGTCTCTATTTTTATATGGTAAATATTCACAATTGACGATGAAAGTAATTGTATTAATTTTATTTCTTCTATGCCACTACATACGTAAAAACAAGTAAAGAGGATTATCAACAATCTTAACTAAAACTAGGAGATAATTCCTTTTATGTGTTAACTACAAATTATTTTATTTTTTTTGGTGAAAGATATATTCATGTTAAATAGTCAGGATTTTCCCTCTTTCCCTCTTCTCCTCTCAGCTTCTTGAAGTCTTTTTTAATCTCTCATCAAATTCTCTGTTCTTCTCATTTTATATACTTAGATGCAAGCATTCACACTTATGCTTCTTCTAATATTCTTTATTGTTTCAATCTCTTGAACTCCTCTCATTCCCTGATAAACACCAATAATATTATGTAAATTAGAACCAAAATGAAAACATGGACACTGAGATTTATACTAAATTTTATTATAACGCACCATTTTCCAAATTTACCAGGTAGACGTGATATATTATAAAATTATATTATTATTGTTATTGTTATTATTATTATTAAATTTTCATTGTACTCATATATTAAAATATATTTTTTATCGGTGCTTGAGAAATAAATTGTCTCGGGCCCTTACACCATATATAGCATAAGACAAAAAGGTGATTTGGCTTTACATTAGAAAATGTTAAGGCATGTTTGACCAATCAAAACCAGGCAAGAGTATTTTTCAGATTTACCATATTGACTTTATAAACAAAACATATAGACATATTGTCTTACATATGTCTCTTTTAGAAAATAATAAATTTAGATAACCAAGATTACTAGTGACTAAAAACTACAATGAAGTTTTAAAAGGAATACAATAGACCACTTATCATTCCAAGATTACATGATCAACCAATTTTCCATCACAAAAGATACCCCCATCATAATAAAAACTTGTAGAAGGACCATCATGTGCCTTAGCCATGAGAGCTCTAATCAAAGAAGGCATCCTAATATCTGAGTGTGCTCAAATTTCTATTGCCAATTGGGGGTAGACCAACTTACACTGAGGACCAATAATACCCTTCAAGAATAGAGTCTTACCATGCCACCAAAGAGGGGCATTGATAAATCCACATAAAACCCCTTTTACAAGCCACTTAATGGATTTGACATGATCCAAATTTCTATGGGAAGCCTACCATCAATCAAGACCATAGATAGGCTTTAGAACCTCATCCAAATTAGGCAAAAAAATACCCCTATTATATGTCACTTGAAGAGAATTATCAGAGGCCTCTTTCACTTCCTTAACAAAGTGCACTAAAGCTAGGAACCAAGCTTACAATTCTAAAAAGGTAGACAAAGGGATGAAGTATAGAAAGTCACAACTAAAGAAAGGCATTATCATAGAAGGGCCAAGAGAGAGAGAAACTAATTGAGTGAATATGCCCTGGTGATACTCCAAAAACATAAAGAACTCAACCATGATTTGAACCTGATCAACATCTAAAACCAAAAGATATAGATTACTATAGAAAAGTGAGGCCAAATCATAATTGACTCAAACCCTTTTGCTTAATTCCAAATAATCCATGCCCAAAACAAATTTGATTGCATCCACCACTTCTGACAAAGGAAGCTAAAAAAACATTTAAAAGGTGTGTTCTAGTAATTGAACCATAAAAACCCATTTCCCTAGTTTTGGCTTTATCAAACAATAATGGCCAACATGTAGATTCTTTCCAAAAGTTCTCCATCCTCAAAATAACCAATGAAATTGATGGCCAACTAAACATGAACCAAGGAAAAGAGCCACCATGCAAACATTATGGAAATTAGGCCAAGCTTGGAAATCAATACCCTTATTACGAGGCATACAGATCCATGCTTGCTAATTATGGCAGGTCAAATAACATTGGATTGAAAGCCTCTACAATCATTTAGATTAGAACTTCAAGCATGCGAGTCCACCAAGCTCATATTGAAAAAATCCAGCCACCTTATAATAGGAAATTTTTTATTTTTAATCATAATTAAAAATAAAAACTTTCAAAAATAAAACAAATAAAAAATTAGAAATTAATTTGGTCAAAATTGAAACAATCTATCCAACTTGAACTAACATTATCTGATCTCATTTCCATAGGTTGATCGATAGTCACATTGGCTAGGAAGTCTGCCACTATATTACTTATTTGAAGCAATGTGAAGCTAACCAATTAGATAAAAATAATACACTTTCAGCCAAACAATATCAAGGATATTCATTATTTTCCATGAGTTTGAACTTTGATTTTTTTAGAGCTTGAATTACAACTTGTGAATCTCCTTCGATTTCAAGAGATGTAATACCACAATCAATCACCACTTGAATTCCTACTACTAGTGTTTGGGCCTCTATTTCATTATTAGTTCCATTAGGAAGCCTCAAAGATATAGCTCTAATAAAGAGCCACTATAATTTATAATCACACATCCAACTCTTAATGCTCCTGGATTGCCTCTATAGACCCCATCAAAATTTAATTTAAACTAGATAGGATTTGGGGGTGTCTAAATTGCATCTTTTCTATTTCTCTTTATTTGATAGGATTAAATTGCACACATTTCCATATCCCATTTAGATAACATACCTTTTTTCCTTTAAAAGTGTGAGGAGACCACTTTTGAAATGGAAATTTCAATATCTTTCAGGACTACATACAAAGGATGAGATTTATTTTTAAAAATCCTTGCATTTCTTTCTTTCTAGATTGTTTATATGAGAATACCAGGGCTAGTTCTCGATAGGAAGGAAAGACAAACTTTAATACTTCTGATTGACCAAGAAGAAAAAGCTTGATGAAGTGTTTGTAGCCAAGCCAAGGACCAGTTTAATTGATTACATAACTAAACCCTACATCAATTAGAAAATTGACAATTAAATAAGAGATGATTTATTATTTCTTCATCTTGTTCACAAAGACAACATCTAGAAGGGCCTACAAAACCACTATTATTCAAGCGATTATGTGTTAAAATGTGGTCATGAACTATGAGCTAAACAAAGGCACCTGCTTTCTGAAGTCCTTTATTCTAACATAGAAAGTTAGCCCATTTGATACAGTCATCCTTAGTTTTAGCCATTTTCTAACCAAGATGAACTAAATAAATACCTATTTTGGCACCAATCCAATATAGTCGATCTTCTTTATTGTTCAAAAAAAGCTTCCTATTTTTTAGGCATTCTTCTAGAGTATACAATTCTTCTAAAGGAATAAGAAGGTCTTGAAGACATTTCCAACTATAGACCACCTTTTTAGAGAGACTATCTAAACAAATATAATTAGTAGCCTGAGTCCCCTGATGATCTTCTAAACAAAGTTTGATTTGATTGTCTACAAACATTTTTACATGAGGATATTGACCATTCCAAGAATCATTCCATAAATCTACCTTTCTGTCATTGTTGATAGTCCAAGAAACATGTTGAGACATGATCGACCTGCATTTTAACATGAAGTTTCAAATATGGGAACCACTAGGAGGATTCAAAATAGATATCATTCTTTCTAGGGTGTTTGAATCCAAATACTTACCTTGAAGAAGGTTACACCACAAACTATTAGGTTCAAACACCATTTTTCAAACCAATTTGGCACCAAGTGTAATATTTTGAAGATGAAGACTTTGATGCCAACACCACCTTTCTACTTTCTTGAACAAACCTGATGCCATTTAAAAAAAGGAATTTTTTAATCCTCGCCACAACCTTTCCAAACAAAATATTTCATAATTATGTTCATGGAATTGAAAATCTTGATAAGAGGGTTGATCATCAAAAATAGTAAGTTGGAAAAGCAGCGAGAACAAATTTAATCATATTAATTCTTCCTACCAGATAAATCCATCTACCCTTCCAAGAGTTCCAATGGGCTTTGAATATTTCCAACAAATCTTGCCAAATATTAGAGTAGCCAGACCCTTTAAAAAGAAGAACTCCTAAATACTTGCTTGGAAGCTTCCCAATTTTAAAGCCTAGAAGATTGCTCAGGTTATTTTTAATCTGATGATAATAGTTCATGAAAAAATTTCAGATTTACCTTCATTCACTTTTTGACCAAATGTCGCTTCATAATTTTTTAAAATTCATTTGAACTCTTTATATTTTTCAATCCTTACTTTTCTAAAGAGAAAAGTGTCATATGTGAATGGATGATGAGTTAGAGTTTTAAAATTATCAACAATATGAAGACCCTGAAGCTAACCTCTTACTTGAGCATCACAAACTACTCTACCCAAAGCTTATGCCAGGATGATGAACAAAAATGGAGATAAATGATCCCCTTGCCTTAGGAATTCTAGTTATTTAGAAAAAACTAGAGGGATTACCATTAACTAAAACTAAAAACTTTGAATTAGAAACACAGCGAAAGATCCATTCACACCAATCATGACTAAAGCCAAACTTTAGAATAATTTAAAAATAAATATCTAGTTAACTCGATCATATGATTTGCTTATATCTAATTTAATCAACATACATTTTTTATGATTGTGAGATAAAGAATGCATAATCTCATGAGCCAAAATAATACCTTCTTGTATGCTTCCACCTAAAATAAAGCCATCTTGTTCACCTAAAATCAACTTGTTTATAAAAGGTCTAATTTTTTGGGCAATTACCTACAGAATGATCTTTTAAACTATGTTACATAAAGCAATGGGTCTAAAGTCTGAAAAGGAATATTGCTCCTCCCTTTTAGGAAAAAGATAGATGAAATTCATATTGAGCTCAAGTTTTACATTTTTCTTCTTTCTAGATTCTTCAACCATATCCTACACATTTGTACCTAAACTTCCCAAAAATGTTAGAAGAAAGCTATCAAAAAAACATTAAGACCAAGGTATTTGTCCCAAGCCATAGAAAAAACCACTTTGCAAACTTCATCCAAAGAAAAAGGAGCCATAAATCTCTCATTCATCTCTTGAGAAATGAATCGAGAAATAAGGTGAAGGAAATCATTTTGAACTCTTAAGAGTGAACAATGTTCATCATTCAACATATTTTGAAAGTACAAGACTACTTATCATCTTATTTCTTATAAATTTTCAAGATCTACCCATAGGCTAGAATTAATATGAGCTATTCTAACGACCTTCCTATGAGATTTAACTGATTGATGAAAATAGGAAAAATTTCTATGGCCTTCTTTGAGCCAATTTTCTATGGATTTTTACTTCCAGTTGATTTCTTCTCCACAAAATATTTCCTCATAATCCTTAATCAAAGATTTCCCCTGATGATAGACCACCACATCTATCCCTTTCTAAAAAATGACATTATTCAAATTCTTCAATTCTTCTTCTAACCTTGATTTTTCTTGAAAAATGTTTTTGAAATGTTTTCTATTCCAAAATTTTAATTTTTTATTTCACAAATTTTAATTATTTAAAAATATGAACCATTTTTGCTCCTTGAACTAAGGGACATTACCACCGCAAATTTTTTACTAAGTCAAGAAGATAAGGATCTCTCAATGATATCAATTAAAATTTAAAGGGACATCATTCTAGAGGTGAGTAATAATCGATGCTTAAAATAATTGGCTGATGATCAAAACCCACAAACTAAGAAACTCAACAATCTAATTTTCTATTATTGAGATCCTAATTAAGAGTGGATAAAAACTGATTTAGGCGCTCCAAAATGTTATCCCTACCCAAACATCTATTATTCCAAGTAAACCAACCTATCTTTGGGAGGACATCTTCAAGGGAATTTTGAACCATGAAGCTACCAAAATTTTGATTCATGTCTAAATTTGAAAATACTCCACTTTTTAATATTTGAAGCTGGAAATAACATTAATGTCACCTCCTAAAATAAAATTTTACAATTAAAGATTTTTTAGAAAAAATGAAAAATCCATCCATAGAGAAGATTTAAGCTGAACACCTTGTGGACCATAGATATTGAACAACACAAATTGAAAATCTGAATTAAAACTAAAAATTTTACCCACTTGCCAATTCTACCTAGAAGCAATTATTTCAGCATTGATAGAAAAGGAAGACAACAGAAGTCCTAAGCCTCCAAATACACCTAGTGCCTCTACAAAGTGCCCATTTTAATAATTCCCAAACAAAATTAAAAATATGGTACTTTCTTCCATATCTAATTTAGTTTCTTGAAGCAAAATGATATCTAAATTTTTAACTTTTATAGGATTCTTAACCAAGCATCTTTTGTTAGGGGCATTTAGGCCCCTAACTTTCCAAGATAGGATCTTCATGATTCTTGTGGGGGCATTTCCACCCCCCTACACTTCATAACATCAATAAATTTATCCAAAGTGCCCTACCTACCTATGATAATTTCACCTTCAATACAATCTTTATTCATTCTTCTACCTCAATCCTAGTGAGGGCCCCAATTTGGATTTATTTTAGAACTATGAGACTGCAAGATAATTAGAACTTATTTATAATTAGGATCCCCTTTTGAATCTTCCTTAGATTCTTCTACCCCTTCCAAATATTCCTGCTCTGCACCAGTGACGATTAGATCTTCTACCTCTAAATTCTTTGATTCTATATTAATGATAGAAAATTATTTATTTTTGACTAATTCTTTAATTGAGAGAGATTATTTTTCAATAAAGTCACAATGCTTAATCATTGAAGCAGGAAAAATGACCTTTGAGGAACCAATATTTTATAATAATGCTTTAGTCACTTTTATTTTCTCAGCTTGGAGAAGCCATGGATCCTTGGATGCCTCAAACTATTGCTTACTGCTGACTTGATTCAACTGATCTTCTTCCTTGCCTAAGGAAACTTTTTTTGGTTTCCACTGAGGCTTGAATTTAACCAAATTGGTTTGAAGCGAGATCCTCTTATTTTTGTAAATTTTTTGAGTGTGCCCTAATTGATGACAATTATAACATCTAAATGGAATATATTCCACATCTATCCTCTAGTGCCAAATCCTATTTTCTTTCTTGATAATCACAAATTCAAGAATTTACTTATCTAAATCTAAAGCCACCCTAACTCTAACATAGGCTACTCTTCCCCTTTAAAATGATGTTGCATCAATTTCCACAGCCTCTATCAAATAATCTTCAATTTGATATTCTAAGGGGAGTCCAAAAAATCTGATCCAAACCAGGTAGCTACCCTTTCTGGCTTTTAGAGGGTCAAAACTCAGACTCCAACATTGAATTCATAGACCTAGACCATTTACAAACCAATTTTTGACTTCAAAAACCTTTTCTCTATCTTATAAAGAGTTAAAAATTGCAACAAAATGAGTTACTTTAACTTTAGAGACCTAGTTCTCTTTAATCCAACACTTTATAACTCCCATTGGTAGCCATTTCCTGACAAATTTTAAAATTAGGGCATAATCCATTAAGAGTTGAAGACTCACCAAAAAAGGCTTCGAAGAGCATTCCAAGGTTTTAGCTTCTCCTATTTTTATTCCAGCTCCTAAAAATGCCCTTTTTTAAAACTCTTGTTGTGCTTGTAAAATATTTTCCTTAGAATCTCATTGAAAATCATCTAGAGATTTGAGCCTCTCCTCCTTTTCACCTCCATTTTGAATAAGACCATTCCTTACAAATTGAGGTAGATCTAGTTGATGACCTTCCAACAACTTACCTTTCTAGTTAGACTCAATATTATGTGTATTAACTTCCTCATCCCACCAATCTCTATCTTCTTCAATCACTACCTCCAAAACATTCTTATGATATTTTTATCATGATTGCCTCCATATTTGCATTTACCATGAGGACTTTAAATTAGATCTTGCATCTTTCTATGCTCCTCACCTATTGCCCTAGGTTTTGAACATGAACCTCTTTTCTTTGGATCATGCCCTTTCATGCCAACCTCCTTTTCCTACACTCCCAATTTCACCATCTCCACTCGCTCCAATATATTAAAATACATATCATTCAATATTATATATATATTACATAATTGATATTTAATGTACAAAAAACATTATAATATATTATATAATATAATATTCATATATTATATAATTAAAATTTTATGTACAAATATATGATAATATTTTTAAATTAAAATATTTGAAAGTGTTTTAATGATCATGATAATGCAACTTTTGGTAAGATAATTTTTATTGTTAAATACAACAATGGGAGCTTGAGCTTACTACTAAGTTGTCTTAGGTTTATGTTCTTTAGCCTACTACCATGTATAATGAGGTTGTAATCAGGGTAGCTACTAATTTGTATAGAAAATTGTAAATTGCAATTTATTTTTAACTTTTTACAATTTGGACAATAGAATTGAAATATAAAATGTATTTAGAAATTTAAAAAAAATTGAAAAAAAATTATTTTCTAGGTTTGTGATTGGTTTAATATCTATGACAAGATAAATTTTGTGAGCAAGTTATAACATTTTCTATTAAAGCATAGGGAAAAGTAATTATCTTTTCCATCAAACAAATTGCGTACATTGAAAGAGTTTTTATAGTTTTTTTCTCTTATTTTATTATTTTGAGATATTGATAGAAAATAAAACATTTAAAAAAAACATGCAAATACATTGATTGTATCTAACATGCACGTCTTGAAAACTTAAATTCCATATGGTTGGCCGATAGCTATTTCTTGGATGTCTCATTTAATTACTATTAATACAATGGAAACAATGCCATCATATAATATCTTTTGACTCAAAAACATTTGAAGACATCATATTGTGCATAAACTAATTCCCAAATGGAAATGAGGATGAAATATGTAGGAGCCAAAATCCAATCACTCACATGAATGGATTCTATTAAACAATCCATCTTCTTCTTTGTTCATGCCAAGTTGACCATCAATCCTAGTGACATATTGATCTTGGCTTCATTGGGACACTTCATAACATGGGTATGGATGAATTTTCAATATTTACAAAAAAAAATTTTACCATTTTTTTTTGCATTAATAAATAATACATTCAATTTTATTTTATACGCCCCAAAAAATCCATTCTATAACATTGGCCATGGAACTGACATGTTACAATTTTTGGTATATTATTTTTCATTAACTATTAATTTTATGATTATTTCATTTGTAGTCTGAGTGTACAATGTTTTCATCTCATGATAAATCCAGGGGACATTTGCATGGTCAATAACATCAAATTGGAATTACACTTCACTATGAAAAAAGTATTATATCCTCTCTTTCTTTAGCACCACTTTCTTATTCTCGGTGACTAGGTGGGAATAACATCTTGAAAGGATTATTTTCTGATATGAAAGCTTAAGATTATTCTTTATTCCCACCTTAAATCCCCTTTTATATATGTTAGTGTCTTTTAAATTAATGTGAATAACAAATTGATTTAGGTAAATCAATGTGTTGGGTTGTTGGTGGGGAAATGCTTATGTGTGTGAAAAAAAATGGGATGACTTAAACCACTGCATATATATTATGGTGATTATTAAGTTACTATAGGAAACTTGAAATTTTTATAATATGAATACATCAAAAGTGAAAACATTACTTCATACATGTAGAAACACAATGGCACTATTATTATAGTGAAGTTTTTGAGTTAGATTTGTTACTCCCAAATCATTAAGAAAATATTTGGGTGACTGTAATGTTGATTTCATTTTACAATCTTGAACTAATAGTCTCTACACCATATACACCTATAATATCGAGGATCATCCTAAGACATCTCAAACAATATAACTTCAATTTGCCAACAAGGGTACATACAACTAAATTCCCTCAGACATTGGCAAGGGTACATTCAACTAAGTGCCCTCAGACATTATCATTGTCTATTGGACTACTTGATTGGCCAACAAGGTCAAGATGATGATGAATAAAACTCAATTCCATCATAAGAAAAAGTATTTATTTTCATGATTAATAGTATAGATAGCCAATGTCCAATAGATTAGTACATTTTTTTTTTTTAATCATTTAGGGCTAATGGGTTATTGGATCTCACCTATTTGTGATGAAAATTCTAATGCAGGAATTTCATATGCATAGAAAAACCATCCATTTGGGAGAATTTGCTCCTCTAATTCATCATTTTTGGTGGTGACCTTTACACATCAAGCCCATTTATAGTAAACAGATCAACCCAATATCAAAAACTCTACATCCAATTATTATTTTCAATTTTTGCAAGTATTTTTTTTTTTAAACATAAATTTACAAATTTGAAATGGCCCAATTATTTAAAAATAGTTGGATCTATTAGTTGAGTCTCCACATTGATACCCAAACTTTGAAACAATGAATTCATCTCTATTTTTATATGATAACTATTCACAATTGAAGATTAAAGCAACTTTAGTAATTTTTTTTCTTTTATGCCACTATATACGTACAAACAAGTAAAAATGTGTATCAACAATCTTAACTCAAACTAGGATATAGATTTTTTTATGTGTTAACTACAAATTATTGTATCTTTTTATGTGAAAGATATATTCATCTTCAATCAATCATGATTTTTCCCCTTTTCTCCTCTCATCTTCTTAATGTCTTTTCTATCTCTCATTGAATTATCTAGTCTTCTCATTCTATATACTCAGATGCAAGCCTTCCCACTTATGCTTCTTCTAATATTATTTATTATTTCAATCCCTTGGATTCCTCCTCTCATTCCTTTATAAACTCCAATAGTATTATGTAAATTAGAACTAGAATGCAAACATGGACACTGGGATTTATACTACACATTAATATAACACACCATTTGCTAAATTTAGAAAGTAGATATAGTGTCATGTATTCATATTTTACTTAACTAAAATTGATACTTCTTCATTATCCTTTACAAGAAAATTAGGAAAATAAGACAATGGGTTTTTTGTTTTTTCATTGAATGACACTTGGCAATTGCATATGACTATGATCTAAAATCATGCATTTACTAATGTGATATATTATAAACTTATATTATTATTATTATTATTATTATTATTATTATTATTATTATTATTAAATTTTCATTATACTCATATATTAAAATATATTTTTTCATTAGTGCTTGAGAAATAAATGGTCTCAGGCCCTTACACCATATATAACATAAGACAAAAAGGTGATTTGGCTTTACATTAGAAAATGTTAAGGCATGTTTGACCAATCAAAACCAAGCAAGAGGATTTTTTAGATTTACCATATTGACTTTATAAACATAACATATAAATAGATTGTCTTACATATGTCTCTTTTAAAAAATAATAACTTTAGATAACCAAGGTTACCATTGACTACAAACTACAATTAAGTTTCAAAAGGAAAAAAATAGACCACTTATCATTCCAATATTACATGTTCAACCAATTTTCCATGATAAAAACTTGTAGAAGGACCAACTTGTGTCTTACCCATGAGATCTATAATCGAAGAAGGCATCATAATATTTGATTGTGCTCTAATTACTAATGCCAATTGGGGGTAGACCAACTTACACTGAGGACCAATAATATATTTCAAGAATAGAGTCTTACCATGGCACCAAAGAGGGGCATTGAGAAATCCACATAAAACCCCTTTTGCAAGCCACTTAATGGATTTGACATTATCCAAATTTCTATGGGAAGCCTACCAAGAATCAAGACCAAAGATAGGCTTTAGAACCTCATCCAAATTAGGTTAAAAAATACCCCTATTATATGTAACTTGAAGAGAATTATCAGAGGCCTCTTCTACTTCCTTAACAGAGTGCACTAAAGCTAGGAACCAAGCTTCCAATTCTAAAAAGGTAGACAAAGCGATGAAATCTAGAAAGTCACAACCAAAGAAAGGCATTATCAGAGAATGGCTGAGAGAGAGAGATAAACTAATTGAGTGAACATGCCCTGGTGATACTCCAAAAACATAAAGAACTCAACCATGATTTGAACTTGATCAACATCTAAAACCAAAAGATAGAGATCACTATAGAAAAGTGAGGCCAAATCGGAATTGACTAAAACCCTTTTGCTTACTTCCAATTAATCCATGCCCAAAACAAATTTGATTGCATCCACTACTTTTGATGAAGGAAGATAAAAAACATTTAAAAGGTGAGTTTTAGTAATTGAACCACAAAAACCCGTTTTCCTAGTTTTTGGATTTATCAAACACCAAGGGCCAACATCTAGATTCTTTCCAAAAGTTCTCCATCCTCAAAACAACCAGTGAAATTGGTGGCCAACTAAACATGAACCAAGGAAAAGAGCCATCATGCAAACATTATGGAAATTGGGCCAAGCTTGGAAATCAATACCCTTATTATGAGGCATATGGACCCATGTTTGCTAATTATGGCAGGTCAAATCCTATTAGATTGAAAGCCTCTAAAATCATTATGATTAGAATTTCAAGCATGCAAGTCCACCAAGCTCATATTGAAAAAATCCTGCCACATTCTAATAGGAAGATTTTTATTTTTAATCATAATTAAAAATAAAAACTTTCAAAAATAAAACAAATAAAAAATTAGAAATTAATTTGGTCAAAATTGAAACAATCTGTCCAACTTGAACTAACATTATCTGATCTCATTTCCATAGGTTGATCAATAGTCACATTGGCTAGGAAGTTTGCCACTATATTACTTATTTGAAGCAATGTGAAGCTGACTAATTAGATAAAAAAAATACATTTTTGGCTAAACAATATCAAGGATATTCATTATTTTTCATGAGTTTAATCTTTTATTTTTTAGAGCTTGAGTTACAACTTGTGAATCTCCTTCGATTTCAAGAGATGTAATACCACAATTAATCACCACTTGAATTCCTTTTGCTAGTGTTTGGGCCTCTAATTCATTATTAGTTCATTAGGAAGATTCCAAGATAAAGCTATAATAAAGAGCCACTATAATTTATAATCACACATACAACTCTTAATGATCCTAGATTACCTCTATAGGCCCCATCAAAATTTAATTTAAACTAGACAAGATTTGGGGGTGTCTAAATTGCATCTTTTCTATTTCTCTTGATTTGATTATTTACTACTGACCCATGAACAAGAGGTTGTTTGATATATTTCTAGATAGCACACATTTCCATATCCCATTTAGATAACATACCTTTTTTCCTTTAAAAGTGTGAGGAGACCACTTTTGAAATGGAAATTTCAATATCTTTTAGGATTGCATACAAAGGATGAGATTTATTTTTAAAAATACTTGCATTTCTTTCTTTCTAGATTGTCTATATGAGAATAACAGGGCTAGTTATCGACAATGAGAAGAGACAATCTTTAAGATTTCTAATTGGCCAAGAAGAAAAAGCTGATGAAGTGTTTGTATCCAAGCCCAAGACTAGTTTAATTTATTACATAACCAAACACAACACCTATTAGAAACTTGATAATTAAACAAGAGATGATTTGTTATTTATTCATCTTGTTCACAAAGACAACATCTAGATGGGCCTACAAAACCAATTTTATTCAAGAGATTATGTGTTAAAATGTGGTCATGAACTATGAGCTAAGCAAAGGCACCTGCTTTCTGAAGTCCTTTATTCTAACATAGAAATTTATCCCATTTGATAGAGTCATCATCAGTTTTAGCCATTTTGTAACCAAGGTGAAATAAATAAATACCTATTTTGGCACCAATCCAATGTAGTTGATCTTCTTTGTTGTTCAAAAAAATCTTCCTATTTTTGAGGCATTCTTCTAGAGCATATAATTCTTCTAAAGGAATAGGAAGATCCTGAAGACATTTCTAACTACAGACCACCTTTTTAGAGAGACTATGTAAAAACATATAATCATTAACCTAAGTCCCTTGATGATCTTCTAAAAAGGGTTTGATTTGATTGTCTACAAACATTTTTACAAGAGGATGGTGACCATTCCAAGAATCGTTCCATAAATCTAACTTTCTACCATTGTTGATAGTCTAAGAAACATGTTGAGACATGATCGACCTACATTTTAACATGAAGTTTCAAATATGGTAGCCACTAGGAAGATTCAAAATAGATATCATTCTTTCTAGGACGTTTGAATCCAAATATTTATCTCTAAGAAGGTTATACCACAAACTATTAGGTTCATACACCATTTTTCAAACCAATTTGGCACCAAGTGCAATATTTTGAAGATGAAGGACTTTGTTGTCAACACCACCTTTCTAATTTGTTGAACAAACCTGATGCCATTTCAAAAGAGGATTTTTTTTTGTCCTCACCACAACCTTTCCAAAGAAAATATTTCATAATTTTGTTCATGGAATTGAAAATATTGATAGGACAACTGATCAACAAAAATAGTAAGTTGGAAAGCAGTGAGATCAAATTTAATCATATTAATTCTCCCTACCAAATAAAGCCATCTACCCTTCCAAGAGTTTCAATGGGATTTGAATATTTCCAACAAATCTTGCCAAATATGAGAGTATTTAGACCCTTTAAAAACAAGAACTCATAAATACTTGCTTGGAAGCTTCTCAATTTTAAAGCCTAGAAGATTGCTCAGGATATTTTTAATCTGATGACAAAAATTCATGAAAAAAATTTCAGATTTACCTTCATTCACTTTTGTACCAAATGTTGCTTCATAATTTTTCAAAATTCATTTGAACTCTTTAGATTTTTCAATCCTTG
This sequence comes from Torreya grandis, assembly GCA_037957365.1. NCBI lineage: Eukaryota > Viridiplantae > Streptophyta > Pinopsida > Cupressales > Taxaceae > Torreya > Torreya grandis. Next base: position 352,408 of record JARHVA010004519.1, on the reverse strand, counting down.
CTTTCCTAAAGATCAAAGTGTCATCTGTGAATGGATGATGAGTTACGATTTTAAAATTATAAACAATATGAAGACCTTGAAGCTGACCTCTTACTTGAGCATGACAAACTAATCTACCCAAAGCTTCTGCCAGGATGATGAATAAAAAAGGAGATAAAGGATCCCCTTACCTTAGACCTCTGGTTATTTAGAAAAAACTAGAGGGATGACCATTAACTAAAAAAAAAATTGAATTAGAAACACAGCTAAAGACCAATTCACACCAATCATGACTAAAACCAAACTTTAGAATAATTTAAAAATAAATCTCTGGTTAACTCAATCATATGATTTGCTTATATCTAGTTTAATCTACATACCTTTTTGATGATTGTGAGATAAATAATGCAGAATTTCTTGAGCCAAAATAATACTTTCTTATATGCTTCCACCTAAAATAAAGCCATATTGTTCACATGAAATCAACTTGTTTAGAAAAGGTTTTATTTTTTCAGCAATTGCCTTTGAAATGATCTTATAAACTATTTTACACAAAGCAATGGGTCTGAAGTTTAAAAAGGAATATTGTTCCCCCCTTTTAGGAAAAAGATAGATGAAAGTCATATTGAGCTCAAGTTTTATGTTTTTCTTATTTCTAGATTCTTCAACCATATCCCAGACATTTGCACCTAAACTTCCCAAAAATGTTAGAAGAAAGCTATCAAAAAACCATTAGGACCAGGGGATTTGTCCCAAGCCATAAAAAAACCAATTTACGAACTTCATCCAAATAAAAAGGAGCCATAAATATCTCATTCATATCTTGGGAAATGAATTGAGGAATAAGGTGAAGGAAATCTTTTTGAACTCTTAAGAGCAAACAATGTTCATCATTCAACATATTTTGAAAGTACAAGACTACTTCTTATCTTATTTCTTCTAATTTTTCAATATCTACCTATAGGATAGAATTAATATGAGCTATTCTAACCACCTTCCTATGATATTTAACTGATTGATGAAAATAGGAAAAATTTCTATGGCCTTTTTTGAGCCAATTTTCTATGGATTTTTGCTTCTAGTAGATTTCTTCTCCACAAACAACTTCCTCATAATCCTTACTCAAAGATTTCCCCTGATGATAGGCCACCTCATCTATCCCTTTCTAAAAAATGACATCATTCAAATTATTCAATTCTTCTTCTAACCTTTCTTTTTCTTGAAAAATGTTCTTGAAATGTTTTCTATTCCAAACTTTCAATTTTTCTTTCAGAAATTTTATTTTTTTTAAAATTTGAACCATTTTTGCTCCTTAAACTAAGGGACATTACCACCACCAATTTTTTACTAAGTCAATAATATAAGGATATCTCAATGACATCAATTCAAATTTAAAGGGATGTCATTCTAGAGGTGAGTCATAATCGATGTTTAAAATAATTGGCTGATGATCAGAACCCACAAACTAAGAAACTGAACAATCTAATTTTCTATTATTGAGATCCCAATTAGGAGTGGATAAAAACCGATCTAGGCACTCAAAAATGTTATCCCTACCCAAACATCTATTATTCCAAGTAAACTGACATGTCTTTGGGAGAACATCTTCAAGGGAATTTTGAACCATGAAGCTACCAAAATTTTGATTCATGTCTAAATTTGAAAATACTCCACTTTTTAATCTTTGAAGTTGGAAATAACATTAATGTCACCTTAAAAAAATGAAAAATCCATCCATAGAGAAGATTTAAGATGGACACCTTGTGGACCATAGATATTGATCAACACAAATTACAAATTTGAATTAAAACTAAAAATTTTACCCTCTTGCCAATTCTACCTAGAAGCAATTATTTCAACTTTGATAGAAAAGGAAGACAACATAAGTGTTAAACCTCCAAATGCACCTAGTACCTCCATAACATGCCCATTTTAATAATTACCAAACAAAATAAAAAAGCTATTACTTCCTCCATATTTAATTTAGTGTCTTGAAGCAAAATGATATCTAGATTTTTAACTTTTATAAGATACTTAACCAAGCATCTTTTGTTAGGGTCATTCAGGACCCTAACATTCCAAGGTAGGATCTTCATTATTCTTGTGGGGGCATTTCCACCCCTTGCTCTTCATAACATCAATAAATTTATCCAAAGTGCCCTACCTACCTATGAGAATTTCACCTTTAATACAATCTTTATTTGTTCTTCTACCTCAATCCTAATGAGGGCCCAAATTTGGATTCATTTTAGAACTATGAGAATGCAAGATAATTATAACTTATTTAGAATTAGGATCCCCTTCAGCATCTTCCTTGGATTCTTCTACCCCTTCTAAATATTCCTGCTTTGCACTAGTGATGGTTAGATCTTCTACCTCTAAATTCTTTGATTCTATATTAACGATAGAAAATTGTTTCTTTTTGACTAACTCTTTAATTGAGAAAGATTATTTTTCAATAAAGTCACAGCTCTTAATCATTGAAGCAGGAAAAATGACCTTTGAGGAACCAATATTTTCCAATAATACTTTAGTCACTTTTATTTTCTTAGTTTGGAGAAGCCATGGATCCTTGGATGCCTCAAACTATTGATTATTGGTGACTTGGTTCAACTGATCTTCTTCCTTGCCCGTGGAATCTTTTTTTGGTTTCCACTCGGTTGAATTTAATCAAATTGGTTTGAAGCGAGATCCTTTTATTTTTGTAAATTTTTTGAGTGTGCCCTGGTTGATGATAATTATAACATCTAAATGGAATATATTCCACATCTATCCTCTGGTGCCAAATCCTATTTTCTATCTTGATAATCACAAATTAAGGAATCTACTTACCCAAATCTAAAGCCACCCTAACTCTAACATAGGCTACTCTTCCCCTTGAAAATGATGTTGCATCAATTTCCATAGCCTCTATCAAATAATATTCACTTTGATATTCTAAGGGGAGTCCATAAAATCTGATCTAAACCATGTAACATTGAAGCCATAGACCTAGACCATTTACATACCAATTTTTGACTTCAATAACCTTTTCTCTATCTTATAAAGAGTTAGAAATTGCAACAAAAATGACTTACTATAACTTTAGAGACCCAATTCTCTTCAATACAACACTCTATAACTCCCATTGGTAGCCATTTCTTGACACATTTAAAAATTAGGGCACAATCCATTAAGAGTTGAAGACTCACCAAAAAAGGCTTCAAAGAGCATTCCATGGTTTTAGCTTCTCCTATTTTTATTCCAGCTCCTAAAAATGCCCTTTTTTGAACCTCTTGTTGTTCTTGTAAAAGATTATCCTTAGAATCTCATTGAAAATCATCTAGAGATAAGATTATTCCTTACAAATTGAGATGGATCTAGTTGATGACCTTCCACCACCTTACCTTTCCATCTAGACTCAATATTATGTGTATTAACTTCCTCATCCCACTAATCTCTATTTTCTTATGATATTTTTGATCATGATTGCTTCCATATTTGGATTTAGCATGAGGACTTGAAATTAAATCTTGCGTCTTTCTATGCTCCTCACCTATTGCCCTAGGTTTTGAACATGAACCTCTTTTCTTTGGATTGTGCCCTTTCATGCCAACCTCCTTTTCCTGCGCTCCTAGTTTCACCATCTCCACTCACTCTAATATATTAAAATACATATCATTCAATATTATATATATATATATATATATATATATATATATATATATATATATATATATATAAAGTATTTTAATATTTATACATATATATATATATATATATATATTACATAATTAATATTTAATATAAAAAAAACATTATAATATATTATACAATATTTAAACACATATTATACAATATAATATTCATATATTATATAATAAAAATTTTATGTACAAATATTTGAAAGTGTTTTAATGATAATAATAATGCAACTTTTGGTAAGATAATTTTTATTGTTAAATACAACAGTGGGAACTTGAGCTTAGTACCAAGTTGTCTTAGGTTTATGTTCTTTAGCCTATTACAATGTATAATTAGGTTGTAATCAGGGTAACTACTAATTTGTATAGAAAATTGTAAATTGCGACTTATTTTTAACTTTCTACAATTTTAAAATTAGAATTGAAATATAAAATGTATTTAGAAATTTAAAGAAATTGAAAAAAATATTTTCTAGGTTTGTGATAGGTTTAATATCTATGACAAGATAAATTTTGTGAGGAAGTTATAACATTTTCCATTAAAACATAGGGAAAAATAAATATATTTTCCATCAAACAAATTGTGTACATTGAAATAGTTTTGATAGATTTTTTCTCTTATATTATTATTTTGAGATATTGATAGAAAATGAAACATTTAAAAAAAAACATGCAAATCCATTGATTGTATCTCACACGCATGTCTTGACAACTTAAATTCCATATGGTTGGACAATAGCTATTTCTTGGCTATCTCATTTAATTCCTATTAATACAATGGAAACAATGCCATCATATAATATCTTTTGACTCAAAAACATTTGAAGACATCATATTGTGCATAAACTAATTGCCAAATGCAAATGAGGATGAAATATGTAGGAGCCAAAAGCCAATCACTCACATGAATGGATTATATTAAAGAAGCCATCTTCTTCTTTGTTCATGCCAAGTTGATCATCATCCTAGTGACATATTGATCTTGGTTTCATTGGGATACTTAATTTCATGGGTATGGATGAATTTTTAATATTTACAAATTTTTGTTGTACCATTTTTTTTTCATTAATAAATAATATATTCAATTTTATTTTATATGCCCCCCAAAAATCCATTCTATAACATTGGCCATGTAATTGACATGCAACAATTTTTGGTATATTATTTTTCATTAACTATTAATTTTATGATTTTTTCATTTGTAGTCTCAGTGTACAATGTTTTCATCTCGTGATAAAGCCAGGGGACATTTGCATGGTCTATAGAATCAAATTGGAAGTACTCCTCGCTATGAAAAAAGTATTATATCCTCTCTTTCTTTAGCACCACTTTCTTATTCTTGGTGACTATGTGGGAAAAACATCTTGAAAGGATTATTTTCAGATATGAAAGCTTAAGATTATTCTTTATTCCCACCTTAAATACCATTTTATATATGTTAGTGTCTTTGAAATTAATGTGTTGGTTTGTTGGTGGGGAGATGCTTATGTGTGTGAAAAAAAATGGGATGACTTAAACCACTACATAAATATTGTGGTGATTATTAACTCATTGTAGGAAACTTGAAATTGTTATGATATGAATACATCAAAAGTGTAGACATTACACCATACATGTAGAAACACAATGACACTATTATTAGAGTGATGTTTTTGAGTTAGATTTGTTACTCCCAAATCATTAAGAAAATATTTGGGTGACTGTAATGTTGATTTAATTTTACAATCTCAAACTAACAGTCTCTACACCATATACACCCATAATATCGAGGATCATCCTAAGACCTCTCAAACAATATAACTTCAATTTTCCAAAAAGGGTACGTACAACTAAATTCCCTCAGACATTGGCAAGGGTATATTCAACTAAGTGCACTTAGACATTATCATTGTCTATTGGACTACTTGATTGGCCAACAAGGTCAAGATGATGATGAATAAAAATCAATGCCATCAAAATAAAAAGTATTTATTTTCATTATTAATAGTACATATAGCCAATGTCAAATAGATTAGTGCGTGTTTTTTTTAAAGTCATTTAGGGCTAATGGGTTATTGGATCTCACCTATTTGTGATGAACATTCTAAATCAGGAACTTCATATGCATAGAAGAACCATCGATTTGGGAGAATTTGATCCTCCAATTCCTCATTTTTGGTTGTGACCTTTACACATCAAGCCCATTTATAGTGAAAATATCCACCCAATATCAATAACTCTGCATCCAATTATTATTTTCAATCTTTGCAAGTATTTTTTAAAAAAATATAAATTTACAAATTTGAAATGGCCAAATTATTTTAAAATAGTTGGATCTATTAGTTGACTCTTTATATTTATACCCAAAATTTGAAATAATTAATTCATCTCTATTATTATATGATAACTATTCATAATTGAAGATTAAATCAACTATAGTAATTTTGTTTCTTCTATTCCACTATATACGTACAAACAAGTAAAGAGGCGTATCAACAATCTTACCTCAAACTAGGATATAATTTTTTTTATGTGTTAACTATAAATTATTGTATCTTTTTAGGTGAAAGATATATTCATCTTCAATCAATCATGATTTTTCCTCTTTTCTCCTCTCATCTTCTTGATGTTTTTTCTATCTCTCATTGATTATCTATTCTTCTCATTTTATATACTTAGATGTAAGCCTTCCCACTTATGCTTCTTCTAATATTATTTATTATTTCATTTTATATATATTAGCTAAGAGTGACAATCAAGAGTCCTAGAATAAGACACTAATGAAGGTGCTTCACACTTAACATTTTCATAACCACTTGATACAGACCATATGACCTATAATAAGATAACTTACTCAGAAGAGGTAAGAATGAAGAGGACAAATGTAATGATATTGAATATAAACACTAATATTCATCAATAATTCACCATGAAAACACTAAATGTGAGTTAAATAAGGAAAATTTTTGTTTACATTCACTTTAAGAGTAATAACAAGTATCAATTTGTGTACAGTTATCATATCCTTTCACCTCATTTTATTATTACAATTTTAGTACTCTCTCTTTATTCTTATACTTGCAAACCTAACACAGTCGAGTTTTGGATTTCATATTTACAATGCACCATTGCAACTCTGGTCTTATTAGTGCCTTGAAGAGGTATAATAAATTTTTATTAGAATTTAAAAACCTATTTAAATCATCTTCATTCTTGATAACATCTCACCTCTCCATACAACCTTATCTATCATGTCCAAACCAATAGATCAATGAAATTTATTTTTACTACAACCATGACCAATGGTTGTTCATGTTGAATTTTATGTTTTAGGGAAAATTAGACATACTATATATACTTTAAAATTATTTCCATGTATTCATAAATCTCATACATGCCATTAAAATATGAAAACTAGGACACTAGCTTTTAGTAAGGTCCAAAAGGCAATCAACTTGTTAACAATGGTTCATAAATATATACCCCCTAAACATAAAAAATATTTCCATATATTTGAAGTACATAGTGGTGGTAAAATGTAATATCCCTTCGAATATCAAAACAAAGCTCTGAATTGCTTATCTAAATTTCTGCAAAAATATCTTCAAATAGATAAATAAATCACAGTATAAACTCTTATTTATTTGCTCATAAGCTTACAATAGAGATCCTTTGTCAAGTATACAAAGAATATTGAAAGTACAGCCTGAATAGCCTGAATATTCCGCAAATTGGGAAAGAATTCTGAATCTGGTTCGTCTCGGCCTGCTGTGCAGAAAAAACACAGTTGCCGACGTCGATTATACTGCCATCATCAGTCGATCTGTAGTCATTATCTCGCCGATGTTGGTTGTATGTCGACCGATGTCGGTCTCTGTAAGTATCTGTTCGCCGATGTTGGTACCTGTACTTTCTGTAGATGCGTACGGATTTTCACGGATCTGTACGAAATTCATATGGCCGCTGATATAACACAACCTGTATGCTGGATCTTGATCTGTAGAGTTATGGGCTAATACAAAAGATCTATATCTGGATAATTCTTGAATCAAAACCCAAAAATAATGAAATACCTGTAAACCCTTATGATAGCTTCTGAGTGAAGTTATCTCTCAAATACCTGTAATCCTATGATAACTTCTGGGTGAAGTTATCTCAATTTGGCAATAGATCGGCTGATCTTTCACAACCTCTGAATCACACACAATGAAGAGTTGACGTTCTTCAATGCAATTGGAATCCTGGAACCCTTGGCTCAGTCTTCACAGAAGAATTTCTTAACAAGAATCGATATCAAAAATAATCATGAATACAAACTCTCTCCCATGAGAGATTCTTATACACCTCCAAAGGTGTGCTTGCTAAAATTAGACTCCCTTAAATTAGACTGGGGCTTCCTTAATTTAGAACTAGGGTCTTAAAATTAGACCAATTCTTAAATTAGAACTAGGGTCTTAAAATTAGACCAATTCTTAAATTAGAATTAGGATCCTAAAATTAGACCCAACAATTAATAATTAATAATTAATAATTAATTAAAATTGGATCAAATAATTAATATTTGATTAAATCAATCAAATATTAATATCTCCCTTAATTCATGTCCAAAAGAGCCCAAACGAAAGCCAAGCCCAGCTCCATCAAGACCCTCTATCCATCTCATCAGCCTACGAGGGTCGCATAATAGGTTAATCATCTATTCTGCACATGTCAACTAAAAAGGGGACATGACAATTCGCCCCTCCTAAAATTGCTTGCCCTCAAGCAATCGCTGAATGATAGACCAATCAATCCACCTGGATCCCAAATGAAGTCTCGATCTATAGTGCTGTCAACCACACAAACCCCAGGTCCTGTCCATCACCACTTTCATCCAATGGCGTCACATCACCTCTGTCTCCTGTACGCATATCGTCATCAACATGTGACCCACCTGTAAAAGGAAGCTGAGACTCTACCACATGTGCTAACTCTCGAATTGGACTCACCTCAAGACAAAGCTCGTCCTCATATCTCTCCTGTGTTGGTGCCAATGTGCACTCATCATCGTACTCTATCATGTCATGTAGTATAGGCATCTCCATCTGATGAAAAAACATATGTTTGAAGCTGCTGCCCCGTATTGCCTTAAGAATATGTGTTTTCCCATCAACCTCAAAATGAACCTCCATGTCTTTGAGATGAAGAGTAACTTCCTCAAATGAATGAAGCCACTTCATACCCAAGACTAATTCTATGTCCCCCATGTTCACTACATAATAATTAGCCTTGAACTCATAGTTGTTCAAACGCAATGGGAGGTCTCTAATCATACGCTCACACCTAAGAGTGTGACCATCAGCTACCTTAACTCTAATGCCCTCAAAATCTTCGGTAGTGAGTCCATGCTTCTCCATAAATCTAGCATCTATGAAATTATGTGTGGCTCCTGTATCAAGAAGGGTGGTGACCTTCTGCCCTGCCAAAACTCCACGAAATCTGAATGACTCATCCGATTGAATGCTGGATAGGCGTGCCTCTTATATATGAAGCTCTAAATCTGCCTCTGCCTTAGGCTCTGAAGCCTTTGCCTCCTCAGAACTATCATATTGTTTAGAATCTTCTGATTCTGCATCCTCATAATACGCCCACATCACACGATTTGTTTTGCCCTTAGGCCTCAAAGGGCAATCATGATGGATATCATATGGACCTTTGCAATAGAAGCAAAGCTTCTTCCTGCGTAGATCATTAAGTGCCTCACGATCCAAAGGTAGTGCTGCTGGATTGGCCTTTGAATCATTTTTAACCCCGGATTTATCTATGTTAAAATCCGGTCTCTCTGTATCCCCATTGGAGTGCTTATGGTCTCTAGATGAACAAGTACCTCTGGAGCTAAATTTATTAGTTGGGCCTGCCATCTCCATATTACGTGCCTTCGTCATAGCTACCTGTAATGAAGGGGGATCAAAGCCTTTGATCCAACCTCTCAATGGTTCTGTCAATCCCTCCATGAAGAGTACTACTAGTCGCCTCTCTGAAATGTCAGGAACCATGACTGATAACTTTTGGAAGTCACCAATGTATGACTCTAGACTGCCGCTTTGGCACAACTGTGCCAACTCTCAGAAATAGGACTCTGGGTCCCTCCTGTCAAAACGCTCTACTAGCCTGTCCACAAATTCCTGATAAGAAGTGATCTGATCATGATGGAGTGTCACCATCCCGTGGTGCCACCAATCGTGAGCTACTCACTCAAGATGTAGTGTTGCATATCTGATAGCATCTTCCTCACCCATTGGCCGCAATGTGAGAAATGTATCCAGCTTACTAACCCAGGCCTGTGCTGTCACCTTACCACTACCATCAAATGTCGCTAATGTGAGCCTGCTCGTAGCATGCTTCAGATCATTGTTCTGGGGTCTTGGTCTCCCATTCTGTCGACCTCGGTAATGTTCTTTCTTTTGTGTGAGGAATCAGTCAAAATTAATCATCTCCCTGACCATAGGTGGTAATGACTCCCACTCTTCAGTAGCTGCCCTAAGTGTGTCTGTAAATGCCTCCTCATGCTCCTCACCTACTATCACCTCCTCTGCTTCCTGTCTCACAAAGATAGGCCTAGTAGGCCTATTCGCTATACGAGAAACAGTCCCATGGCCTCTCTGTGATCTTACATCACTCCTGACATCTTCACGGTGTGGGGAATGTCTCCTCGGAGTACCCAATCTCGGTAGTGCTGCTGCCAACTACTGTAATACCTGGTTATTCTACCTTTGCCCTTCTCGTAGTTCTCTAAGAGTAAGTAAAACCTCTACATCATCTTGATCTCTGGGATGGTGAGGAATACGGTCACCCATGTCTTTCAGCGGTTGTTCTAGAACTTGAGTGCCTTCAAGTAAAGCGCTACTGCGCATGAAATACCCGTGTGGTCCCAACCCTTGTGGCTGCATAAGATCTGTCAAACCCTCAGGACGGCAGGATTTAGCTCTGATACCACTGTAATATCCCTTTGAATATCAAAACAAAGCTCTGAATTGCTTATCTAAATTTTTGAAAAAATATCTTCAAATAGATAAATAAATCATAGTATAAACTATTATTTATTTGCTCATAAGCTTACAATAGAGATCCTCTGTCAAGTATATAAATAATATTGAAAGTACGGCCTGAATAGCCTGAATATTCTGCAAACTGGGAAAGAATTTTGAATCTGGTTCGTCTCGGCCTGCTGTGCGAAAAAAACATAGTTGCCGACGTCGATTATACTGCCGTCGTCAGTCGATCTGTAGTCGTTATCTCACCGATGTTGGTTGTATGTCGACCGATGTCGGTCTCTGTAAGTATCTGCTCGTCGATGTCGGTACCTGTACTTTTTGTAGATGCGTACGAATTTTCATAGATCTGTACGGAATTCGTATGGCCGCTGATATAACACAACCTGTATGCTGGATCTTGATCTGTAGAGTTATGGGCTAATACAAAAGATATATATCTGGATAATTCTTGAATCAAAACCCAAAAATAATGAAATACCTGTAAACCCTTATGATAGCTTCTGAGTGAAGTTATCTCTCAAATACCTGTAATACTATGATAACTTCTGGGTGAAGTTATCTCTCAATTTGGCAATAGATCGGCTGATCTTTCACAACCTCTGAATCACACACAATGAAGAGTTGACGTTCTTCAATGCAATTGGAATCCTGGAACCCTTGGCTCAGTCTTCACAGAAGAATTTCTTAACAAGAATCAATATAAAAAATAATCATGAATACAAACTCTCTCCCATGAGAGATTCTTATACACCTCCAAAGGTGTGCTTGCTAAAATTAGACTCCCTTAAATTAGACTAGGGCTTCCTTAATTTAGAACTAGGGTCTTAAAATTAGACCAATTCTTAAATTAGAACTAGGGTCTTAAAATTAGACCAATTCTTAAATTAGAATTAGGATCCTAAAATTAGACCCAACAATTAATAATTAATAATTAATTAATAATTAATTAAAATTGGACCAAATAATTAATATTTGATTAAATCAATCAAATATTAATATCTCCCTTAATTCATGTCCGAAAGAGCCCAAACGAAAGCTAAGCCCAGCTCCATCAAGACCCTCTATCCATCTCATCAGCCTACGAGGGTCGCATAATAGGCTAATCATCTATTCTGCACATGTCAACTAAAAAGGGGACATGACATAAAAATACCCTAATATAATTTTCCTTTATACCTCTCCTCCTTCATGAAACAACTTCATCAAAATGGCTCTTCTCCGCTTGCCAATGACCTGATGGAGACCTTAAATGACTTTTGGCCTTTATTGGACCTTTAGCTTTTGTATATTAATGGTTTTGTGCTTGAAGAGGATGGAGGAGATTTTTTATATCTTACATAACCTTGATAAATTTTAAAATCCTCTCAATGAATCTTTTTAATCAATATTGAGATTGCATATTTACTTTTGGACCTATCTTCATTAATAAAACTTGCTTATTCTCGTGAAATACCTTGTTAAAGCTATGAGATATATGCCAATAGATTTATCATTGTTTTTTATGGTGGTGGTGTAAAGTGCAAAGGTCCCCTACATATTTTCCTACAATTTATTACATCTTACAGATTCATCTCTAGTCTACTATCTACTAAGGAGCACCATGCCACCTTCAGAATATGATCACCTCATTGTTTCCACCATGGATCAATAATATATTTAGTTTTAAAAAATAACATTAATATTTCCAAAGATACATTAAGCATTTATAAACTACATTGAAAAAGGCCTCATAAAAGTTAAAGTCACAATACTGATCAGATAAAACACATGTCCTCAACCTTAACATCTTTATAAGACCTTGCTTAGACCTTTTTTTATAGGGAAAATAATGCAATGGTAAGGTTTTGGATGCTAGGGGTTGAATTTTTTCCTAGACGGACAAAATATAAACATTTTTGGTGACTCACATGGGCTGGTTAGCCTACTAAATTATTAGACCAATAGCTTTATTAGTCTATTGTCTTATGAATTCACTAAAGACTAAATAACGAACCTAGTTATATAACTGAAAAATGATTTCATGCCCTTATATCAAGAGGATACAACTGATATTACCTTCTAAAAAACACAACAAGAAACAAACAAACACCCATGTGTTATGGGGCACTTATGGAAAATAAAATCAACAAACAACTAGGCAAACATTATGTTGGAGGCACTTGGAGAAAACAAAGACTAACCTATTATATAAAAGATTAAAAATACCTCCATTCCACTTAGATAAAAATAAAATATCTCAAGTCTTCTTCATGTTGTTAATAGAGATGAAGAACACACTTTTGTTTGGAGGTTGTTCTTCCTGGATCAACTCTTTTCCTACTTTTCAACCTCTTATTTTTATCTTCAAGTGGATGAACTAAACATATATCCTATATAAAAACACTTCTTGTGGTTCAGTAATCACCTCATGCTTCTCTTCATCATTTATAAAGATCTTGAATATGATCACATTCTGATTCATAATAACAACTACAACTTCAACCTCTAATGACTCACTGGGACATTGTTCTTAGCCTTTCATGACATCTTGATATCTCTCATTTTGCTAGTCAACTTCTGAAAGTTGTTCAAGTTCTTCAAATAAATCTAAAAATTTCCCTCTAGCCTCATTAGGGTCTTCTTAAGATATGTTTTGATCAACACCTTCTTATGCATGTTCTCCAATCTTGACAAGAACCCTATCAACATCTTAAGAAGGAGATGTCGGCCTAAAAAGAATATCAATATCTTAAATGAGCTCAAGGTATTACTGCCACTCTTCATTAGGGTACTTTCTTTGGTTGCTTTGGGCAATGTCATCTTATTTAAGGTATGCCAAATGATCAAGGAGTTTATAAATAATGTTGAAAACATAAAACAAATACATATGGGGGGGGGGCATGTAGGAATCCTATTATGACTATCATATATGATGAAACTAGTTACAATGCTAATAAAAGTTGGAAATATTAGTCTTATCATTCATCTTCAAAAATTTGTTGGGTTATATTTATGATGGCCTAATGGGATGTGGTGTACAAGTGGCTCTTCATCTCATATGACTCATTTTATCTCTCTTGAAACTACCCTTTCTTAGTTGAGGATTTACAAGTTGTTATCTTGACACATGGCCTACTTGACCTTCTTGGCATCTTTGTACACCATTATTGGATATTGAAATGCATCTATAATATTAATAAAAGTGAGACTTAAATCATATATCTCTTCATACTTTTATCTCTGCTATTAAATCCTATAACTTCTTGTCTAAGTTGTTTGATTAAAAAAGTGTGCAATAAAGACAATTCCATTACTCATGTAAAGTCTATTTTTAAAAAAAAAGTTTGCAATATTAACTTGCCAACCTCGAAGATGTATTGTATAATACCATGTAATCTCCATTCAAGCTTATAGACCATCTTTAAGTGGTTAAATTTCTATTAGGTCTTTAGAGCTTACTAGTAAAAGGTTTGGAGAAGGTTTTAAGTATCCATCAGGATCACATTCAATTGTCATAAGGTATTAAAGATGGTACCTTTCTAATAAAAAATATTGAGACTTATCTATAGGCCACATTCTTCACCACTATATATAAAAACTTAGTATACAATGAAAATAGACTTAAATAGATTTGAAGGACTACCAAAGGACTATGTTAATCCTTTTAGTCTCTTAACATCATGAAGTGGAGAATCTATTTATGCATTAGAGTCCTCAAACCTCTATGTAGGCATTGAAGTAGGCTTACATATGACCTAAAGAATCATCCAATGCTGATATTGGATATCTTTAGGGCATCCTAAAATATTCTCATGGATCAAATTACCTCAACAAGGTCTATAACCTTACTTCTTTATGAAAACAAGAAGACAATCATCATCATGACTTGGTATAGACATGAGAAAACTATTATTTCACCATGAATGCCTCTTATATAGATGGTAGAATTTCTTTATACCTCTGTTTAAGCTTGAAAATCCTCTTTCAATTGTCAAAAATACCTCAGTCATTCAAACACCTATAAGCATGCTTGAAAGTGTAGTTTTTAGGACATTTACCTATGTCCTTTTCTTCATAGATAAATTATTTCTCCAACATGTGATCATGAGGCTTGAAGATGTCATCTAGAAAATTTCCATACATTTCAATTCCATTTAAATCAATTAGAGAATCATTTATAGTTATCAAACTCCATGAGGTTAATAAATATAGTTTTTTAGGTCTCTACCTTCTTTACAATTGTTCATAGAGAATACACCCTTAATGGATTGCCAAATGCCATGAACATGGAGTGAATATTCATTATCGACATCCCCTTATGGAATTTGGTCCCATGCATCTACTTAAGTGACTTCTCATGTAACAGAGTCTATCTTCACGAGCTTGCATTCCTATAGGTTCCTACTTGAGATGCATTTTTAAGGAAGATATGTCCATGGAGGAATATAAAAAATAAATTCAAGAATATCAATATTTACAACCCATGGGCCAATCTTTGAACTAATGTAATGATTTTTGAACTTGACACTTTTGAATAGACCATTATTATATCTAGAATATCATACAAACATATTGATGACCTAGATTATACCATGGTAGGACATATTGTCCATAAATATTTTACTTGGGATATTGAAGTGAAACACCCTAGTCATGATCTCCCCTTATGTCCACTATTATAAGCCCATGTTATAGGTGTTATGATTCATGGAGTGAATATCATATATTTAGTTTAAAATATATTTTTATGGTACAAGATGTGTGCACTTTTGAGATAGGGTTGGAGCTAAAAAATGAGGAAGACCCTAGGAACACCATGTTAGCGTTTGAACCCAAAGATCTATCCCCTATTGTGGAATAAATGATGGAACGATCTATATCTCTTTTTTAAATGATAAGATTGAAATTATTGGACACATTTAAGTTCTTTTCCCATGTAAATAAATCATGAGTTCTAGTTATGGTCTATATTTTATGTAAACTTAATATTTTGTATAAGAAATAAGTTCAATCTTTAGGCCTTTATTTATACACTTCTAAATAAACCAATTCAATTTCCTATACACCAAAGTATTAATGTGGATATTTTAGTTTTAGATTATGTACTTAAAGATAAAATATATGTGGTGGATATTGGTGGTGTGGATGTTGATGTAGGGGTTCAATGGTTATAATCACTTAGAACATACTCCACCAATTATCAGAAGATATTCTTGACAATCAATCTAGGGAAACATGAGTATACTATCAAGTACTTCCCCCAAAGGAAATCAAAATTATTGATTCCATTTAGATGATTTATTTTTTATGAATGGATAATTTAAATTTATGTCTCAACTATAATGTATTGTTGTCAAGTATTTTACCAAACATGAACATGATCCAAGGATTCTAGAGCTGGTGCAAAAATATGAGGTAGTTTTCCAAGATCTACCAAAGAAGCTTCCACCATATAGGGAATTGAAGCAAATTATTTATCTTGACCATACAAAAGGGAAAATGCTAGTATACCCTTATAGATATGTGTATTTTAAAAATCTAGATATAGAAAAATTAATCATTGAACTCTTAGAGGTTAAAATCAATGTCCTTAATAATCTATCACATATGTGGCTCTAGTGGTACTAACTGTAAAGAGATATGGATGAAATAGGCTCTTTATTGATTACATAACTTGTTGATGATGAAAATTGTACCATTAACGAATCAACCCTTTTGCTTATCATGAAGGTCAAGTTGGAATCATATTAGTCTAATTGTAGGGTTTTTAAAGGTTCATCAAAGATCTTAAAGATGTGAGGGGTTTTTTATTATAAATTATGGGAAATAATTGAAAGTTATGAAGATAAATTATTTAATTATAAAAATTTGAAATCCATTTATCAAATCATCAATTACTATAAGATAAGAATCTGTAATCTATTATATCCAACAGAGAAAACATATTAGTTAAATAATCTCTTAAAGAATAGAAACTTGATTCTATAATATATATGTATATTCAAAAGATATTTTCACTTTTTTCTTGTAATTATTCTAAATTAAATATAAATAAGATCATAAATAGGAAAGATAAATCAAAGAAAAAGAGATAAAGAGAAAAACATGAAGAAAAAGAAAACAAACTACATAAAACTAAATAAATAAAACAAACGACCAATCCTATAACAAAGAGAGAAATAAACTAAAGAGATGATAAAATAAGAAAAGAATGTAATCTACCAAAAAGAGAACGAAATGTAAGAACTAACTAAGGAAAACACTTCCTAAGAATAAAAGAACCTTTAATAATAGAAATAATATAAAAGTAAAACTAAACATGATCTAAAAATAAAAGAAACTAGAGAATCTAATTAGGAAATAATTCTAAATAAATCCAACTAGAGATAAACAAAGACTAAAAAAATTAAGATTAAAACTAAATAAGGGAACTTAATTAAGAAAGAGAATTAAAACTATGAAGGTAAAGAAAGAAAATGAATCTAAGAATTAAATAGACCTATAGACTATTATATTAAACTAATAAGAAAACTAAAAGACTCAAATAGAAAACTAAACTTAAACTAAGAAACAATCACTGAACAAAATAAAATAATTAGATTAAGACACTGATCAAGATAAAAGATTTTTAAAAAACTAGCTAGAGATAAAAATAACTAAAAATCAAATTGAATTTAAGGTAAAACAGATTAAGAAATAACTAAGAAACTTTAGATGAACAAGAAAACTATTTAAAAATTAAGAGTAAAATTAAGGCTTAGCTAAATTAAAACTAAAACTAGATAAGTTAAAACTAAGGATATAAGAAAAACATGAAAATATTAACTATAGAATTGAAATAAAAATATTAGACTAAAGATAAACTAAAACATGATATAGATCTAAAATCTATCAACCTATTAAAAATTAAGGAAGTAATTTTTAAATCTATGACTATCTAAGATAAGAAAAGAGAAAAACTAAACTAAGAAATAAAGAATACAACTAAATTAATTAGAATATAAATGACTAAAAATCTAGAACTATATTAAAATAACCAAAATAAAAACAAAAATTAGATTTAGAAGAAAAATAAAAGATCTATTTGTATTAAAGTTAAATTCAAATAATTAAAAAGATGTGAAAGTATAAAAATGAGAGTCATCTTAGCAGAAAAAAATAAATTTCAGTGAGAAAACCAAAATCCTTTCTCTAAAAAACATTGAATGAAAACTTTGCAATCAAAATAGATCAATAAGATGTCATGAAAAAATTAAATGATCTTCATTATTCAGGTTGAATACTTTAAATCTATGTATATAAATACAAATAACAATCATCAAAAGATATTAAGCTTATAAATTTTTAGATAATCAGTAATAGATGATAAATAAATGAGATATCCCTGTGTTGCATAAGCAATTACGTAATTGTCAGATAAAATACCAATGGATCTATCTGTAAAATTTGTTCTATCTCAAAGAGGTTGCATATATAGATGAGATAAATGATGGACTTCAAAAAATACTTAAGTCTTTAATACTTGTTTTGCTTATGTATTCAAATGAATGCTTGATCTCTTCTTATACCCTCAACTTAGTTGTGAAATGAGTTATAACTAGCTTTATTTAGTTATTAGTTAATATAAACTAATTAACTTTTAACATAGTCAATTAATTAAATTAGAATTGGTTAAAGATAGATCTACTTAAGACTTTAAAATTATTAATTTGATCAAGATATTTAAAATAATAAACCTAGGGTACTAATATTAATGGGTGGGGACCCATATTAGTTAATAATATAATAGAAAACATATCAATCATAAAATAAATAAATCATAAATTGATAAATTTTATTCATATTTAAACCATAACACATTTTTAATTAATGTAACGTATATAATTATATAAAAATTAAAAACTCACTTTATTTACCAAAAATTGTCTAAATTTATCTAGTCTAAAATATCAGTGTCAAGCTAAAATATCAAGTTATGCATGAAAAATTTCAACACTAAATATAAATTATCCCTCAAATAACTAATAGTCATCTGAATCTGATAAAACTTCAATTAATTTTTTGTCCTATTCATGAAGACATGTACTCCATTTCAGTTGCGAATGAAAACAATATAGTCCTCAAATCAGATGTGCTATTAGCAACCTCTAATTTAATACTTTTTAGCAACCTGGCTTCTCTCAGTACTTCAGGGTCACTACTTTTTTTAGCAGTGTTATTTTTAGCATTCTAAGGCATAATGTCCATAGTTTTTCTTCTATTAGCATACCCCTGATCTCCCAAACTCAACCTTTCAAATCTCAAAATAGTTTCACTATGGGCACCTAACAAACACAACCTTCTATATTTACCAATAATGTCTCCATGAGAAGGAGAAGAAATTTTTTAAGGAATGCCCATCTTCCTAAGGTCCTTGACATTGGTTGTTTCAACCTCAAGATGAGTAGGTTGATTGATAGGTATCTAGTTGGCAAGTAATGGATCATCAATTGATTCACCTCTAAAATTAGGGAGTTATAATGGTAAAAAATCAGGATAATTCTCTAAGTGATGAGATGAACTACTTTGAGAATGTGCATTGGATCTAATTCTTTGGTCATGAAAACCCCTATTACCTCTAAAACCAATATTTATTGGGTTAACAAGCAAATTAATCAGAATAATCCAAAAATTAGGTTCATAAGCATCAAAACGAATGGACATCCTTGTGCCTCTATGAAACCTAGGCCCAAAACATCCTGCATAAAATCCACCCCTTTTAAAACCTCTATGAGAAATTGAATAAATGCTACATCTATTGGGATTTTATCCCTATTTTTTATTATTATTTCTTCTTGTTGTATGATCCCACCCATACATATTGATCAATCTGACATACAACAACAAAATATAAAATTGAAGAAACTAAAAAGAATCTTAAAACTGCATTACAATGCATTATTTTTGAATTCAAAATATATTGATTTATAGAAATATAAGATTATGATATCAATTTTAATGAATTTTAATCTCAATAAGTATATTTAAATAAAAGTTCAAAACCTCAATATTGAGATGAAAATTCAAGTGTAATTTCATGTTTTCAAATAGATTAAAATCTATTCTAAAAGTATCCATGCATACACACACACACACACACACACACACACACACACACACACACACACACACACACACACACACACACACACACACACGCACACACACGCACACACACGCACACACACACACATTTGTGCCATTATCATTCTATCCACAAATGACTGATTCAATTTGAATTTCAAAAAACAATTACAATTCCCAATATTGCCAAACACAAACTAGATTTCTGACCAAGGTATGACCTTATGAATGTTGATATCTACATATACATGCAAGATCCCAAAATCATCTAAAACATATGCAAACTAAAATTTATAAACATTTTGAATGCATAATACTAAATTCATGTATATCCATTTCAATTTGAATGATTTCAAATACATTCAAACTGAAACTACCTGTTGCTACTTGCAAATTATTTACCTCTCTATCCACGTAGGTGTTTAAAAACTATTCACATATTCTATCTAAGACATAAATCCTATGTTAATATCAATTTTACTTGGAATTATTTGTTGGTCTACATATCTAACAAAAATTTAAAAGTATGGAAGACATGTTTACATAAGTATATGACTAAAAATAACTTAATCTGCTCAGAAAACTACCTTGAATGATCAAGGATCTCAACACAATGAACAAAGCACAACACATAAACCATAATAAAGAACCTTTATTTTTCATGTAATAGAACCAAAAATTCATCTATCAAAATTTCAATTAAACCCTTGATTGTAATGAAAAATATCTAAAAACAAACATCAAATCTTCAATTCATATACTCAGCTTTAATAGTTTTCTTAGTATACCCTTTTCTTAAACTCAACTCTATATTTTATTCCTTTTCAGTCAAATCTTGAATGCAAATGAAACCATCAATTTGAAGCACAATTTTTCAAACCCCAAATTTTCTCAAATAATTTCCAACAAATTCATTCAAAAATACTCAAAGCTTATGCCTTATACTTCAACAAAACCCATAAATTATTATTTACTTATTTTTTAAAATGGCATTAAAATTCCATGCACAAGACTATGTCATTCATGTAAAGTAAGATATTAACTTCAAGACATTTGAAAGCTATAAACCCTATTACATGTAAATAATTTTCTAAAAATCCTAAATCATGCAAGTAACAAACAAAGTTTACAGGTATTAACACATTTATAACTTTTCAAACTTATAACACTTATTTCTAAATGTTGATATGATAAACTCAAATATATATTCATGCTATTTCTGAGTTTCAACATTCAAATAAACCCATAAAAAGTTGAAAACTTCTTTCAACCATACAAAACTTGAGAATCAAAATGCTTAATCAAGACTATCACAAACTTAATCACATCTGTATGCAAAATATTTATCAAAAACTTCAAACCATGACTCATATTTTCCATATTTAACCAAAAAAGTCATAACTATTTTCATGCAAACTAGAAACCACTTCAAACTTTCATTTCTTTGTTTCGAACCCTCATACCTCATCAAAATGCTTTTAAGGTACATTGAGCAACTCAACATGAACATACCTAATTTCCATGCTCAAATCCTTACCAAATATTCTCTCTGACCCTTGTTCTACAACTCACTAACAATCTTTCTATAGCTTCACTCCAGCACAAATATTACAAACAAATGATCACAAAATGAAGAAAAACTATCTTTTATTTGCCAACCTAAGTTTGTAACCAACTCAATGATGTGGTCATTTTTATTGGCTAGCATTTATTAATTTTATACTTAGTAAGCTGATAAACCACTTAACATCATTGATAACTTTATCCAAAACTAAATCTTATCACTACCTCATTAGTTAAGATATGTGATTTGAGGAGATTAACTCACCATTAATACCTAATTATCACCAAATCATCAAACAATCTTGAAGCAATACGAACTCATAATCAAACTTAAATGCATTCACCAACTCACCTTGCTCATGACCCAATCTACCAAGTGATGTCCATCTTGATCTAATATTTGAATCATCATCCATTGAGGGGGGTTCATAAGACTTATTCATAATGGCATCAAAATTATTGATTAACTAAGTAAAGATCAAATGTTCTCGAAACTATATCACACTTCTTAGCCAACAGTTATATTTTACAAATGAGTCAAATGTATTAATCGAGTTAAATACCATGAAATTTATTCTTGAACAAACAAAAGGATCTTTGACACTTATGAATTAGGTTAGTCTCATGACTAATTCATGTAATGAATTCTAGGCTAGGCCCCCTTAAAAAATTTGAACATGAATGTAAACTTTGTAACAAATAAAGCTCCTCTTACTCATTTTCATGTGAAGTCAACCTCTCAGAAAAAAATCAAATGATATACCTATCTCATCAATCATCAAGATATAGGAAATAAAAAATATGCTCTAGAACCATGATCACCAAATTGACTATTAACTCGAATATGAAAATAAATAAACTTTAATATGCCAATTATGCCTCCATGAATTGAGCCATGTACTAGATGCAAAAACCAACTAGACTACCATTAAAATATGACCATTATTGAACTATCCAAAGCATATTAACATTTCAAATAGATAACATATCAATTAGTGATGAAACTGAGTTACTCATCAAGTATAGATTTACAAAATTACTTATCGTAATACCTTTCAAAGTATCATATCACGCTACTACTTGAATCATAAATCAAAGTTACTCATGAAGATCAAAATATCACTATAGATCAAAAAATATGACTAAAAATTGAAAAGTAATGAAACAATTGAAAGTATCAAGGTGCACTGAATCTAAATAGAAGAATAACTACTCATATCTATAACCATATATGCATATTTTATTCATTTATCTACCATGATCTTCAAAAGCACTTAAAACATAAATAAACCTATCAACAAATCATTATAATTTCACAACAAAATATGCATCTAATAAAATTATCAATCAATAGGGTCCCTAGCATACTTTTAAGTTTCATAACAGGGTCATCTATATTGTAGCAAGTATAGACTTTGAAAAATTTAGGGAGGGGGGGGTGTAGAAAATAGGCATAAAACTAGTGACCTTTCTAGTCAATTTTGTTCAATAAATTTAATTAAAAAAAATTTGCCTATTATATATAAACATAGAATTTTATTTGAGAAAGTGATCTAGAAAAATCAGTTGTCAAGTAGCTAAGCACGAACCCCTTAGATAATGAATTCAAGAAATGGATGAATTATTCAGTTAGTGTGGCATGAAGAAAGGGAAACAAATAACAAAGAAGTTTGGGATGGATATAAAATCAATTAAAAATGCCTTAAGAACAAAATATGAAAATGAAATAATACTTCTATAACTAGATATAAGTTAACCATATTACTCATTTATTATAAAAAACTTAATTTGTAAGAGTAATTTATAAAAATGAAGATACTTACAACACTTTGGTAGATTCTTGCACTCTTCTTTCATAATGTGATAATCCTCATTCCATAACCTTTCATGATCATTTGAAAACAAATAATAGAAAATAAAAACAAAACAAAACATATGACAAAATAGAACAACAAACTAAAAGAACAAAACAAAGGAAAAGGAAACAAACTAAAAGAAAGAAAAAAACAAAGCAAAAAAAGAAGCAATAAATAGGTAACCAGTCATGAAATAATTTCAAGTGATGGCCATTTATTGAATAAAATAACCAATTTGCTTCAAGATCTTTAAGATTAAAAGCATCATTTCCAATAAATGTGATAATTCTATAAGGTCTAAGCCATAATGTATCAAACTTGTGACATTTTCCAAGGACCTCATGGGCTTTGTCCCAATACAATACTAAGTCACTAGCATTAAAATTTTAACTAGAAACCTTTCTATCAAAAAAATTATTTAACTTTTGTTTAGCCTTTTCTAATTTTTGTATTCCCATTTATTTAGATTCATCAAGTGCTACCAAATCATGCAACTTTTGTTCAATTAAATTTGTATCTTCAACTACATATTGTAAAGTATTCATAGTTGAAAAAATCAAAAGTTTTATTGGTAAAGTAGCTTCAAACCCATATGCTAACATGAAAGATGAGTAATTAGTTTCTACCTTAAAAATATTACTATCATCTCATAAAGCTTCAAAAATATTAAGATGCCAATTCCTTTTGTTATCACAAACTATTTTTTTAATAATAGAAATCAAATTTTTATTAGTGGACTCAATCTGTCCATTTCCTTGTGGATAGTACTTAGATGAATGACTAGAAATAATAGAATATTTTCATATAAATTATAATAAATAATTTGAAATGAATTGAGGTTCATTATCCAAAATGAGGTCATATGGGATTTTGAATCTAGATAAAATTAGATTTTTTAGAAAATAAATTTCTTCACCTGTTACTAAAATTTTAAGAGCTTTGGCCTCAAACCACTTGGTGAAATAATCCTTGGCTATCACAATGTATATATGACCTAAAAATGAAGGTGGATGAATATCTAAAATGAATTTAATTCCCTATTTAGTTAAAGATTTTTTAGGAATAACAAGATTTAAAGGCATTACGGGTAGATTATCCCTTTCAATAAATAGTTGACATGACATTCAAGAATGAACCAGCTTATAAGCATCTTGAAACAAGGTGGGTCAATAATAACCATCCCTCACAATATTATAAGTTATAATTTTTTTAACATAATGTCCACCATAATTTCCTTCATGGAAGTCCCTATGAAAATTTTGAGTTTGATTATGAGTAAGACATCTTAATAATATACCATCATGATTACGATAAAACAAAAAAATTTGTATTAAACAAAAATTTAATGATTTTAACCTTAAGGGATATATTTCTTTATTATTTAAATTTTTAGGACAAGACTGATTCTGAAAATAATAAACTAAATCATAATACTAGTCATCTTCAATGAATAAATAGTCCCATTCATTCGTTTCATGTCCTAACTTAAATTTTTAAAAAAATTCAGCAACTTTCATAGTTTTTAAGTGTGGTTTTACATTCAGTTTATCATAAACTGATAAAATTAGGACATTAATATCGAAAGTAGCATTTTTAGCTAAGTGTTTTGCTAGTTCAATAGTTTTTGATGTTTCAAGTTCAATATCAAATTCTTGAATACGTAAGATCTACTTAGCAAGCCTTCCTTGAATAGTTGGATATTTTAAAATATATTATAACAAAGTATATTATATGGCACAAAAACCTTTTTTCCTATGAATAAATATCAAAATTTAATTAGAGAATAAACAAATGAGAAAACAAATTTCTCAGTAAGGGGGAACCTAGTTTTTGCATCTTTTAAGACTTGGCTCATATAACCAATAGGCTTCTCTTCATTATTTTCAAACGCCTAAGTTATTACATCTCACATTTCTTTTTCATTAACATTAACATAGAGGATAAATTTTTTATTTAAATTAGGCTTAGTAAGGACATGAACACATGTAATTGCATTTTTGATAGAATTAAAAGCTAACTCCACATTTTCATCCCAAATATAAATTTTATCTTTCTTAAGAAACAATTGTAAAGGATTAGATTTGTCAGTAAATTCAAAAATAAATTTTCTAAAAAATTTAATATTTCCAAATAAAGATCTCAAACTTGACTGATCCTTGGGAGGAGGCAGTTATTTTATAGATTTTACATGTTCAGGGTCAATAGAAATATATTCTTTATAGATTATGTGTCGTAACAGCTTTCCTTCAGTCACATAAAAATAGAATTATTTGGATTTAAATAAATGCCAAGCTTTCTATATCTTGTCAATACTTCATGAAGATCATCTAAATACTTCTTTCTCTTTTTGGAATGAATGATGAGATAGTCTAGATAAAATTGAATAACAATGCCTATTAAATCATCAAAACCATATGCAAAACCCTTTGAAAAGTGGCTCCTGCATTTATCAAACATCAAGGCATTAAATTGTAAGAAAAAGTACCTATACAAGTGGTAAAATTGGTTTTATGTCTATCATCAAGATTCACAAAGATTTGATAATAACATGAAAATCCATCTAATAAAGACATCATTTCAGATCCTATAACATGCAAAATCTGATCGATGCTAGGTAGAGGGAAATTATCTTTTACACTTACTTTATTTAAATCTTTAAAATATACACAAAGTATAATATCAATATTTTTATTTCTAATCAAAACTAGATTAGCTACCCATTCTGAATATGTTATAGGAAAATTGACATCAACATCAATCATATTATCTAGCTTTTTGTTAATAGTGTCGTCTAACATAAGGTTGATTATTCATATTTTTTGCTTGAAATGTTTGATAACAAGTTTTATATGAATGCCATTTTTAATAATATTAGTATCATAACCTTTAATATCCTTGTAAGACCATGCAAAGATATCAATAAATTCCTTAAACCATTTAATTAACTTAACTTTTTCATTTTTAGTTACTTGAATTCCCACATAAAAATACTTAAGATCTTCTTCAGTGTATAAATTAATGGGAGTGGTTTCAACAATGATTCTTCTTGAAGGTGCTTCCATTATAGAATTTTTTAGTTGATCATTAGGTGAAAAAATAGATTCTAAGCTTACTAAACCAATAGGTAATTTTTTAGTACTTGACTATAAATAATCTCCACAATTAAGTACATAGTCATCATGATCAAAGTAATTACCTTTAAGAAATGAATCTATATGCTCATCACAAGTAAACATAGGCCAACTATCATTTGAATCATATCTTAGGATGGAAAATTTCAACTAAGGGAAAATCGATAATGGGCTCAATTTCACTTAATGTTGGATTAGAAGCATAAACTGAAAGCTTATCATCTCTTACACTAAATTCCCTAATAATATACATGATATTAAAATATTTTAAATATTCAAGTAATGATGAAACTTTCTATGTGTAATGATGCAAATGGTTTTGATTGGTTTTATTAATCTTGCGAACTTGTCTCACTACTAACTTTGAATATTCAAAAACTTCTAAATGTTTAAAATTCAATTCTATGACCCTTTCTAATATTAAAAATAATGATTCAAATTTTATTGTATTATTAATTTTTTCAAAATACAATTTGAAGGCATAATAAAATATCTTCTAGTGTGTTACATTTTTTTTTAATAATTTTTGATGAATATTTTTTTTATTAATTTTGTAATTAAGTATATGCTGAAAACTAAAAAAAATGGATAGACGTCCGTGCGACCCACCCTAACTACCTAAAAAAATGAAAAATGATTTCTTTGAATGTGTGTAGAATTAGGCCTAGTTTTTTAGCATAATTTTTTTTTGTAGTTGGATAAATGAAAAACAAATTACATAAACATGAATATGCATATATAGTGAGGCATGTAGTGGCCTAAAAAAGGATGTTGTTAGAAATAAATATAGTTTGAACCCTTAAAATGGCCCTAAAATTATAAAAAATCATACATTTAAAAAGAGGATAATGCCTTCATCTTAACGGTAATAATTTTTGAATTTTAATGTTGAAATCCATAGAGTATTTAATGATTGAAGTTAATATTTATTAGTTTTTTTTATAGAATTCTTGATCTCAGTTGTAGATGCACAGTCCCAAGCCTTTAGCTCAAAAATCCAAGCCATTTCTATGCTTAAAGTCTCAATTTTCAATTTAAATTCAAATAACACATATGGGATATAGAAAACATACACTTTGTATAATGCATACACATTATATTATGTATTGTAAAATGTGTACGTGTTATATAATGCATACACATTTCTTTTTTATAAGTTGAAAATGAACTCCATAAGCATTTGGGAGTTGCACGTGAAGCCAACTTTGTCCATTTACTACTCTAAATATTAAGTATTAAATTTATTTTAGTAAATATAAGAAATTAGGGTCACTTAGTATCTGATAGAGTTAGTCTCATAGTTGTATGCCTTAAAATGTGGAATATATTTTTTCAAAATCTAATCAAAATAGTACTTAGGGATTTTAGGACATAATTTTTATAATTGATATCCATTTTCGGTAAACATATAGTCATTTTTTAGATTTTTATGCCCTTAAAATTAATTCTTAGTATTTTTAGGAGTCTTAGGTTTGTCAAAATTAAAAATTTCAAACCACTCACTTTGAAATTGATGAAAAGTGGTGTTATTGGGGTAGCATAGGTCACATTGATGACCTGCACAAATCAAAAAACCACTTTACATATTAATTTCACTTTATCATCACCCCTCCATCATTATTGATCACTTCCTACTCATCTCTCATTATCCCTAATCACTCTTTCATCAATCCTTATTGTCCCTAATCACTCCTTCATTGACCTATACTATCCCTAGTCATCTCTAATCACTCTCTTATCATCCATAATCACTCCTTTATTAACACTCACTATCCCTCATCATCCCTAATCACTCTCTCCTTATCCATCCTCATCTCTTATCACTCCCTCATTGACCCTCACCATCCCTCATCATCTTTAATCACTCCCTCATCATCCTTAATCACTCCCTCATTGGCCTTTACCATCCCTAATCATTGCTTCATCATCCCTAATCAATCCCTCCTCATCCCTCATCATCTTTAATCACTCCCTTATTGACACTTACCATTATTCATATTTTATAATCTCTCCCTCATTTCCCTTTACCATTCCTCATGATCCAAATCCCTATAGCATACTTTACTTGTCCAAGCTCATTGCCAATATCCATGTAGCTTTCACTTTATATTTTCTTGCTTGATCTCTGTCTTTGGACCCTTCACACATTTTAAATTCACATCTACATTTTTTATTTTCATTTATTCTCCATCATTATTTGGATGGTCTCAGTAAAATTTTGATTCTATTCTCCTTACTCAATGTATTCAATCTTTATTATTTGGAGACTATCTCCCTTACTAGTTTTTATGCTTTATAACAACTTAGATCAAACATTGTCTATGGTTCCTTAGGTTTTAATAGGGATATGAAAAACTTCCTTCCACTCCTTTGAGTTTTCTCTAACTTCTTTTAAACCCTACTAAACTTTTCAACACAATTAGATCAATACTTAGACATTTTCAATGTCTAAGTATTAAACATAGGGATTTTAGGACATAAATTTTGTAATTGATATCCATTTTTGGTAAACATAGTCATTGTTTAGGTTTTTATGAATTTTATATTATTATTGGAATTTTTATTAGTCTTAGGTTTGTCAAAATTCATGTTTTCAAACCACTCACTTTGAAATTGATGTAAAGTGGTGTTATTAGAGTAGTGTAGGTCACATTGATGACCTACACACGTCAAATAACCACTTTACATGTTAATTTCACTTGATCATCACCATTCTCTCATCCTTTATCACTTCCTACTCATCCCTCATTACCCATAATCACTCTCTCATCAATCCTTATTGCCCCTAATCACTCCATCATTGACCCTCACTATCCCTAATCATTTCTAATCACTCCCTTATCATCCATAGTCACTCCTCCATTGACCCTCACTATCCCTCATCATCTCTAATCACTCTCTCCCCATCCTTTATCATGCCTAATCATTCTTTCCTCATCCCTAATCAAACCTAATTGATTCCTTATCTATACACACTCCCTTCTCATCCGTCCTCATCCCTAATCACTCATTTATTAACCTTAGTTGTCTTTCATTATCTCTAATTAATTGAGCTTATCATCCCTAATCACTCTATTGATTATCACCATCCCTCATCATCCCTAATAAATAACTTCTCATCCCTCATAATAATTAAATAAATTAAATGATGATAAAATTTCTTCACATTAATCTTGTTAATATTTTTTAACTTATTCACAACTTTGACACAAACAAAATTGGTTTTTTTCAAGCCAATGATTTGGGTATGATGTGTCCATTATCCATGATTTCATGGATTTACCACTCAATTTATTAATTACATATAAATGATATGTTGTATAAATAATTTTGAAGTAGTCATAGTTAAGGGATCAAATCAATAGTATTGTTTAGTGTATAGTATGTAAGAACTTTTTTTAGTGACTAAAGATATCCTTGTATTCATCTAGTGTATGGTTAAATTATTTCATCTTTGTTATTATTGGATAAACCACACTATGATATGATGATAGAAGGATGTCATTAAACATTGAATTCTTATCATTAACAGTATACATCTTACTATAAGAAAAATATTCTTGCACTTCCTAGCTCTAATGACTGAAAGCTTATAAATAAATATGATATATGGTATTTTATATCTAGACAATCTATCACAAAATTTCAAGGATTTACTTCATAAACTACACATCAATGGTAAATACATGGTTGATCACATGTAAAACATCATGCCTTATTATGGTGAGATGTCAAAAAGGATTGTATATTTAAAAAGTTTGATTTTGTACACCAAGTGACACTACTATGTGATCCATTTCTCCAGGCCTACACTAGATAATACACTAGCATATGGTTATGGATGATGTATAAATTTCAAGTTTAATTTTTGAAAATATTATTTAGGATAAATTAAATTCTTCTAACTTCCATTAGAAATAATGAAGTGTATTGTCTCACCATTGATCTACATTTGTTAATGAAATAATATTTTTAATTCATATAATTTCTTGTTGGGGGAAGTAGAGATATTTTTAGTACCGACCATATTTTTGGGTTCGTAATCTAATATCTACTTTACTTTTTATAATGATAGATAACATGTACCCACTTATCTATATGTGTAAGTAGAGAGCTCATAGTGTGACACTCTTCATTGGATTGAATATTGAAGTTATGAATTAAGAAACACTTTCCAATCTTGGAATACTTGTTCTAATCATTTTAAAATTATTTTTCACTCTCTAATATGACAACTCAATCAATATACATACAAATAGAAGGCCTTAAATATAATTATTCAGATCATAAAATGTCCTCATATGAAAATTAACTGATTGCTTTCAAGAAGTCACATAGCTTGGTGATCCTCATGTATTTACTACCCATTTTTGGTGCTATGGTGGTTTTACTTGCTTCTCATTTTTTGGTGTATTTTCAGTTGTGAATTACATCATTTATAATAGGCCCATATTTTTTCATAGGTGTTAAATATTTTTGTTTCAAATTTTCCTCCACATAATTTTAATCATTTTCTTATATTTTATGCTAGCACTCAACTCTCTACTTGTATCTCCTAACATTATTAAAATCCAACAAAATACCACCATAAATGTATTGGATGGAGTGATTAAGGATGAGGAGGGACGAGGAGGAATTGAGTAGAGATGATGAAGGAGTCAATAGGGATGGTCAAGGTCAATGAGGGAGTGATTGGGGAGGATGAAGGAGTAATTAGGGATGATGAGTGATGGTGAGGATTAATGAGGGAGTGATTAGAGATGATGAGGTATGATGAAGCAATTATTAGGGATGATGAGGTAATTCAGAAGCAACACTACCTAATATAAATAATGATGTAGTTTACATGTTTAGAGTCTTTAGAATGTGGTAAAGGTCATAATAAGTCTTTAGGATTCTTTCTAAGTTTGTAGTTTTGTGTCAATTATGAATTAGAATTTTATTTGACTTTCCTATCAAATCTTTCATTTGAATATTTGAACTTTCATAGAGACTTCAATATTATTTCAAGAAGTCCAACATTGAATTTAATGTATTTAGACTTTAGAAAGGATTTTAGGATGTTAAAACACATATAACTAAACTCATATTTGATAAATATGTTATTAGTTGAGTTAGTGTAGGATACTCTCAACATATAAAAGAAGTTAGAATTTAGTTGATGGTTATTTGGTAATAAGAGTCTTGTTAATGTCTTATTTTGTATTAAAATTTGGATTAAAGAGAGTTGGAGGGGCTAGGATTTTAAAGGATGAATTTAAATAACCCAAAACAAGTGAATAAATACATGTTTTTATTATTTTCAAACAAGAAATCAAATAGATCTTGCATCTTCTTGAATATGTGTAAAGATAGTTGACAATGTGCATGATCATGAAACATGATTAGTAAAAAGTTATTTGTGTTATTTATTTTAGTGGTAAGTTTAAAATGCATTTTTTTTTATGGTGATTATACAATTTTTCATTTGAATTTAAAATATTTTGAATGTTCAAATTACAAACTATATACGCTGTGCTTTTATAAACTATACCTTAAAATTTGAGCGAAATTTAGGGTCTTGTGGAAGAGGAGATTATATTTGGTGGGATTTTAGAATATATGAGTAATTAGTAACTTGAAATAACAATTCATTAATATTATTTAAATATATTATGTTTTTATTCTACTAAGGACATTCTATGTTACATAACACAAGCCTATCTTCTACAGGCAAAAGTTTTGAGTATACATCTGTGCGAGAAGGTATATGCATGTATTGGAGTGAAAATTAAAATGAATATGTTGGTGAGTTGATTATAATATTATCATGAATTTTTATATTCTTTCAAGTATCTTTCATATATTTTTATTATCAAAAATAAAACTAACACAATCATACAGTCATCAAGAAACTTAACATAGTCAAAGTGGTATCTCATGGAAACTAGAAAATTGAGTGTTATAGATGGAAGGCATTGATTTTTTTAAGTTTTTAAACATTTTTAAAAATATTTTAAACCTTTATGTTGATTTAGAATAATTTTTTTATGAATTATAAGAAATAACCTCTTCTCAGATTACTATAGACATATGACTGAGTGCACAATCTATTCAAATTTGGTTGTGTCAATCTATTATAGCTTAAAAAGAGAAATATAACACTTGTAAAATGTGAATATGGTAAAATTAGACCTAATAAAATATTAAAAGTCATTATAAATGCCTTTGGATGATTAAAATATCATTTTGACCCTTCTTGGGTCTGTGAAACCAGTTTAAACCATGTATTAGGGTTTCTACTTTCAAAGTGAGTTTTTAGGAGTTAAAAATATCAATAATACATAAAATTTAGTAAAAATTTTGATTTAAACATGCACAAAGATAATGTAGTGTTTTAAAGTTTTTCAAGTATGGATAAGTATGGATGGGGGAGGATTGTGTGGTAGTTAGGGTAGAAGGAAACCTAAAGACATAATTCAAAGAGTAGAAAGAGCCAAAATAAGTTATCAAATAGTTAAACCAAAGACTTAAACATTGTGAATAAATGGGATATATTATAGGGTATCCATAAGTGAGGTTGATTTGATGATTTTATTCTATACAAAAAGAGTCTATGATAGAGTTAGAGGTAGTGTATGATATGAGGATTATGTTGAAAAGTTAAGTAGGGTTGAGAATAAGTTAGAGATAACTCAAAGGAGTGGAAGGAAATTTTTTATAGACCTATTAAATCCTAAGTAACTAGTGACAATATATGATCCAAGTTTTTATAAAGTGTAAAGACTAGGAAAGGGGATAGTCTCAATGTAAGAGACATTGAATGCATTGAGTCAAGATAATAGAATAAAGAGTTTAGTGAGACCATCCGAAGAATGATGGTGAAAAAATGAAATGAATAAAATTTATATGTGAATTTGAAATGTGTGGAGGGTCCAAAGATAGAGATCAATAAATAAAAAACAAAGTGAAAGATACATAGATATTGGTAAAGATCTTGGACAAGTGGAGTATGCAATATAGATATACATCATGAATGATGGTGAAGGGAAATTAGGGACTAATTACAAATGATGAGGAATGGTGAGGTTCAATAAGGGATTGATTAGAGATGATGAGGGATGAGGAGAGATTGATTATGGATGATAAAGAAGTGATTAGGGATGGTAAAGTCCAATGAGGAGGTGATTAGGGATGATGAGGGACGGTGAGAACTAATGAGGGAGAGATTAAGTATGATGAGGGAGTGATTAAAAATGATGAGGTATGGTGAGGGTCAATTAGAGAGTGATGAAGGATGAGGAGGGATAAGGAGAGAGTGATTAGGGATGATTAGGGATAGTGAGGGTCAATATAGGAGTGATTATGGATAATAAGAGAGTGATTAGAGATTAATAGGGATAGTGAAGGTTAATGAGGGAGATATTATAGATAATGAGGATTGATGAAAGAATGATTAGGGTTAATCAAGGATGAGTAAAAAGTGATCAAGGATGAGGGCTGGATGATGATCAAGTGAAATTAACATGTAGAGTGGTTGTTTGATATGTGTAAGTCATCAATGTGACCTATTCTACCCCAATAACACTAATTTACATTACTTTAAAAGTGTGTGGTTTAAAAAATTTAATTTTGACAAACCTAAGACTCTTAAAAATCCTAGGAATCAATCTAAAAGACATATAAACCTAAAAAATGACTATATATTTACCAAAAAAAGACATCAATAACAAAAGTTATGTCGTAAAATAACTACATTTAATACTTAGACTCTAAAAATGCCTAAGAGCTAAACTGATTGGATTTTGAAAAACTATTTTCCACATTGTACGACATGTAATTATAAGACAAACTCTATTAGATGATGAGTGAACCTAATTTCTTATATTTATTAAAATAAATTTAAAGTATAAGAAATTAAATGTAACAATATAAGCTTATGGACAAAGTGGGCTTCACATGTAACTCTGAAAATCTCATGGAATTCATTTTGAACTTATAAAAAAGCAACACATACATGTTATATAACATGTACACATTGTATAATATATAATATAACATGTGCACATTTTTTGAATTTATAATAATGCGTGCATGTTATTTTAATTTATAATAATGCATATGTGTTATTGTAAATTCAATAACATGTACGTGTTATGAATTGATAATTTTCAACACATAATTTCAATAATGTGATCACATTAATTAAATAAAGTAAATAAATTATTTAATAATGTGATCACATTACTTACAATCTCCATAAAATTATCCCCCAACTCCATGCACATAACCTTATGAATTATTTTATTTCCAATCTTACCGTGACATAGAAAGAGGTATATAATCAATAGGGGTGTCAAAATGTTAAGCATAAATATGTTAAAAAATATTTTCCTCTTGTAAGCTTAAATGATCTCTTAGATTTTTAACTTCTTCATTTATCTTATTTAACTATCCTATAAGATTATCAGCTTATAATAGAGAAAATCTAGATTTAATTATTGACAAATCATCAAATATATTATAAGTTTTAGCATCAATTTATCTAAATGTATTTGATTTGTAATGTTGATATTGAGTATTATTATATTCAGTTGCAAAAGGATTAATTTGAGTAGCATTATCATTAGAATTGTTATCATTATTTTGAGCTAATTTACCTTTATCATCTGAATGAGGTTTATCATTTGCTGATTTAATATTATGTAGAGAATTATAATATTTATTCCTAGTATTTATAACATTTTCATTTTCATTTTCCAAAGGATCATCAAGAGTGTTTATATTATAAGCTAAATCTTTAGTAAAAACTTGACATGTTTCAAGATTATGATCAAGTTCACACACATTATAATAATAAGAAATATCATCATCTTTCATAAATTTATATGAAGAATAAAATTTATCATTTAACTATATTTTAACAGTGACCAGCTCATTGCCTAAACTTTGTATTATTTTTAATATCTTTACATTATATGAATTTAAGTATGTAGTAGACCTATCTTTGAAACCTACATGCATAAGCTTATTTTCATAATCAATAAAAAATCTTATGATTTCATCATATTCAGTAATATATTTATCCTCTAAAGAAATTTTGAATTTCAAAGGTACAGCATTGCAAAGATAAAGTTTAATTTTTTTTTTCAAGGTCTAAGATCACCTGGGATATTTTGACATAGTTTAGTGAATGTAAAAACAAAATGATACTTGGTTTCACTAGGATTTAAATAAATGTTTGAAAGATCATTAACTAAACCAAAATCTATTTTGGCTTTACCAAAAGATAACTCTAACTAGTCTTCTACATCTCTCCAATTATCAATAACTTTTGTAGGTATACTAACAAACACTTGATAAGATTTTCATTCTAATGTTTGCAAAAAAAAATTAAACAAATATTTTCACTAGTTATCCCAAGAGTGACATAAACTAACCTCAAGGCTTCTAGGTGATGTTCCCAAGATTTTCTAGCAACATCAAAAAAATTTGGTATATTGAATCCCTTAAGAGAAGGTAGCTTACCTGGATGATTTTTTATATTGATTGGATTAGAAAAGATCCATGAAAACATAGATATTTTATGCTCTTCTTGAGATTATTATTCATCTTCACCTTCAGTGAGCTCTTATACTTATATATTATTTTTTAGTATGTGAAGTAGATCCTCTAATCTCTATTCTTGTACTAGTTGTTCTCCCACTAGTGGATACCTTGTTGATTAGTTCCCAGCTAGTTAATTTATGGATTTTTAATTTATCACTAACTGATCTACCATTAGAAGTTTCAACAAACTCTACCTAAAAAGTGTGATTATTTTAATCATGATTTTCTTGACTTAATTATAAATTTGTCAAAGCAATTTTAGTAAACACAATAAAATCATCAAATAGAAATGAATTAGAAAAAAAATGAGTTCTAAGCCTTAGATTAATAGCTAAAACTCTATCTCTATCTTCATGGATTCTCCTATTCAAGTTTAAAATGTCACACTAAGTCTCATGTGTAAGATTCAAATACTAATCAATTTTGAATTTAGAAATCTCTTCTTGATTTATACCTTCAATAACTTGATGATGACTTTCAGGATGATTATACCAATAATTACATGTTAGATTGAAAGCAACATCAACTTGATCATATTTTAAAACTATTAAAGGTTAAATGATAGGAGGTTTTTAAGCTCCAATAACCATTAGTAAGAAGAAAATAATTTAGATTTTTGAATGATTTTCTTAGTGGAGTCATAAAATTTATTGATGACAAAAATTATACCATCAATGAATCAACCCTTTCACCTATTGTGAAGGTCAAGTTGGAATCATACCAGTCTAATCATATGGGTTCTAAAGGTTCATCAAAGATCTTAAAGATACGAGGGGGTTTTTATTATAAAATTTCAAAAATAATCGACAAGTTGTCAAGATAACTTCTTTCATTATAACAATTAGAAATCCATTTATTGCATCATGAATCAATTTAAGATAATAACCTATAATATATTCTATCTGACAGAAAAAACTTAATAGTTAGATAGTCTCTTGAAGAACAGAAACCCAAATTTGGAATATATATGTATATTCAAAAGATATTTTAACTTCTTGCCTGTAATGCTTCTAAATTAAATTTAAAGAATATCAAAAATAGGAAATATAAATCAGAGAGAGAGAGAGAGAGAGAGAGAGAGAGAGAGAGAGAGAGAGAGAGAGAGAGAGAGAGAGAGAGAGAGAGAGAGAGAGAGAGAGAGAGAGAGAGAGAGAGAGAGAGAGAGAGAGAGAGAGAACAAACTACAAACAACAAAAGAAACAAAATAAATAACCAATCCTATATCAAAGAGAGAAAAAAACTAAGAAAATAATCTAATCTAAAAAAAAAGAGAACAAAATGTAATAACTAACCAAGGAAAATATTTCCTAAGAACAAAAGAAACTCTAATAATAAAAATAATATAAAAGATAAACTAAACTTGATCTAAAATTTAAAAAATTAGAGAATCTAATTAGGAAATAATTTCTAACAAATCCAACTAGAGATAACCAAACACTTAAAAATTAAGATTAAATATAAATAAGGGAACTTAATTAAGAAAGAAAATTAAAACTATGAAGGTAAAAAAAGAAACTGAATCTAAGAATTAAATAGACCTATAGTCTATCAAATTAAACTAATAAGAAAAATAAAAGACTCTAATAGAATATTAAACTTAAACTAAGAAACAATCACATAATGAAATAAAGTAATCAAAGTATGATACTAATCAAGATAAAAGATCTAAATAAAACTAACTAGAAATAAACATAAATAAAAATCAAACAAAATTTTAAGGTAAAAGAGATTAAGAAATAACTAAGAAACTTTAACAAAATAAGAAAACTAATTAAAACTAAGAGTAAAGTTAAAGCTTATCTGAATTGAAAATAAAACTAGATATGTTAAAACCAAAGATATAAGGAAAATATCAAAAGAATAACTAGAGAATTGAAATAAAAATATTAGACTAAAGATAAACTAAAATAGGATATAGATCGAATATATATCAACCTATAGAAAATTAAGGAAGTAATTTTTAAGAAAAAACTATGACTATCTAAGATAAGAAAAGAATAAAACTAAACTAAGAAATAAAGAAACAAACTAAATTAATTAGAATAGAAATGACTAAAAATCTATAGCTATATTAAAATAACCAAAATAGAAACAAAAATCAAACTTAAAAGAAATTTGAAATATCTATTTGTATTAAATTTAAAGTCAAATAATTATAAAGATGTGCCAGTCTCAAAATGAGAGTTGTCTTAGTAAAAAATATAAATTTAAGTGAGAAAACCAACATCTTTTCTCTACAAAACTTGGAATAACAACTTTACAATCAAAATAGATCAGTGAGATGTCATGGAAAAGTGGAATGATCATCATTATTCAGACTGAATACTTGAAATCTATGCATACAACTATAAATATTAATCATAAAAAGATATTAATTTGAGAAAAATTTAGATAATAAGTAATAGATGATAAATAAAATTGGATATACCTGTGTTCTATAACTAATTACTTAACTTTCAGATAAAGTACTATTGAGTCTATCTATAAAAGCTATACTATCTCATAGAGGTTGCATAGAAAGAAGAGATAAATGATAGACTTTAAAAAATACTTAAGCCTTCAATATATGTGTTTCCATATTCAAATGAATGGTTGATCTCTTCTTATACTCTTAACTTAGTTGTGAAATAAGTTATAACTAACTGTAGTTAGTTATTAGTTAATATTAACTAATTGACTTTGAACAAAGTCAATTAATTAAACTAAAATTGGTTAAGGATATATTTACTTAAGATTTTAAAAGTCTTAATTTGATCAAAATATTTAAAATAATAGACTTAGGGTACTAATCTTAACGAGTAAGGATCCATGTTAATTAATAATATAATAGAAAACACATCAATCATAAAATAAATAAGTCATAAATTTATAAATTTTATTCATATTTAAACCATAATACATTTTTAATTAATTTAGCATATAAAATTATATCAAAATTCCAAAATCACTGTATTTATTAAAAAATGCCAAAATTTATCAAGTCTGAAATATCAAAGTGTCACACCAAAATATCAAGTTCTACATGAAAAAATTCAACACTAAACATAAATTATCCTTTGGATAACCAATAATCATCCAAATATGATAAAACTTCAATTACTTGTTTGTCCTATTTATGAAGATAAATGTTGTAATCCATTTTAGTTGTAGGGAATGGAAATAATCTAGTCCCCAAATCAGATGTGCTATCATCAACCTTCAGTTTAATCCCTTTTAGTAGCCTGACTTCTCTCAGTGCTTTAGGTTCACTCCTTTTTGCAATAGTATTTTTTTTGACATTTTGAGGTATAATGTCCATGGTTTTCCTTCAGTTAGCATACCCCTGACCTCCCAAACTCAACCTTTAAGACCTCAAAAGGGATTCACTATAGGCACCTAACAAACTAAACCTTCCACATTTTCTAGCAAGGTCTCCATGAAAAGGAGAAGGTGAATCTATTGAATGGCCATCTTCTTATGGATCTTGACATGGGCTATTTCTACCTCAAGCTGAATAGACTAATTAATAGGTATCTGGTTTGCAAGCAATAGATCATCAATTGGATCACCTCTAAAATTAG
This sequence comes from Torreya grandis, assembly GCA_037957365.1. Lineage (NCBI taxonomy): Eukaryota > Viridiplantae > Streptophyta > Pinopsida > Cupressales > Taxaceae > Torreya > Torreya grandis. The sequence continues at coordinate 312,933 of JARHVA010004519.1, read as the reverse complement.
GGGGTTACAACGGTAATAAATGAGAATAATTCTCTAAGTTATGAGATGAACTACTTTGAGAATGTGTACGGGCTCTAATATATGACCATGAAAACCCTTATTACCTCTATAATCCCTATTTACTAGGTTAACAAATAGATTACTTAGAATATTCCATAAATCAGGGTCATAGGCATCAAAATGAATGGACATCCTTTTACCTTTATAAAACCTAGGCCCAAAATCTCTTACACAAAATCCACCCCTATTAAAACCTCTACTATAAATTGACTAACTGCCACCAATATTAAGAATTTCTATCTGTATTTCATCATTATTACTTCGTATTGGTTGATTCTACCTAGACATACTGATCAATTTGACATACAACAATAAAATCTAAAATTGAGGAAACAAAAGTTGAAAGAAAATATGTAAAAATAATCTAAAAACTGCATTACATTGAAATACACTACAATGTTTTCAAATTCAAAATATATTGATTTTCAGAATTATAAAATTTTAATATCAATTTCAATGAATTTTAATTTCAATATCCATCTTTAAATAAAAATTCAAAACCTCAATAGTGAGATAAAAATTCAAATGTAACTTCATATTTTAAAATAGCTTAAAACCCATTCCAAAAGTATCCACGTGTGTGTGTGTGTGTGTGTGCGCGCGCGCGCGCGCGCGCACGCGCGTGCGTACGTGCACGCGCGCGTGATTATCATTCTGTCCATAGTTGATTGATTCAATTCGGATTTCACAAAATAATTGTAATTCTTAATATTACCAAACACATACTAAATTTCTGACCAAAGTGTGACCTTATGAATGTTGATATCTACATATATATGCAAGAGCCTAAAATCATCTAAAACACATGCAAATTGATCTTTAAAAACTTGTTTGATGCAAACTATCAAATTCATGCACAATTATTTCAAATTTCATGATTTCAAATACATTCAATTTGAAACTACCTATTGCTACCTAAAAATTATTTATCTCTCTATCCACGTACGTGTTTAAACACTATTGATAGATTTAGTTTGCAACATAAACCCTATGTTAATATCAAACTGACTCAAAGGTATTTGTTGGCCTACCTATTTAACAAAAAATTTAAAGTATGAAAGACATCATTACATATGTATATGATTGAAAACAACTTAATTTGCTCAAAAGACTACCTTGAGTGATCAAGGATCTCAACACAATGAACAAATTAAAAGACTTAAACCATAAACAAGAACCTTTATTTTGCACTTAAATAATAAATTTGAAAAGTCATCTATCAAAATTTCAATTAAACCCTTGACTGCAATGAAAAATATCTAAAGAAAACATAAAATCTTCAATTTATATACTCAACTTTAATAGTTTTCTTAGTATACCCTTTTCATCAACTCAACTCTATATTTATTTCTTTTCATTCAAATCTCAAATGCAAATGAAACCATATGTTCATAGCATAATTTTAAAAACCCCAAATCTTCTCAAATAATTTCCAATAAATTCATTCAAAACTACTCAAAGCTTACACCTTGTACTTCAACAAAATCCATATATTATTATTAACTTATTTCTAAAAAGGGCATCAAAATTTCATGCACAAGATTGTGTCATTCATGCAAAGTAAGATAATAACTTTAAGACATTTGAAAGCCACAAACCCCATTTCATGCAAACAACTTTCTAAAAAACTTGAATCATATAACTAACAAACAGAGTTTATGGGTATCAACACATTTCTAACTTTCCAAACAAATAACAATTCTTTCTAAAAGTTGATATGATAAAATCATATATATCTTCATGCTAGTTCTAAGTTTCAACATTCAAATGAACCCATAAAAAGTTGAAAACTTCTTTCAACCATGCATAAAAATTAGAACCCAAATGCTTAATCAAGATTATCATAAACTTAATCACATCTGCATGCAAAATATTTATCAAAAACTTCAAACAATGAATCATATTTTCTATATTTAACTAGGAAGGTTAGAACTATTTTCATGCAAACTATAAACCACTTGAAACTTTTCTTTCTTCATTTTGAACTTTCATACATCAACAAAATGCTTTAAACAAAAACTGATCAACTCATCATGAATATACCAAATTTTGAGGCTCAAATCCTTACCAAATATTCTCTCTAAGCCTTGTTCTACAACTTACCAATAATCCTACCAGATCTTTGCTCTCACACAAAGCTTGCAAACAAATGATCATAAAATGAATAAAAATCAACTTTTATTTGCCAACCTGAGTCTGTAACCAACTCAATGATGGGGTCATCTTTTATTGGCTAGCATTTATTATTTTTGTACTTAGCAAGCCTGCTGAACCACTTATCAGCATTGATAAATTTATCCAAGAATAACTGTTATAACTACCTCATTAGCTAAGCTATGTGATTTGATGAGATCAATTCACCATTAATACCTAATTACTGCCAAATCATATAACAATCTTAAAGCAATACGTACTCATAATCAAACTCAAATTCATTTGACAACTTACCTCACTCACAATCCAATCTGCCAAGTGGTGTCCATCTCAATCTAATACTTGCCTCATCATCCATTGAGGGGGGTCATAAGACTTATTCATAATGACATCAAAATTGTTAATTAACTAAGTAAAGACCAAGTGTTCTTGAGACTATATCACACTTCTTAGCCAATAGTTATATTTTACAAATGAATCAAATGTATTAACCAAGTTAGAAACCTTGAAATTGCTTCTTAAACAAACAAAAGAATATTTGACACTTGTGACAATAGGTTAGTCTCATGACTAATTTATATAATGAATACTAGGTTAGGTCCCCTTATACAATTTAAACATGAATGTAAACTTTGTAACAAATAAATCTCCTTTTACTCATTTTCAAGTGAAGTGAACCTCTTAGAAAAGAAATTTAATGATATATCTATTAGATAATCATCAAGATATAGGAAATGAAAAATATGCTCTAGAACCATGATCACCAAATTGACTATTAACTCAAATGTAAAAACAACTAAAGTTTTATATGCCAATTATGCTTTTGTGAATTGAGCCATGTACTAGATACAAAAATAAATTAGAGTGCCATTAAATTATGAGCATTACCGAACTATCCAAAGCATCTTAACATTTCAAATAACCAACATATCAAGTAGTGATGAAACTAAGTTATTCATCAAGTATAGATTTTCAAAGTAACTTTCAATTGTACCAACACTGATCGTAATATCTTTCAAAGTATCATATCACCACTACTGTCCAAATCATAAATTAAAGTTACTCATGAAGATCAAAACATCACTATAGATCAGCAAATATAACTGAAAACTGAAACTTCATGAAACAACTAAAATTGTCAAAGTGCATTGAATCTGAGTAGCATGACAATTGATCGTATCTAAAACCATATGTGCATATTTTATTCATTTATCCAACATGCTCTTCGAAACTATTTAAAACATAGATAAAACCTATCAACAAATTATTATAATTTCATAACCAAATATGCATCTAAAAATATTATCAATCAATTGAGTCCCCAACACAGTTTTATGTTTTATGATAGGGTCATCTCTATGGCAATAAATACAGATTTTGAAAAATTTAAGGAAGTGTAGAAAATAGGCATAATATAACCCAGAACAAAATTGCAATAAAAAACAGTTTTCCAATGCCAATAATTTATTATCTAATTGATGATTTATTAACTCAAGGGGATTTATTTAACCCCATTAAATCTATTTATTACATTATTAATGTAGTGTCTTTCATCGGCATCAATAGTCTAATATGTATTGAATTTACCATTCATTTGAAATTGTTTTGCTTTCATTGCAATTGTTTAGAAGATAAATTTAAAAAACAAATAACGTAAAATTATAAATATATAAATAGTACAAGTCTCATTTGGGACTGATTAAATTTCATGCAAGTACCAAACTTGGTTCTCCAATCTTTCGCGCTCTCATAATTTCGAAACAAAATGTATCCAAATGGTTGTAATTATACAATATAGGTTGTATCATCTCGAATCAGATATTGAAATCCTATTGAAGTTGATTCTCTTACAAGCAAACGATATATAAACTTAAAAAGATAATATTATTTAAAATAAATCGGTAAAAACATAAACAGTTTGCGTAGGTACTCAAAATATGAAACCGCAATGGGCCGTTTCACGTCTCTATATTCAATAAATGACTACAATTATTTAACGAAAATGACATGTGTAGCAGTTGCTTATTCAATAAATGAGAGGAAACGTTTTGTTCGTATTTTTTAGTTAACAATATGAAGATTTACGTAGGTAATTAGCTTAGCAAGAGAGGCTTGAGCCAGGATCTACTCCCAAATGTTGGCAATACTTTTTGTAATAACCGAGTTGCTTGTCGACGGTCTCAGGGTTACCACCATTATATTCGATAGGACCATTCACAGCTGGGAAAGATTGTTGTTAAACATCGTTCAATATGTGTTCATAGATTTGGTCTTATAAATTCATTTCATGGATCATAATTTATTAAATATATTATAAAGACTGTTGTAAAATTGTAAGTGTTTGTCTTTCCAATAGTTTCATTTATTTTATAGGTATGCAAAAGATTGAATTTATTATTAATAAATTAATATAAAAATTACAGTACTTATTGATGCAAGCAATAAAAATGTTGAATTATTTTGAGATTCTTACAAATTCAATATAAACCAATTTTTGAATGTATGATTTTATTGTACTTGGAATGTCCTAAATAATCATTTTAAATAAAGTATTGTTTCATGGTGATTATAGTGGCATATAATAATACCAATAGTACTATTTTTTCTGTATATAATACATTCAAAGTAGAACTCAAAAATAGGATTCATAAATCTAGTAGGTCATTTTATTCACTTCTATGAAATAAGTAGTTGTTTTCGTTAAGCAATATGAAATGTTAGCATCATTCAAGATATCATGTATATCAAATTCATGATAATTAAGCATATCAAGCACAATAAGATGAATATTATTGCAATAATGTAGTTGTGAATTTGTTTTCCATTCATAGAGTTATAAGAAGTTGTAAAAAAAAATTGTTTTCATCTAAAACTTCATCATCTAAAAACTTTTCATTTTTTTGAAATTGTACAATGAATATGCCATTTGTCATAAAAGGTTTTCATGTTTTCTCAAATTTAAACTATTTGTTCAATAGAATGACTACAACAATTTTACTAAAATATTTGTATAAAAGTTCACTCCAAAAAAATAATGGATAGGTAATGGAATATACTGAAGGAATTTCAAGGAACATTCAAAAGATACAAACAATAGCTAGCACATATTATTTTTTCCATTTTTCACTAGGGTGATTTGTAACATCTCCCATGTTTTGTAGTGAAATATTGACCTTATTCTTGCTTTGTTGGCCTTAACACAGAGAAAAAAAGCAAAATAATGTTACTCCATATCAGCCACACTTTGTGACTCTCCATGGTGGTTTGACTCTTTATGTGTTTGAGCGAGTCTTATTCTAGTTGATTCGATCCATACATGCTTACCATAAGACATTTTAAACTTTTAAAGCTCTTATTAAATGATCAATTCCATGTGTACACACCCTAATTTGGTCAAGCAATTATAAGTACTCTGTCCTTTATTGCTCTTTCATGAGAAGATCATAATGATGAGTGTAAGTCTTGTTCACACTATCATTTTGGTCTTTTGATCTTTCTTATAACTATTTTTCTTATGATTTGCATCTCTAGTCATCCGATGTGATGCTATCCCACTCACAAGGGGCCCCTAGCCAATTTTTTGTAGTTTATAATCATTTTTTTTGTCTCAAAACATTAGTGTGGTCCTAGACACTATCAAAGTGTGCTAGCATCCACCTTAGAGCTAGTGCCTAATGGTCACATTTTCAACTTGTTACGAGTCCTTACACTTAGTTTATTCTCTTCTTATGATTTGGTATTTATTTTTTGCCTTGTCGGCCAGTGACCAAGGGTCTCAAATTCAAATTAAAGTTCCTTCTATATAAATAGCCTCATAAGGTATTTTACATCTAGCACTTACTAATTTGTCACATAATTAATTAAAAATTACTCAATAATATAGCTCAACACTCTGCATATTACTCAACAACACACATATACCTACATGTTTAATCAAATAAGGGCCTAAGTAAAAGTCATTCTTACATTCTATGTACATTGATTATGCACGTTCCCTAAGGGAGAACTACATGCAATTTGAGAACCTTGTCATTGGGGTTAATGTAAGTAGAATCTAGGACATCAAGGGTTCTATCCTACATGATCATAACATCTCACAACCCATCTTTTTCCTTCCTCTTGAATTTGATCCCATTTTTTTTTCATGTGTGTAGATGTTCATGAAGGTTTTAAAGAAGAAATAACAATATATTGATGTAAAATAATGATCAAAAGCCCCTAAGCAAACCTAAATAACCCTAAATCTTTCTTGTAGCATCTCCATTTGTTTCGAGACCCCTATCACTTAAAGGATGCTAGCATGGTGCTTTGGACACTTTATTAATGTGCTACTTCCCTCTAATCATGCTACTTTTTGAAAATAATTTTAGCTCTAGTTCCAGAATGGAAGGACTTTAGAATGATTTTTAGACCTATTTTAGCAATGTCATCAATTGGTGATGCATGTTTCACTCCAAAAAAGTTAATTTTCACATTACACTTACTATTTTGGCTAATTCAATTCAATAGATCTATTTACAATATTTATCTATATTTTTCCTATGTACCCAACCCTTTAATAACCTAGGATTTACATCTACTACATCTTAAATAGTTAAAACATTTGGTTAACCTCACTTACTTTGAATATTTCTTAACAACCTTAGTTCCACCCTAGGGTTCACCTTCTCCAGCTTTGTGTACTAAATTAGGGTTTATTAAATTCTATTTTTTCCTAATTTTTTGTATAACGTAACTGACCCATATCAATTCCTCTATTAGGGTTTCATTAATTTAACATATCTTAAATTTTATTTACAAACCATTAAAACCCTATATCTATATAATAGGTCCTCATACACTCAAAAATTAGACCTTAGGGTTTCAAATATTTTTTTGATATTTGTTCTATACATTGGGCTAAATATAACACACATTTTCAAGTATATATATGTTGGATTATCTTATCCCTATTTTTTTCTTATTATTCATTTATTACATTCCTTTTTTGGCAAGTTTAAAATTACTTCTAGGAAATCTCTTTCCCCTCTCCCATTTGATCAATTTCTAAACTTTTCACATAATTATACAAATGAATAGACAACTTTTCAAGATTGCGCACTAACACATGATAATGACTATAATTTTATTTATTTATTATTATTATTATTATTATTATTATTATTATTATTATTATTATTATTATTATTATTATTATTAAGAGAATTATAATGGAAGTGTTTATGAGGATAGATTAGCTGCATATTCTTCTCTTTCTCCTCTCTCTTTTCTTACTTCTCAATATCACATTAACAACATAAGGCCAAAAGAGCCACTTATAGGCAATGTTTTCTTTGAATGCGATCATAATTTTTCAACCACTTTTGCTACATCCTTACTTAAATTAAAGCAATATAAGAATAATAAAATCTCTTTACTTTTGAATCTAATTCAAGTAACATTATACATGTTTTTTCTAGCATAGAAAAGAGAATTTCAAACTCTTTACTTTTCTAAATTCAATTTGAAAAAAACATGTACACATGATATTGCACATTTTTTTGATTTGTAAACTAAATTAGATAACATTGTGTTGTCACCTTTTTTTTTCAAGTTCAACATAGTGATTCCATGAAAAATTATAGATAATTCAAGTATTTATAACCATTATTTTACATGTTATAATATGCCAAATAAAAACATGATCATTAATTCTTCTACCTTTGACTCCATTATAAAAAATAATGAAAATACATGTATTTTACTCATAGCTAGTGAAGATACACATTGCATTCCCCCTACACATGATGATATTGCATAGTATAAAAAAATTAAAATCTTCTTCTTCTCTTTCTCTTAGTAAGCATGAAAATGATAATTCTTCTACTCTTACCTCTACAAGTGAATTGAATTCTGATTTTGATGAAATTTGGAATAATAATTATTACTATGAATTAAGTGGACAATATATTGAATCTAGTCCTCTCTCTAATTTAACCATTTCTAATATTTAAAATGATTGTTTATTAAATTATAATTCAAACCATAATATGTCTTCAGTTAAAAATATTATGAACTTTTAATCATGTTCATAGTCTACATGGTTTACATTCAAATGTATAAAATGTGTCTTCTATTCCATTAGCATGTGATACTACTTTACCAACTAAAAATATCAGTGATACCAATAAATATCCCTCACCTCTCCTTAATATAGTATAACTTGTTACACATCCTAACCCATGAGAGTGATATCCAATTTCCCTCTCAATAGGTCTAAGGTATCATCCCTCGAAAGGTTAGGGTGAACAAAATCAAAGGTCCCTAATGAAGTGTACTAATACATACAATTAATAATAATATTTAGGAATTAAACAAACCTCTTGATGATGATATTATATGTTTGAAAGAGGTAATCTATTTGATGTATGTGATGGGTGATTTACAACAACAAGTACACCATCTCACCTTGGAAAGTAAAACATACCTCTATTGGGTTGATTCCAATGCCATCGATAGAAATCATATCCTGCATAGAATATTCACTAAAAAGTGACCAAAGCATTTTCATATACTAATATTTTTAAAATTAAATGGACATGGAGATCCATATTTAAATCTGAAAACTTATAGAAAGGCCATGGCACATGTCCCTCATAAGTTTATTCTCTTATATATATTTCCACAAACTTTTTAGGGTGAGAAATTAAATTATTTTCATTATTCACTCCTCAGTGGTTCAATACATGCATATGATGAGTTATAAGAAGTATTTTGCATGCATTATATTTAGAATAAGGGACCTTGAGTCACATATGAATGGTTGCCTTCATTATTCTAGGGTGGGTTAGACATAGTAAAATTATTATATTCTATGATTCAAATCATGCATGACACAATTGATCTACCAACCCAAAAATTTATAGGTATAGTACATCTTTGATAGAGGTCTCACTTTTCATCTCAAGGAAAAATTGTTATATGAAACATACAATTCATTTTGACACTTATGCTACAAGGATATCACATTACAACTGGAGTTTTGATTAGTAGATCTACCCTAAGAAACACTTTTTGTGGAGCCACATTTGAATTTAGGTCTATCATAGACACAATTATCCAATATGGTATAAACACATGATACACATATGTGTAAGGATAAATTTTAATAGAAACCACCAAACAAGATATTTGACAAAGGCAAATAGCCATTTCATAGAGCATCTCTTAAAGTGAATAAATGATATGACACCAATAGTGGGGCCATATAAGTTTTATACAAAGATAGGCCTCGTTATATATTTCTTACATTACTAGAGAGAGGGTGATATCCATTCCTCCTACTCAACATCATCTAGCTCATAATATTCAAATAATAAGAAACAAACCATATTATAATTATCATATAATTAATAAATATTGGGATAATCACTATTGTGCACTTAAAGTTTGTATTAACTAGTTTTTTTTATAGAGGCATTATAACATTCACACAGGGGGCATCAAGATCTCTATCACCACACTCTACTAGATAGCACTCATCTATGAGTGAGTTATCCTAGGATGTTTCTTTCATGGATCCATTGGTTACTCATCATACAAGCCAAGTGGTTTGTAATACACCTACTGATGTGAGATATCATGCACCACATATTCAATAATGATGGAAACTAGTTCACATAACTCAACTTACTTATAGTAGCATGGTAAAAAAATGGAAATCAACTCAACCATAAGTCTTAGTATGAAAACCGATTAAGATATTTTCTAGAGCTCACAGAGATCATAACATCAGTTTATTATGACAATCGATTAAAATATTTTCAAAAAATCATAGAGAATATAACATAGTTTTAGTATGAAAACTGATAAATATATTTATTAGGAATCATAGAGTTTAAAACAAAGTCTCAGTATAATAACCAATTAATCTATTTACTACATAATATACACATCTACCTACCACCACTTCACTATGAGTAGTATCAGTTGTAGAGTGTACTTCTACATCTAGACCACATGAGCATTATGGTCATTTATTTACTTTGCCTTTAGGGTTCAGATAGTGTAGGCTGTAGTTCCATGATCAACAGTCAGTATACTATGATATTTTCAAAATAACTACACCAATGACTAACATTATTAATTTGATACATATATTTGATCAAACATCCATATACATATGAGCAACCAATTGACATTCCTTAGCTAAAAAAACACATTTCTATCGCAACATATGAGTAATACATACAAATCCAACACTTAATTAAATAATCAATGCCACAAATCACAATGCCATATAACACAATACCAATATAAAAAAATTCCACACACACACACACATATCTTGAAACAAGTTTTAGTACAATATTACAAAATCAATCAATAATCATAGCTCGATTACTAAGACCAACCTCCTCACTCTCAGATACATACATAATGGAGATAGATTCTCCTGCATCCCCTATAGATCTAGATCAAGACCCTTGTTTTCATGTTCTATCCAATAACATGGCCACCTCAGCCAATAAATCTCCATGTTCTCACTATAAATGAATATGGTCATCCATGATCCTTCTACTTACTCCACCTAGAACATTGAGTGTTGGCATCATTCACCTTTGTAGCTCAACACATGCCTCATCTCTATTAGTAGTTTCTAACCTATATGAAATGGTTTCAATGGATTCTCTATAAAAAAGGTTGGTATGAATACCTATAAATCATGTCCCTCCACACTATCCCATCATCAATGACATCATCAATGACATGTTATGTCAACTCTCACATCATAGCTTCAATAATGGTCTCCTAATACTCATCATCTCCTAAACATATGCACACCAAATCAATACATTAAATATTTACTCAAAAGGTCAGTTACTAAACAAAACTAAAAGTATAAATATATAACAAAAACATAACCTCACTACCTTAATGGGCTCTAAATCCATTCCACCCTTCATTATAGCCTCATCTCTTATAAACAACAATGGCCATCTATATTAACTCCACCATACTAGAAGACATATGTCGCCCACACATGATCTACATTAGGTATATCTAGAATAAGATCTTGCTCCATCATTAATATATTATATGGCTTCACTATGGCATGATAAATCCATAACCACACCCATTGTATGGGTGGCACATCCTGAGTGACATAAAACTATCATGTCACTTACTCATACTAAAATATCTATAAAAAATTAAATTAATACTATTGTATCTAACAACTCACTAGAACTTGTCTTAGATGAGTCCCATCCTTAGGTCATCCTTAGAATGCCTTGTAGGGTATCCAAATAATATTTCTAGTTGTCACTGGATCTAATACATAGTGATAGTGCATAATGGTCCTTGATCGCATGAGAGCTATGCTAGTTCATCTTTCTTCAAACACCTATGGGTAGGCCCAATCCATAGGTCAAAACCCCTCAGATCTAGCCAATTAATATGTTCATAATCCTAATGATGGAACAATGTCAAACATCCAATGCCTCTACTACATAACTCCTAAGTAAAATGGTATAAATATTGGTGCAAATAGACTAGCATCGTGCGACTCCATGAATATACGGTCCCATGCTCCTATATTAAATAGATACACCGCTACCATTCACAGTGATAAATGAATCCAATAACACTGAAAGAAACTTTTAAAACCATAAAACATTAGCTATAACAATCATAAATAATAAAATCTCACTGCATCTCCATTGATAATTGCTCCTTATGGGTATGCCCAAAAAATTCCTAGAAGATAGATTTATAGATCTATCCCCACTAAACTTATGTAATTTAACCTAATGACTAGTAATGGGAACTCTCAATATCCTATATACATCATCTAGAGTTATAGTGATCTCCCTCATGGGCAGCCAAAACATATGAGTATCAACAGTCCACCTCTCACACAAGGCAATCATCATATGGTAGTCCTAGGGCATCGATAAAAGTGATGACACATAACCCAAATCAACCTTATGAATAAATACACTATCATTGTGTATCAGGTTTAGTTCACATAAGCAATCGATGATTTGGTCACTATAGAACTCCCTCATACATACATCCACCTACAAAACACAAAAATACGACAATAACATTTATAAATGACATATAAAAATGAAAAAATGATCATTAAACACTAACTAAAATAAAAATATATAATTTTTACTCCATCAAACACTAGTATTTCCATTAGGACATTAGTGTTGAATGGTAGTGATATATCTCATGATACTAGCATAGTCTTTTCGACACTACCCTAATCCTCATAAAAAGGGCCCTAAACTACATAAATTACATTAAAAATGACAAAAAAGTCAAAATATTTTTTAAAAACATATAAAATCATATGTGCTTTGTTGGTCTCCACCTCCTCATCTTGGTTCACATTCACTCCTTGTCTCCTTAGCATATTCATCAACCTCATATAAATAATTAACTCAAGTAAAAAGGTTAAAATGAATCTAAAAATAAATCAGTCAATGTATTTAAGCTATGTTTTAACAATGCCACCTACTTTAGGTTAACCTTGCATGCAAATTTTGACAACTAATATCAAAATATTCAAATCACAATATCTCAAAAATTGTAGCTCCAATTATTATATGTTGGGATAAATGACATAGCCCCCACATCATATTAATTACATTTCTATCACAATCTATTTGACTTTGCAAATGAGAAAACTCATTTTTCCTTAACAAACTCAATCTAGACCACAAGTCTATCATAGACTTAGCTTACAAATGATTCCTCTACAATCATCAAAATAATTGATCTCACATTTCCATTATTGATGGTAAATATCACTAACATGCATACTAATATCATTTTTCATTTGAAACCTTTACTTGAGTTTTAGCTCTCTCACCAAAGTGGTGAATATATACACTATTTACACTGATATAATTTTACTCAGAAACATAGTTTGAATTCAACTTCTCGACTTAGATACTCAGATATACAATGGTTCAGATACTTATAAAATAGTGGTTCAGATACACAAATACTCAAGTACATAGGTAAATTTAGATACATAGATTGGATTAGATATTTAAACACATAGGTTGACTCAGATTTACAATGTTTCATTATCTTGCCAAATATTAGTTCAAATTATCATATTTTACATAGGATTTTGACATAGTTACATAATCTAATTATGAATATGGGGGAATCATACATGATACACCATCCTTATATTGACATAATTTTATACACAGGATACTTAGATACATTACTCAAGAATCAGGTTCGAGGCCATGATGCAAGGCATGTGTCCTTGATCCCACAAGATTCCACTAGATTATACAAATAAAATGGAAAATTATACCATTCTCTATCTGTAGACTATTAGATCACATGTATATTTTCACTAGGATCTCACCAAGATTTCAGTAGGTTGGGTCATATGTCTAACTTTAGTGGTTGATCCATAGTTGTCACTAGACCTAGATTATGAAGGTTAAGTGATAATTTCAACCTCTGATCATATTACTTCTCAAACTAAATTCACACACCATAGTGGGGGCAAGGAGGCCTTATTTCTCCACATTTATAGATACTTCTTAGTCTTAATTCACACATCAGAGTGGGAGAAAGAAGGGCTTTTTTCTCCATAATTATAGATTACTTATCAAACTTAGTTACATGCTAGAGTGGGGGTAAATAGGGCTTGTTTCTCTATAGTTCATAGATTACTTCTCAAACTCAGCTACATATTAGGGTGGTGAAAAATAACACTTTATCTCTCATGATATAGTCAATTATTCATATTCATTACAAGGGACACCCACAATATGGATTTCCTCTTCATATCCAACATTCCAAACGCATGTCCACTTCTCTAGCCAAGAAGTGGGTTGGGTTCAGAATACATCCTCACAGGTAAGTATAGTTACATAATTTATTTTGATTTTACTCTAGTACTTTCATTTAAATTACATTACTAGAATAAAATGAGGGGCAATTTATGCACCCTAATTTGGCAAAGCAAACACAAGTACTACGTATTTTATTATATTTTCATCGTAAGGTCTTTACGATGAGTGTGAGTCTTATTTTCATGGTCATTTTGGTCTTTTGATCTCTCTTATTATTATTTTTTTGATTTGATTCACCGTCAGTGATCCTATATCATGTTAACCTAGTTAGAGACCCCCCCAGATTATTTTCCATAGTCAGTAGTCAATTTTTTTAATCTCACGGCACTAGCACAATCTAGGACACTAGAGTAGTGCACTAGTGTCCACCTAAGCACTAATATCCAACAATCACTTTTTAAATTGTTATAGGTCATTAACCTTTCTTGAGTTTGTTCTTATGTTTTGGTATTTTTTTTTGCCTTTTCAGCTAGTTGACAAGGGTCTCACATTCAAATTAAATTTCCTTATATATAAAGATGCTTACAAGGAATTTTACATATGAAACTTACTACTTTGGCATATAATTAATTAAAAATAAGTCAATAGTATATCTCAACACTCTACATATTAGTGAGTAAAAAACAAACTTACATTATTGATCAAAGAAGGGCATAAGTGAAATTCATTTTAATATTCTGTGCATGTTGATTATGCACCTTCCCTAAGGGAGAGTTAGATGTGATTTAAGACCCCTATCACTAGGGTTAATGTATGAAATGGTTAGGATAACATGGGTTCTATCCTATGTGATCATAACATCTCATAACCCATATTTTCCCTTACTTTTACATTTGATCCCATATTTGGTTCATGTGTGTAAGTGTTCATTAGGGTTTTGAAGAAGAAATACGAAAATAGTGTCACATAAGAATGATTAAAATGCCCTAAACACACCTATATAACCCTAAATCCTTATAATAACATATCTAAAAGTCTCAAGAACTCTATCCTTGAAAGGATACTAGCATGATGTTCTAGACACTATTGCAATGTGCTACTATTTGAAAGTATTTTTAGCTCTAATTTTAGAATGGAAGGACTTCAGAATGATTTCCAAACTTGTTTGATCCTTCCCATCATCTGGTGATGCCTATTTCATAGTAAATAAGATGATCTTATCATTACACTTACTATTTTGGTTAAATTAATTTCATATATCCCTTTGATATATTTATTTTTATTTACCCTGTGTACAATATTTACATCTATTAACTCTTAAATAGGTAAAACAACATGATTGATTATTACAAAGTGAAAAACAAAATTCACTACAAATTGCTCATTAGAAATAACACTTGAATATTCAATAAATGTTTTCAAATGAGCTTAATGACCAGGATAATATAATTTCTACCTATCAACAATTATAATAGCCCCCAATTGTCTTTCTTGAAATCAAAATATTTAATGAATTCTACATTCCATTGTTATGTGTTCAAGATAAATTATTTTTTTACATATAAGTGATATGATAAATGAAATCAAAGTTTATCGTGAGAAGAAAAATAACTATATGTTTAATAAATTATAGTGCTTGTCCATCCATTGGTTCCATTTCTTTTATAGGTATGCAAAAAATTAAATTTATTATAGAGACATTAATATTAAATGTTGCAATACCTATTGTTGCAAGTAATAGAAATGGTAATTTTTTTTGAGTTTCTTAAAAATTCAATATTAACCTTATTGTATATAATTTATGATGTTCCTATACTCATAATGCACTAAAAAATCATTTGAAATAGAAGTATTGTGTCACGTTGATTATAGTGGCACATAATAATATAAATATTAATATTTTTTTCTAGATATAATGCATTCAAAATGGATGAACTTGAAAAATGGGATTCATAAATCTAGTAGGTCATTTTATTCACTTCTATAAAAGTAGTTGTTTTTTCTAAGCAATACGAAATGTTATCATCATTTCATTTATGATGTATATCAAATTCCTGATGACCAATTATAAAAAGATCATTAAGGTGAATATTATTTCAGTGATGTAGATATGAAATTATTTTCCTTTTATATAACTATTAGAAGTTATAACAAAGATTATTTTCAAAGAAAACTTCATCATTCAAAATTATTTGATTTTTCAAAAAATATACAATGAATATGCCATATTTGTAAGAGGTATTCATGATTTCTCAGTTTTGAACTATTTGTTCAATAGAACAATTAATGACTACATTAATTTTCTTAAAATATTTTTATAAAAAGAGTTCACTCTAACAAAATAATACATAGGTAGTGGAATATATTGAAGGAATTTCAAATAACATGTAGAAGATATGAATAATAGCTGGAACTTATTCTTTTTTCATTTTTTCATAAGGATAATTTGTAATGCCTCCCATGTTTTGGAGTGAAACATTGACCTCATTATTACTTCATTGGCCTTCACACAAAGAGTAAGAAATTAAGAGAGCATTATTCCTTATTGGCCACACTTTATGACTTTTCATGGTAGTTTCATCTCTTTATGTATTTAAAGAAATCTTATTCCAGTTGATTAGATCCATGTGCATTTACCAATGACATTTTAAACTTTTCAAGCTCATATTACTTCATCAATTCCATGATCAATTATTAGGAATTGCATAAAAAAATACACTGCAAATTGCTCATTAAAAAAAAACTTGAATATTCAATAATTTCTTCTTAATGATTAGGGGAATCTAATCCTTATCTAGAGATAATTATAAAAACCTTCGATGGTCATGGCCAATAAGTTGGAAATTATAAAAAAATGAACTTAGATTTACAAGGGACTTTAAAATTTTTTTGTGCTTAAAATAAAAATGCGAATCCTTAGATGGTGAACTATTGTAAGGTAAAAATAATAAAATAGTAGCAGCCTCCGCAAAAGCATAGGTAAATGATTTCAGTTTTTAATGAATAATTTTTTTTATTGGTAGTCAAGAATAATAATAACAGGTTAATATGGTGAGGCCTTCACTATAATATCAAGTAGGTACTAAAAAAATCTTAGTGAAGCACATTTCAAATTTCAAATTTGCTGAAAAATTATATATTCATTTGCATTGAGGGTGGAGGAAGGGGAGCGGGAGGATGGACATTTATATGAGGGCGAGGGAAGGAGAGAGGGAGGATGAACATAAGATCAAGAAATAACTTGAATAACTTGAAGTATCTTATAGTTTGTATTATGCTAACACTTTGTGAATATCAACGTATTTCTTTCACACATTTAAAATATTAGTCATGCAATGACTTGTTAAGAATGTCATGTTCATTAATAGCTTTGGAAAAATGTTGTCGATAATTTAAGAAGCTAAATTAAAATGTGTTTTATATTGTATTATTTATGAAGTAGAACATGTAGTTTTAAGTTGAAATAATTTATTAAAAAACCTAATGTGTATAAGGAGTAATCCTTAACTAATCTTAAATGATATTTTAAAAGATTGATTTTGCAAATTATATGATGTTTTGATGTTGAATTGTAAGATGGTCGAGAGAATGTTTTTGAGAGGTTTGAGTTAGTGCTTCACTTTTTTAATTATTATATTGTTCAATATTTTATTTTAAATTTAGTTATATTATTTCAATTTCTTTACAAATGTGTTGTATCTTAATTCAAAATTTATAATAGTAATTTATTTATTTGACAAATACATTTATTTTCATTTCTAAAAAATAATAATTGATGATTATTTGAAAAACTAAACATGATTCTTCATTTTTATGATAAGTACAATATTGTTTCAATTATACAATAAAAACACCAGTATTAATTTAATTTTTTAAACACTGTACTCCATTTTAGAAAAAATGTACCATTTCTTTCTCTCCTAAATAATCACTTCAGTGCTTGATGTGAACTTTTTGTTGTCATATTTTATGTTGCTGAAATACATGGTGATTCTTCCTTTCCAAACTAGTACATTAGAATTCAATTTTTTTTGGGTACCATAATACATGTCATACCCATCACAAAATGACATATAAGTGCAATATAATGGACATTTTTCTATCCACAAATGATAGATGTAATTTGGTTGCATCTAAAAATCAACATCCCATTACCTATTTATTAAAATTTATAACAAATGTTTGTATTTTATTTATATTTCTTCCTTTTAAGCATGTACCCACACCACTTATTTTATAGTGCACTTACTTTGAATCATGTACCTAAATAATTTTTTTTACTTTATATTGTATGTTAACTAAATTGAATGCAACAATTTTAATATTTTTTTCGGAGAAACTTTCAACCTGACATTTGCATTGATTCATGTCACATTTAAAGATAGGTAAAAGTTACTTTGGAGATAAATTTATGTTAGAGAACAAAATATTTTCAAAATCCAAAATTCATTTTTAAATTTAGGTTTAGTGATGGGTAGGTGTCTTTAATATGTTTCTATATTAATTTTTTATAGAAACAAGATAACATCGACCTAGAGATGATCCCTAAACTTGACATTATGAGAGGTTCTAACATTGACCTTGTGATAGATTAATTTTTCCTCGGGGAGACATTAAAAATCCATCCATGTATTGATTTTAAATTGCATCACCATGAAAAATTTAAAATGCATGCCCATATTGACTTAAAATGTAACTTTAATTATATTTTATTTTTTAAAACAATATAAAACATAGAATATTTTAGTTAATTAATATTATTTATAATTATTATTTTAATGTCACATGTTATTATTTTGAATCCTAAGATCACAAGGCTTTGATTTAGGTATTAAATATTTGACAAATCCTCTCCTATTTTTGTGATTATTTCATTTGTAGTCTCAGTGTATAGTGTTTTAATCCCCTAATAAAGATAGGGTATATTTGCATGGTCAAGAGTATTAAATTGGAAATACTCCTAACTATGAAAAAGGTATTATATCCTCTCTTTATTTAACACGGCTTTCTTATTCTTGTTGACTAGGTGGTAAAAGCATCTCAAAAAGACTCTTTTTAGATATGAAGTGTTAAGATTAATCTTTATTCCAACATTAAATCCCATTTTATATATGTTATTTTCTGTGAAATTAATGTGAATAACAAGCAAATTTAGGTATAAATTAATGTGTTGGGTTGTTGGTGGGGAAATGCTTGTGTGTGAAAAAAATGGGATGTTTTAAACGAATGCATAGATATTGTTGTGATTATTAAGTCACTAAAGAAAACTTGAAATTTTTATACTATGAATACATCAAAAGTGTAGACATTAATCCATACATGTAGAAACACAATGGCACTATTATTAGAGTGAAGTTTTTGGGTTAGATTTGTTATTTCCAACCGATTAAGAAAAGATCTGGGTCACTCTAGTGTTGATTTCATTTTACCATCCTAAAATAAAGAGTCTCTTCACCATATACACCAATAATATTGAGGATCATCATAAGACATCTCAAACACTATAACTTCCATTTACCAATAAGGGTATATACAACCAAACGCTCTCAGACATTGGCATGGGTACATTGAACTATGTTCCCTAAGACATTATCATTGTCTATTGGATTAGTTGATTGGCCACCATGGTCAAGATGATGATAAATAAAACTCAATGCCATCCTTAGAAAAAGTATTTGTTTTCATAATTAATAGTAAATCTAACCAAGGTCAAACTAATTAGTGCCTATTTATTTTAAGGCATTTAGTGCTAATGGGTTATTGGATCTCACCTATTTGTGATGAACATTCCAAATCAAAAGCTTCTTATGCACATAAGAACCAACCATTTGGGAGAATCCCCTCCTCTAATACCTCATTTTGGGTGGTGACCTTTGCACATCAATCCCATTTTTAGCCAACTGATCAACCCAATATCAATAACTCTGCATCTAATTATTATTATCGATCTATGCAAGTATTTTTTGAAAAAACATAAATGTACAAATGTAAAATTACCCAATTATTTAAAAATGGTTGGATCTCTTATTTGAGCCCCCATATTGATACCAAACTTTGAAACAATTAATTTGTCTCTATTTTTATATGGTAGATATTCACAATCAATGATGAAAGTAATTGTAGTAATTTTCTTTATTCTATGCCACTACATACGTACAAACAAGTAAAGAGGCTTATCAATAATCTTAACTAAAATTAGGAGATAATTACTTTTATGTGTTAACTACAAATTATTTTATTTTTTTGGGTGATACATATATTCATGTTAAATCAGTCAAGATTTTCCCTCTTTTCGTCTTCTCCTCTCAGCTTCTTGAAGTCTTTTTTATCTCTCATCAAATTCTCTGCTCTTCTCATTTTATATACTTAGATGCAAGCCTTCACACTTATGCTTCTTCTAATATTCTTTACTGTTTCAATCTCTTGAACTCCTCTCATTCCTTGATAAACCCCAATAAGATTATGTAAATTAGAACCAAAATGAAAACATGGACATTGAGATTTATACTAAATGTTATTATAACACATCATTTTATAAATTTACTATGTATATTTAGAGGCATATATTCACATTTTTGTTAACTAAAACTGATATTTATTCATTATCCTATACTAGAAAATTAGGAAAATAAGACAATGGGTTTTTTGTTTTTGCATTGAATGACACTTGGAAATTGCATATGAGAATGGTCTAAAATCATGCATTTACTGACGTGATATATTATAAACTTATATTATTATTATTATTATTATTATTATTATTAAATTTTCATTATACTCATATATTAAAATATATTTTTTATCAGTGCTTAATAAATAAATGGTCTCGGTCCCTTACACCATATATAGCATAAGACAAAAAGGTGATTTGGATTTACATTAGAAAATGTTAAGGCATGTTTGACCAATCAAAACCAAGCAAGAGGATTTTTTAGATTCACCATATTGACTTTATAAACATAACATATAGATAGATTGTCTTACATATGTCTCTTTGAAAAAATAATAACTTTAGATAACCAAGATTACCAATGACTACAAACTACAATTAAGTTTCAAAAGGAACAAAATAGACCACTTATCATTCCAATATTTCATGATCAACCAATTTTCCATCATAAAAACTTGTAGAAGGACCAACTTGTGCATTAGCCATGAGAGCTATAATCGAAGAAGGCATCATAATATTTGATTGTGCTCTAATTACTACTGCCAATTGGGGGTAGACCAACTTACACTGAGGACCAATAATATCCTTCAAGAACAAAGTCTTATCATGGCACCAAAGAGGAGCATTGAGAAATCCACATAAAACCCCTTTTGCAAGCCACTTAATGGATTTGACATGATCCAAATTTCTATGGGAAGCCTACCAAGAATCAAGACCAAAGATAGGCTTTAGAACCTCATCCAAATTAGGTTGAAAAATACCCCTATTATATGTAACTTGAAGAGAATTATCAGAGGCCTCTTCTACTTCCTTAACAAAGTGCACTAAAGCTAGGAACCGAGCTTCCAATTCTAAAAAGGTAGACAAAGGGATGGAATCTAGAAAGTCACAATTAAAGAAAGGCATTATCAAAGAATGGCTGAGAGAGAGAGAAACTAATTAAGTGAACATGCCCTGGTGATACTCCACAAACATAAAGAACTCAACCATGATTTGAACTTGATCAGCGTCTAAAACCAAAAGATAGAGATCACTATAGTAAAGTGAGGCCAAATCGGAATTGACTCAAACCCTTTTGCTTACTTCCAATTAATCCATGTCTAAAACAAATTTGATTCAATCCACCACTTTCGATGAAGGAAGCTAAAAAACATTTAAAAGACAAGTTCTAGTAATTGAACCAAAAAACCCATTTCCCTAGTTTTTGGATTTATCCAACACCAAGGGCCAACATCTAGATTCTTTCCAAAAGTTCTCCATCCTCAAAACAACTAGTGAAACTGGCAGCCAACTAAACATGAACCAAGGAAAAGAGCCATCATGCAAACATTATGGAAATTGGGCCAAGCTTGGAAATCAATACCCTTATTATGAGGCATATGGACCCATGTTTTCTAATTATGGTAGGTCAAATCCTATTAGATTGAAAGCCTCTACAATCATTATGATTAGAACTTCAAGCATGCAAGTCCACCAAGCTCATATTGAAAAAATCTTGCCACATTCTAATAGGAAGATTTTTATTTTTAATCATAATTAAAAATAAAAACTTTCAAAAATAAAATAAATGAAAAATTAGAAATTAATCTGGTCAAGATTGAAATAATCTATCCAACTTGAACTAAGATTATTTGATCTCATTTCCATAGGTTGATCGATAGTCACATTGGCTAGGAAGTCTGTCACTATATTACTTATTTGAAGCAATGTGAAGCTGACTAATTAGATAAAAAATACATTTTTGGCTAAACAATATCAAGGATATTCAGTATTTTCCATGAGTTTAATCTTTTATTTTTTAGAGCTTGAGTTATAACTTGTGAATCTCCTTCGATTTCAAGAGATGTAATACCACAATTAATCACCACTTGATTTCCTTTTGCCAGTGTTTGGGCCTCTAATTCATTATTGGTTTCATTAGGAAGATTCCAAGATATAGCTATAATAAAGAGCCACTATAATTTATAATCACACATACAACTCTTAATGATCCTAGATTACCTCTATAGGCCCCATCAAAATTTAATTTAAACTAGACAAGATTTGGGGGTGTCTAAATTGCATCTTTTTAATTTCTCTTGATTTGATTATTTACTTCTAACCCATGAACAAGAGGTTGTTTGATATATTTCTAGATAGCACACATTTCCATATCCCATTTAGATAACATACCTTTTTTCCTTTAAAAGTGTGAGGAGACCACTTTTGAAATGGAAATTTCAATATCTTTTAGGATTGCATACAAAGGATGAGATTTATTTTTAAAAATACTTTCATTTCTTTCTTTCTAGATTGTCTATATGAGAATAACAGGGCTAGTTATCGACAATGAGAAAAGACAATCTTTAAGATTTCTAATTGGCCAAGAAGAAAAATCTTGATGAAGTGTTTGTATCCAAGCCCAGGACTAGTTTAATTTATTACATAACCAAACCCAACACCTATTAGAATATTGATAATTAAACATGAGATGATTTGTTATTTATTCATCTTGTTCACAAAGACAACATCTAGATGGGCCTACAAAACCAATTTTATTCAAGAGATTATGTGTTAAAATGTGGTCATGAACTATGAGCTAAGCAAAGGCACCTACTTTCTGAAGTCCTTTATTCTAACATAGAAACTCATCCCATTTGATAGAGTCATCATCAGTTTTAGCCATTTGTAACCAAGGTGAACTAAATAAATACCTATTTTGGCACCAATCCAATGTAGTTGATCTTCTTTGTTGTTCCAAAATATCTTCCTATGTTTGAGGCATTCTTCTAGAGCATAAAATTCTTTTGAAGGAATAGGAAGATCTTGAAGACATTTCTAACTACAGACCACCTTTTTAGAGAGACTATCTAAAAAAATATAATCATTAACCTAAGTCTCTTGATGATCTTCTAAAAAAGGTTTGATTTGATTGTCTACAAACATTTTTACAAGAGGATGGTGACCATTCCAAGAATCGTTCCATAAATCTAACTTTCTACCATTGTTGATAGTCTAAGAAACATGTTGAGACATGATCGACCTACATTTTAACATGAAGTTTCAAATATGGGAGCCACTAGGAAGATTCAAAATAGATATCATTCTTTCTAGGACGTTTGAATCCAAATACTTATCTCTAAGAAGGTTATACCACAAAATATTATGTTCAGACACCATTTTTCAAACCAATTTGGCACCACGTGCAATATTTTGAAGATGAAGGACTTTGATGTTAGCACCACCTTTCTAATTTGTTGAACAAACCTGATGCCATTTCAAAAGAGGAAATTTTTTTGACCTCACCACAACCTTTCCAAAGAAAATATTTCATAATTTTGTTCATGGAATTGAAAATATTGATAGGACAACTGATCAACAAAAATAGTAAGTTGGAAAGCAGTGAGATCAAATTTAATCATATTAATTCTCCCTACCAGATAAAGCCATCTACCCTTCCAAGAGTTCCAATGGGCTTTAAATATTTCCAACAAATCTTGCCAAATATGAGAGTATTTAGACCCTTTAAAAATAAGAACTCATAAATACTTGCTTGGAAGCTTCCCAATTTTAAAACCTAGAAGATTGCTCAGGATATTTTTAATTTGATGACAAAAATTCATGAATTTTTTTAAAGATTTACCTTCATTCTCTTTTGTACCAAATGTTGCTTCATAATTTTTCAAAATTCATTTGAACTCTTTAGATTTTTCAATCCTTGCTTTCCTAAAGTTCAAAGTGTCATCTGTGAAAGGATGATGAGTTACGATTTTAAAATTATAAACAATATGAAGACCCTAAAGCTGACCTCTTACTTGAGCATCGCAAACTACTCTACCCAAAGCTTCTACCAGGATGATGAATAAAAAAGGAGATAAAGGATCCCCTTACCTTAGACCTCTGGTTATTTAGAAAAAAACTAGAAGGATGACCATTGACTAAAAATAAAAAAAATTGAATTAGAAACACAGCTAAAGACCCATTCACACCAATCATGACTAAAACCAAACTTTAGAATAATTTAAAAATAAATCTCTAGTTAACTCGATCATATGATTTGCTTATATCTAGTTTAATCTACATACCTTTTTGATGATTATGAGATAAATAATGCAAAATTTCATGAGCCAAAATAATACTTTCTTGTATGCTTTCACCTAAAATAAAGCCATATTGTTCACATGAAATCAACTTGTTTAGAAAAGGTTTTATTTTTTCAGCAATTGCCTTCGAAATGATCTTATAAACTATTTTACACAAAGCAATGGGTCTGAAGTCTAAAAAGGAATATTGTTCCTTCCTTTTAGGAAAAAGATAGATGAAAGTCATATTGAGCTCAAGTTTTATGTTTTTGTTATTTCTAGATTATTCAACCATATCCCAGACATCTGCACCTAAACTTCCCAAAAATGTTAGAAGAAAGCTATCAAAAAACCATTAGGACCAGGGGATTTGTCCCAAGCCATAAAAAAACCACTTTACAAACTTAATTCGAAGAAAAAGGAGCCATAAATATCTCATTCATCTCTTGGGAAATGAATTAAGGAGTAAGGTGAAGGAAATCTTTTTGAACTCTTAAGAGCGAATAATGTTCATCATTTAACATATTTTGAAAGTACAAGACTGCTTCCTATCTTATTTCTTCTAATTTTTAAAGATCTACCTATAGGATAGAATTAATATGAGCTATTCTAACCACCTTCATATGATATTTAACTGATTGATGAAAATAGGAAAAATTTCTATGGCCTTCTTTGAGCCAATTTTCTATGGATTTTTGCTTCCAGTAGATTTCTTCTCCACAAAAAATTTCCTCATAATCCTTAATCAAAGATTTCCCTTGATGATAGGCCACCTCATCTATCCCTTTCTAAAAAATGACATCATTCAAATCATTCAATTCTTCTTCTAACCTTTCTTTTTCTTGAAAAATGTTCTTGAAATGTTTTCTATTCCAAACTTTCAAATTTTCTTTCACAAATTTTAATTTTTTTAAAATTTGAACCATTTTTGCTCCTTAAACTAAGGGACATTACCACTGCCAATTTTTTACTAAGTCAAGAATATAAGGATATCTCAATGACATCAATTCAAATTTAAAGAGACGTCATTCTAGAGGTGAGTCATAATCAATGTTTAAAATAATTGGCTGATGATTAGAACCCACAAACTAAGAAACTCAATCTAATTTTATATTATTGAGATCCCAATTAGGAGTGGATAAAAATTGATCTAGGCACTCACAAATGTTATCCCTACCCAAACATCTATTATTCCAAGTAAACCAACATGTATTTGTAAGAACATCTTCAAGGGAATATTGAACGATGAAGCTACCACAATTTTGATTCATGTCTAAATTTGAAAATACTCCACTTTTTAATCTTTGAAGCTGTAAATAACATTAATGTCACCTTAAAAAAATGAAAAATCCATCCATAGAGAAGATTTAAGATGGACACCTTGTGGACCATAGATATTGATCAACACAAATTACAAATCTGAATTAAAACTAAAAATTTTACCCACTTGCCAATTCTACCTAGAAGCAATTATTTCAACTTTGATAGAAAAAGAAGACAACATAAGTGTTAAGCCTCCAAATGCACCTAGTACCTCCATGAAATGCCCATTTTAATAATTACCAAACAAATTAAAAAAGCTGTTACTTTCCTCCATATTTAATTTAGTTTCTTGAAGCAAAATGATATATAGATTTTTAACTTTTATAAGATACTTAACCAAGCATCTTTTGTTAGGGTCATTTAGGACCTTAACATTCCAAGGTAGGATCTTCATGATTCTTGTGGGGGCATTTCCACCCCCTGCTCTTCTTAACATCAACAAATTTATCCAAAGTGCCCTACCTGCCTATGAGAATTTCACCTTTAATACAATCTTTATTCATTCTTCTACCTCAATCCTAGTGAGGGCCCCAATTTGGATTCATTTTAGAACTATGAGAATGCAAGATAATTAGAACTTATTTAGAATTAGGATCCCCTTCAAAATCTTCCTTAGATTCTTTTACCCCTTTTAAATATTCTTGCTTTGCACCAGTGATGGTTAGATCTTCCACCTCTAAATTCTTTGATTCCATATTCACGATAGAAAATTATTTCTTTTTGACTAATTATTTAATTGAGAGAGATTATTTTTCAATAAAGTCACAGCTCTTAATCATTGAAGCAGGAAAAATGACCTCTGAGGAACCAATATTTTCTAATAATACTTTAGTCACTTTTATTTTCTTAGCTTGGAGAAGCCATGGATCCTTGGATGCCTCAAACTATTGCTTACTGCTGACTTGATTCAATTGATATTCTTCTTTGCCTGTGGAAACTTTTTTTGGTTTCCACTCACTTGAATTTAACCAAATTGGTTTGAAGCGAGATCCTCTTATTTTTGTAAATTTTTTGAGTGTGCCCTGGTTGATGACAATTATAACATCTAAATGGAATATATTCCACATCTATCCTCTGGTGCCAAATCCTATTTTCTATCTTGATAATCACAAATTAAGGAATCTACTTCCCCAAATCTAAAGCCAACCTAACTCTAACATAGGCTACTCTTCCCCTTGAAAATGATGTTGCATCAATTTCCATAGCCTCTATCAAATAATCTTCACTTTGATATTCTAAGGGGAGTCCATAAAATACGATCTAAACCATGTAACTACCCTTTTTGGCTTTTATAGGGTTAAAACTCAGACTCCAACATTGAAGCCATAGACCTAGACCATTTACATACCAATTTTTGACTTCAATAACCTTTTGTCTATCTTATAAAGAGTTAAAAATTGCAACAAAAATGACTTACTTTAACTTTAGAGACCCAATTCTCTTCAATACAACACTCTATAACTCCCATTGGTAGACATTTCCTGACACATTTAAAAATTAGGGCACAATCCATTAAGAGTTGAAGACTCACCAAAAAAGGCTTCGAAAAGCATTCCAAGGTTTTAGCTTCTCCTATTTTTATTCCAGCTCCTAAAAATGCCCTTTTTTGAACCTCTTGTTGTTCTTGTAAAAGATTCTCCTTAGAATCTCATTGAAAATCATCTAGAGATCAGATTATTCCTTATAAATTGAGATGGATCTAGTTGATGACCTTCCACCACCTTACCTTTACATCTAGACTCAATATTATGTGTATTAACTTCCTCATCCCACCAATCTCTATTTTCTTATGATATTTTTGATCATGATTGCTTCCATATTTGTATTTAGCATGAGGACTTGAAATTAAATTTTGTGTCTTTCTATGCTCCTCACCTATTACCCTAGGTTTTGAACATGAACCTCTTTTCTTTGGATTGTGCCCTTTCATGCCAAGCTCCTTTTCTTGCGCTCCTAATTTCACCATCTCCACTCGCTCTAATATATTAAAATACATATCATTCAATATTATATATATATATATATATATAAAGTATTTATATATATATATATATATATATATATATATATATTACATAATTAATATTTAATATACAAAAAACATTATAATATATTATACAATATTTAAACACATATCATAAAATATAATATTCATATATTATATAACTAAAAGTTTATGTACAAATATATGATAATATTTTCAAATTAAAATATTTGAAAGTGTTTTAATGATAATGATAATGCAACTTTTGGTAAGATAATTTTTATTGTTAAATACAATAGTGGGAACTTGAGCTTACTACCATGTTGTCTTAGGTTTATGTTCTTTAGCCTATTACAATGTATAATTAGGTTGTAATCAGGGTAACTAATAGAAAATTGTAAATTGCAATTTATTTTTAACTTTCTACAATTTTAACATTAGAATTGAAATATAAAATATATTTAGAAATTTAAAGAAATTGGAAAAAATATTTTCTAGGTTTGTGATAGGTTTAATATCTATGACAAGATAAATTTTGTGAGGAAGTTATAATATTTTCCATTAAAACATAGGGAAAAATAAATATCTTTTCCATCAAACAAATTGTGTACATTGAAATAGTTTTGATAGTTTTTTTCTCTTATTTTATTATTTTGAGATATTGATAGAAAATAAAACATTTAGAAAAAAACATGAAAAGACATTGATTGTATCTCACACACACGTCTTGACAACTTAAATTCCATATGGTTGGCCGATAACTATTTCTTGGCTATCTCATTTAATTCCTATTAATACAATGGAAACAATGCCATCATATAATATCTTTTGACTCAAAAACATTTGAAGACATCATATTGTGCATAAACTAATTGCCAAATGCAAATGAGGATTAAATATGTAGGAGCCAAAAACCAATCACTCACATGAATGGATTCTATTAAACTAGCCATCTTCTTCTTTGTTCATGCCAAGTTGATCATCATCCCAGCGACATATAAATCTTGGTTTCATTGGGACACTTAATTTCATGGGTATGGATGAATTTATAATATTTACAATTTTTTTTTGTACCATTTTTTTTGCATTAATAAATAATATATTCAATTTTATTTTATATGCCCCCAAAAAATCCATTCTATAACATTGGCCATGGAATTGACATGCAACAATTTTTGGTATATTGTTTTTCATTAACTATTAATTTTATGATTTTTTCATTTGTAGTCTCAGTGGACAATGTTTTCTTCTCATGATAAAGCCAGGGGACATTTGCATGGTCAATAACATCAAATTGGAAGTACTCCTCGCTATGAAAAAAGTATTACATCCTCTCTTTCTTTAACACAACTTTCTTATTCTTGGTGACTAGGTGGGAAAAACATCTTGAAAGGATTATTTTCAGATATGAAAGCTTAAGATTATTCTTTATTCCCACCTTAAATCCCATTTTATATATGTTAGTGTCTTTGAAATTAATGTGAATAACAAATTGATTTAGTTAAATTAATGTGTTGGTTTGTTGGTGGGGAGATGCTTATGTGTGTGAAAAAAAATGGGATGACTTAAACCACTACATAGATATTGTGGTGATTATTAACTCATTGTAGGAAACTTGAAATTTTTATGATATGAATACATCGAAAGTGTAGACATTACTCCATACATGTAGAAACACAATGAAACTATTATTAGAGTGAATTTTTTGAGTTAGATTTGTTACTCCCAAATCATTAAGAAAATATTTGGGTGACTGTAATGTTGATTTAATTTTACAATCTCAAACTAGAAGCCTCTACACCATATACACGCATAATATCGAGGATCATCCTAAGACCTCTCAAACAATATAACTTCAATTTTCAAAAAAGGGCACGCACAACTAAATCCCTCAGACATTGGAAAGGGTACATTGAACTAAGTGCACTCAGACATTATCATTGTCTATTGGACTACTTGATTGGCCAACAAGGTCAAGATGATGATGAATAAAAATCAATGCCATCAAAATAAAAAGTATTTATTTTCATGATTAATAGTACATATAGCCAATGTCAAATAGATTAGTGCATGTTTTTTTTAAAAGTCATTTAGGGCTAATGGGTTATGGAATCTCACCTATTTGTGATGAACATTCTAAAGTAGGAACTTCATATGCATAGAAGAACCATCGATTTGGGATAATTCGATCCTCCAATTCCTTATTTTTGGTGGTGACCTTTACACATCTTTGTAAGTATTTTTTTTAAAAATAGAAATTTACAAATTTGAAATGGCCAAATTATTTTAAAATAGTTGGATCTATTAGTTGAGTCTCCATATTTATACCCAAAATTTGAAACAATTAATTCATCTTTATTTTTATATGATAACTATTCACAATTGAATATTAAATTAATTATAGTAATTTTGTTTCTTCTATGCCACTATATACGTACAAACAAGTAAAGAGGCGTATTGTTTACCTAAAACTAGGATATAAATTTTTTTATGTGTTAACTATAAATTATTGTATCTTTTTAGGTGAAAGATATATTCATCTTCAATCAATCGTGATTTTTCCTCTTTTCTCCTCTCATCTTCTTGATGTCTTTTCTATCTCTCATTGATTATCTAGTCTTCTCATTTTATATACTTAGATGTAAGCCTTCCCACTTATGCTTCTTCTAATATTATTTATTATTTTAATCTCTTGGACTCCTCCTCTCATTCCTTGATAAACTCCAATAGTATTATGTAAATTAGAACTAGAATTCAAACATAGACAATGGGATTTATACTACACATTAATATAACACGCCATTTGCTAAATTTAGAAAGTAGATAGAGTGGCATATATTCATATTTTACTTAACTAATAATGATACTTCTTCATTATCCTTTACTTGAACGTTAGGAAAATAAGACAATGGGTTTTTTGTTTTTGCATTGAATGACACATGGCGATTGCATATGACAATGGTCTAAAATCATGCATATACTGATATGGTTTGTTATAAACTTATTATTATTATTATTTTATTTTACTAATATAATCAAATATATATTTTATAATATAATATTATTATATACTAAGTAATTTTATATTTATATATATTATATAATTAATATTTAATGTACAAAAGCATTATAATTTATTATACAATATTTATACACATATAATGTAATATAATATAATATTCATATATATTATATAATTAAAATTTTATGTAGAAATATATGATAATAATTTTAAATTAAAATATCTGAAAGTGTTTTAATTTTATTTTTGGTATTGAAATGAAATTAAAACATTTTTTCAATGTTTTGTTCTAACTTTTATAGATTTTGGTATTTTCCCTAGTTTAAAATTTTATTTTCTATATTTTAAATATTTGTATTTTAGTGGATAGTATAACAAATGTCATAACAAATAAATTATATATGATCCAACTGAAGAATTTTTATTACATAATTTTTTGTAAACTAGGTACAAAGTCTAGCTGCCACAATTCTTAAATGTATTTTTAAATTAGTTATTAGATGTATTTACAAATTGTATATGAAAATTTTTAGAGAAAATTATAATTACACTTAATAAATAAATCTCATAAAACTAATGATAGATAATGATAATGCAACTATGTACTATTTACTATATATTATTTCTTGATATAGACATATTAGTAAACTATTGATATTTTTATTAACTACTACATGAAGATAGACCAACTCCTTTACCATGTTATCTTTCATGCTAGATCAAACTTGGAATATTTTGTTCCTCACCACATATTCTTCTTCAAATCTTGGATAGACACCTCATCTTCTTGTGTATATTCATAACAGTAGCTTGGTTATCATATGGAAGAGGACTATCTAATTTTTTCTTAGTGGGTTTTAATAAGAGAATAAAGGTTTTTAAAAAAAAAAAAAAAGAATTGGCTCATTATAATTTTTATTTATATGTAGAATAAGCATACTATCAGTATCAGGTGTAGGGATAATAGATCTTCTTCTACCTAGTGTAAACTAATCTCATTTTGAGTTTCACCCTTTGAGGAGGCATTTTACGTCTCCTCGCTCAATTGACATAATGGGAACCCTCTAAGGCTATGGGTGGCGTATGAATAAATAAAACCTCTAGAGAGGGTTGGATATCTTGATGCTACAACTATATTATCACTAAACCTACTTAAATTATAATGAATAGAGAAATTGAAAGATGAAATCAAATAAAAAAAGAGTGATGCATCAAATTCTAGGTCTCCTCCTCTTGTTTATGAGTTGATAACAAAGGTAGGCAAGATTTAATATAAGCACACAACTTAAAATAGTTCACCAATGTAAGTATTTTAATATGGAGGTTGTAGGTGATATATTAGCTAAGAGTGACAATCAAGAGTCCTAGAATAAGACACTAATGAAGGTGCTTCACACTTAACATTTGCATAACCACTTGATATAGACCATATAACCTATAATAAGATAACTTACTCATAAT
Organism: Torreya grandis; assembly: GCA_037957365.1. Taxonomy (NCBI): domain Eukaryota; kingdom Viridiplantae; phylum Streptophyta; class Pinopsida; order Cupressales; family Taxaceae; genus Torreya; species Torreya grandis. The sequence goes on along the minus strand of JARHVA010004519.1, from coordinate 280,382 downwards.
AGGTAAGAATGAAGAGGACAAATGTAATGATATTGAATATAAACACTAATATTCATCAATAATTCACCATGAAAAGACTAAATGTGAGTTAAATAAGGAAAAAATTTGTTTACATTCACTTCAAAAGTAATAACAAGTATCAATTTGTGTATAGTTATCATATCCTTTCACCTCATATTATTATTACAATTTTAGTACTCTCTCTTTGTTCTTATACTTGCAAACCTAACACATTCAAGTTTTGGATTTCATATTTACAATGTACTATTGCAACTCTGGTCCTATTAGTACCTTGAAGAGGTATAAGAAATTTTTATTAAAATTTAAAAACCTATTTAAATCATCTTAATTCTTGATAACATCTCACCTCTCCATACAACCTTATCTATCATTTCCAAATCAATAGATCAAAGAAATTTATTTTTACTACAACCATGACCAATGGGTGTTTATGTTGAATTTTGTGTTTTAGGGAAAATTAGACATACTATATATACTTTAAAATTATTTCCATGTATTCATCAAAATGGCTCTTCTCTGCTTGCCAATGACCTGATGGAGACCTTAAATGACTTTTGGTCTTTATTAGACCTTTAGATTTTGTATATTAATGGTTTTGTGCTTGAAGAGGATGAAAGAGGTTTTTGATATCTTATATAACCTTGATAAATTTTAAAATCCTCTCAATGAATCTTTTAAATCAATATTGAGATTGCATATTTACTTTTCTACCTATCTTCATTAATAAAACTTGCTTATTCTCGTGAAATACCTTGCTAAAGCTATGAGAAATATGCCAATATATTTATTATTGTTTTTTATGGTGGTGGTTTAAAGTGCAAAGGTCCCCTACATATTTTCCTATAATTTATTACATCTTACAGATTCATCTCAAGTCTACTATCCACTAAGGAGCACCATGCTACCTTCAGAATATGATCACCTCATTTTTTCCACCATGGATCAAGCATATATTTAGTTTTAAAAACTAACATTAATATTTCCAAAGATACATTAAGCATTTATAAACTAAATTAAAAAAGGCCTCATAAAAGTTAAAGTCACAATACTGATTAGACAAAACACATGTCCTCAACCTTAACATCTTCATAAGACCTTGCTTAGACCTTTTTTTATAGGGAAAATAATGCAATGGTAAGGTTTTGGATGCTAGGGGTTGAATTTTTTCCTAGACGGACAAAATATAAACATTTTTGGTGACTCACATGGGCTGGTTAGCCTACTAAATTATTAGACCAATAGCTTTATTAGTCTATTGTCTTATGAATTCACTAAAGACTGAACATGGAACCTAGTTTAATAATTGAAATATGATTTCATGCCCTTATATCAAGAGGATATAACTGATATTACCTTCTAAAAAACACAACAAGAAACAAACAAACACCCATGTGTTATGGGGCACTTATGGAAAATAAAATCAACAAACAACTAGGCAAACATTATGTTGGAGACACTTGGAGAAAACAAAGACTAGCCTATTATATAAAAGTTTTAAAAATACCTCCATTCCACTTAGATGAAAAGAAAAATATCTCAAGTCTTCTCCATGTTGTTAATAGAGATGAAGAACACACTTTTGTTTGGAGGTTGTTCTTCTTGGATCAACTCTTTTCCTACTTTTCAACCTCTTATTTTTATCTTCAAGTGGATGAACTAAACATGTATCCTATATAAAAACACTTCTTGTGGTTCAATAATCACCTCATGATTCTCTTCATCATTTAGAAAGATCTTGAATATGATCACATTCTGATTCATAATAACAACTACAACTTCAACCTCTAATGGCTCACTAGGACATTGTTCTTAGCCTTTCATGACATCTTGATATCTCTCATTTTGCTAGTCAACTTCTAAAAGTTGTTCAAGTTCTTCAAATAAATCCAAAAATTTCCCTCTAGCCTCATTAGGGTCTTCTTAAGATATGTTTTGATCAACACCTTCTTATGCATGTTCTCCAATCTTGACAAGAACCCTATCAACATCTTAACAAGGAGATGTAGGCCTAAAAAGAATATCAATATCTTAAATGAGCTCAAGGTATTAATACCACTCTTCATTAGGGTACTTTCTTTGGTTGCTTTGGGCAATTTCATCTTATTTAAGGTATGCCAAATGATCAAGGAGTTTATAAATAATGTTTAAAACATAAAAAAAATACATATCAAGTGAACTAGGATTTTGGGATGATATGCTTAAAGGAGTGCCCTTCTCATCTTTATTTATCTTATAGTCTCCTTGATAAATCATATAACCTATTTATGAAACCTCAAACAAGTCTTACATCTATCTTTCACTTATTTTGAGATCATTTAGACCCTATTTTGGTTTCATGGGAGCTGGTATGGAGGTGTTATCATCAATAATGGAGAGGGAACTAAAGTATGAACCTTATTCACTATGTACTTGAAATTCAAAATAATCCTTGGACTCAAATAAATCATTATGAGCCTCTTTAGTTAGTGAAACAATATCAATGTGAATAGTGTGTCCTTCTTATGATTATGTTTTCAAATTGTTATCAAAATGATTAGGGAATTATTTTTAAAACACATAATCCTCTTGGATTTTTTCTCTCTCTCTCAAATTCTTCCTCCATCCCACCATGTGATAATTCCTCAAAAAATTTAGTGTCTTCTTCTCTAGGCTTAGCATTCTCATCATGTTTACTATGCTCCATTAGGTCTGAAATAATATGAAATTCCTCATGCAAATAGTGATGGATTTGATTATCCCATATTGACCATGATAGCTTATGTCCCTTAATTCAAACTTAGCCTATTCTTCATCAAGAGTATGCCAAAAATACCATTTTTTCCCCAACCTTGATTTGGTAGTATAATGACGATTACCAATGATGAAATCCTCATCACATTCATTTGATGCACTATATCCTTCTCATATATGATCTTAAATTACCTTCCATAAAAATGGTCCTCCTTCAAAAAGGGATATGGTGGGAGGGAAAGAAAGTCCACTTGGTTGAATAGGAATATAGGGCATTATCAACAACTCTTGAATTGGTTTTGGGGTTAAAGAGACACACCTAAGATTTTGAGGTTGTAAGTGATAGTTTTATTCATGAATTATTGAATAAGAAAAAAATAAACTTGTATTAGGGATTCTTAATTATTATCTTACCACTCAACAATCAACCCATCAGTTTCTAGTATGCCCTTATATTCATGAACATTCCAACTAGAGAGGTGGATGAAGGATTTATTAAAATTAGAAAATTTCTTGGTTCGGCCTCTACCAACTTTTATAAATGTTGATTCTGGATTGGTGTGTAAGGAATGGTGTAAGAAGTGTACCAGTGGGAAAGAGTTTGAGACTCTTGATGAATAATGAGTAAATTTTTCATAGTCATAGACTCTTTCATAGGATTGGGAGTTTTAAAGCATAATATTTTGAAATAAGTATATTCATTCCAATAAACTTCTCTAAAACTAGGGATAGGAGGAAGTAATTAAGGTTTGAATTCAATTCTTTGTGCTCTCATGGGCTGCCACTACATTTTACCTTTTGTATCCTCATTATATCTCTTCCATGACACTATTTATTTATGGTGTATATAACCCTAATATGCAAGTTCCTCTTGGTGTATATTATATATATTTTCCCTATAATTCTCCTTGTATTTAATCTTAAAGTTGAGTATTATCTCCTTGAAATATTTTTCAATTTGGCTAGAAGGAACATTGATTTGCAAAGACTGATTGGAAGCATGACTATGGATAAAAGGGAGGCAAATGTCATGGTAATAATAGTATATTTATAGTTTAGGGATACTTGATGAGAATACATAAATGTTCTTAACCTGATCTGAAGGATATGAAGGTATAAAATATGCATTTTCATAAATGGAGGATTGAAAAACATACTAATTGATGATTTTAAAGCATTTTGGTCTGCTTAAACTAGTTGTAGTAACTTGGAGTCGCCATTGGTGTTTTCAGAAATACCTCCAAAGTTTGATATGCTAAAGAAAAAAACCCAAAATTTCTTAGTAGATGAAATTATTGTACCACTAGGTGTGCCAAAAATTGTTGTCACTTTGAGTTTCTCCCTTTCAGAAGGTCTTTCAAGTCTCCTTACTCAATTAACATAGTGATAACTGTGTAACACTATGGGTGGCCTATGACTAAAGAGAACTCCCATATAGGGTTGGATCCCTTGATGCTACACCTATATTATCACTACACTTACTCACATTTTAGTAAAAAGGAAAGAGAAAGCCAAAAACAAATAGAAAAGTGGTGATGCACTAGATTGTAGGTCTCCTCCTCTTATGTATCAATTGATAATAAAGTTAGGACAAAGCTGAGTATCATCACAGAACTTAAAATAGCTACTTAACATAAGTATTCCCATATGGAAGTTTATAGCCGATACATTAAATAAGAGGGACAATCAAGAGACCTAGAATGAGGCAATAATGAAGGTTTTCCAGACTTAACATTTGCATAACCACTTGATAAACACTATATTATATGAAATAAGATAAATTAATCATAAAGAGGTAAGAGTGAAGAGGAAAAATTTAATGAGATTGATTGAATATCAACACTAACATTCCTCAATAATTCACCATAGAAACATTAAATCTGAGTTGAAGAAGGTAAAACATAGTTTGCATTCACTTCAAAATAAATCACAAGTATCAATTTCAGAAGGGATTCTCCATACTAGTATGGAGTATAAGTTTTAATGTCCTTATTAGGAGTATATATAGAAAAATGGAGAAGAGATGGGGGGGCATGTAGGAATCCTATTATGACTATCATATATCATGAAACGAGTTACAATGCTAATAAAAGGTGGAAAGATTAGTCCTATCATTCATCTTCAAAAATGTGTTGGGTTATATTTATGATGGCCTAATGGGAGGTGGTGTATAAGTGGCTCTTCATCTCATATGATTCATTTTATCTCTCTTGAAACTGCCCTTTCTTAGTTGAGGATTTACAAGTTGTTATCTTGACACATGGCCTACTTGACCTTTTTGGCATCTTTGTACACCATTATTGGATATTGAAATGCATCTATAATATTAATGAAAGTGAGACTTAAATCATATATCTCTTCATACTTTGATCTCTGCTATTAAATACTGTAACTTCTTGTCTAAGTTGTTTGATAAAAAAAGTGTGCAATAAATACAATTCCATTACTCATGTAAGGTCTATTTTTTAAAAAAAAGTTTGCAACATTAACTTGCCAACCTCATAAATGTATTTTATAATACCATGTAATCTCTATTCAAGCTTATAGACCATTTTTAAGTGGTTAAATTTCTATTAGGTCTTTAGAGCTTACTAGTAAAAGGTTTGGAGAAGATTTTAAGTATCCATAAAGATCACATTCAATTGTCATAAGGTATCAAAGATGGTACCTATCTAATAAAAAATATTGAGACTTATCTATAGGCCACATTCTTCACCACTATATGTAAAAAATTAGTATACAATGAAAATAGACTTAAATAGATTTGAAGGACTACCAAAGGACTATGTTAATCCTTTTAGTCTCTTAACATCATGAAGTGGAGAATCTATTTATGCATTAGAGCCCTCAAACCTCTATGTAGGCATTGAAGTAGGCTTACATATGACCTAAAGAGTCATCCAAGGCTGACATTGGATATCTATAGGGCATCCTAAAATATTCTCATGGATCAAATTACCTAAACAAGGTCTATAACCTTACTTCTTTATGAAAACAAGAAGACAATCATCATCATGACTTGGTATAGAGATGGGAAAAGTATTATTCCACCATGAATGCCTCTTATATAGATGGTAGAATTTCTTTATACCTTTGTTTAAGCTTGAAAATTCTCTTTCAATTGTCAAAAATACCTCACTCATTCAAACACCTATAAGCATGCTTGAAAGTGTAGTTTTTAGGACATTTACCTATGTCCTTTTCTTCACAGATAAATTATTTCTCCAACATGTGATCATGAGGCTAGAAGATGTCATCTAGAAATTTTCCATACATTTGAATTCCATTTAAATCAATTAGAGAGTTATTTACAGTTATCAAACTCCTTGAGGTTAATAAATATAGTTTTTAAGGTCTCTACCTTCTTTACAATTGTTCATAGAGAATACACCCTTAATGGATTGCCAAATGCCATGAACATGGAGTGAATATTCATTATCAACATCCCCTTATGGAATTTGGTTCCATGCATCTACTTAAGTGACTTCTCATGTTATAAAGTCTATCTTCATGAGCTTGCATTCCTATAGGTTCCTACTTGAGATGCATTTTTAAGGAAGATATGTCCATGGAGGAATATAAAAAATAAATTCAAGTTTTGGATTCTAAGTCCATGTTTTATTAAAGCTAGTGTGAAATATCAATATTTACAACCCATGGGCCAATATTTGAACTAAGTTAAAGATTTTTGAACTTGAAACTTTTGAATAGACCATTATTATATCTATAATATCATACAAACATATTGATGACCTAGATTATACCATGGTAGGACATATTGTCCATAAATATTTTACTTGGGATATTGAATTGAAACACCCTAGTCATGATCTCCCCCTATGTCCACTATTATAAGCCCATGTTATAGGTGTTATGATTCATGGAGTAAATATCATATATTTATTTTAAAATTTATTTTTATGGTACAAGATGTGTGCACTTTTGAGATAGGGTTGGAGCTAAAAAATGAGGAAGACCCTAGGAACACCATGTTAGGGTTTGAACCCAAAGATCTATCCCCTATTATGGTATAAATGATGGAATGATCTATATCTCTTTTTTAAATGATAAGATTGAAATTATTGGACACATTTAAGTTCTTTCCCCATGTAAATAAATCATGAGTTCTAGTTATGGTCTATTTTTAATGTAAACTTAATATTTTGTATAAGAAATAAGTTCAATCTTTAGGCCTTTATTTATACACTTCTAACAAAACCAATTCAATTTCCTATACACCAAAGTATTAATATGGATATTTTAGTTTTAGATTATGTACTTAAAGATAAAATATATGTGGTGGATATTGGTGGTGTGGATATTGATGTAGGGGTTCAATGGTTATAATCACTTAGAACATACTCCACCAATTATCAAAAGATATTCTTGACATTCAATCTAGGGAAACATGAGTATACTATCAAGTACTTCCCCCAAAAGAAATCAAAATTATTGATTCCATTTAGATGATTTATTTTTTATGAATGGATAATTTAAATTTATGTCTCAACTATAATGTATTGATGTCAAGTATTTTACCAAACATGAACATGATCCAAGGATTCTAGAGCTGGTGCAAAAATATGAGGTAGTTTTCCAAGATCTACCAAAGAAGCTTCCACCATATAGGGAATTGAAGCAAATTATTTAGCTTGACCATACAAAAGGGAAAATGCTAGTATACCCTTATAGATATGTGTATTTTAAAAATCTAGATATAGAAAAATTAATCATTGAACTCTTAGAGGTTAAAATCAATGTCCCTAATAATCTATCACATATGTGGCTCTAGTGGTAGTAACTAATAAGAGATATGGATAAAATAGGATCTTTATTGATTACATAACTTGTTGATGATGAAAATTGTACCATTAACGAATCAACCCTTTTGCCTATCATGAAGGTCAAGCTGGAATCATACTAGTCTAATTGTAGGGTTTTTAAAGGTTCATCAAAGATCTTAAAGATGTGAGGGGTTTTTATATTATAAATTATGGGAAATAATTGAAAGTTATCAAGATAAATTATTTAATTATAAAAATTAGAAATCCATTTATCAAATCATCAATTAGTTTAAGATAAGAATCTGTAATCTATTATATCCAACAGAGAAAACATATTAGTTAGATAATCTCTTGAAGAATAGAAACTTGATTCTATAATATATATGTATATTCAAAAGATATTTTCACTTCTTTCTTGTAATTATTCTAAATTAAATATAAATAAGATCGTAAATAGGAAAGATAAATCAAAGAAAAAGAGATAAAGAGAAAAATGTGAGAAAAAAGCAAACAAACTACATAAAACTAAATAAATAAAACAAATGACAAATCCTATAACAAAGAGAGAAATAAACAAAAGAGATGATAAAATAAGAAAAGAATGTAATCTAACAAAAAGAGAACAAAATGTAAGAACTAACTAAGGAAAACACTTCCTAAGAATAAAATAACCTTTAATAATAGAAATAATATAAAAGTAAAACTAAACATGATCTAAAAATAAAAGAAACTAGAGAATCTAATTAGGAAATAATTCTAAATAAATCCAACTAGAGATAACCAAAGACTAAAAAAATTAAGATTAAAACTAAATAAGGGAACTTAATTAAGAAAGAGAATTAAAACTATGAAGGTAAAGAAAGAAAATGAATCTAAGAATTAAATAGACCTATAGACTATTATATTAAACTAATAAGAAAACTAAAAGACTCAAATAGAAAACTAGACTTAAACTAAGAAACAATCACTGAAAAAAATAAAATAATTAGACTAAGATACTAATCAAGATAAAATATTTTAGAAAAACTAGCTAGAGATAAAAATAACTAAAAATCAAATTGAATTTAAGGTAAAACAGATTAAGAAATAACTAAGAAACTTTAGATAAACAAGAAAACTATTTAAAAATTAAGAGTAAAATTAAGGCTTAGCTAAATTAAAACTAAAACTAGATAAGTTAAAACTAAGGATATAAGAAAAACATGAAAATATTAACTATAGAATTGAAATAAAAATATTAGACTAAAGATAAACTAAAACATGATATAGATCTAAAATATATCAACCTATTGAAAATTAAGGAAGTAATTTTTAAATTTATGACTATCTAAGATAAGAAAAGAGAAAAAACTAAACTAAGAAATAAAGAATAAAACTAAACTAATTAGAATATAAATGACTAAAAATCTAGAAATATATTAAAATAACCAAAATAGAAACAAAAATTAGATTTAGAAGAAAAATAAAAGATCTATCTGTATTAAAGTTAAATTCAAATAATTAAAAAGATGTGCAAGTCTAAAAATGAGAGTCATCTTAGCCAAAAAAAATAAATTTCAGTGAGAAAACCAAAATCCTTTCTCTAAAAAACATTGAATGAAAACTTTACAATCAAAATAGATCAATAAGATGTCATGAAAAAATTGAATGATCTTCATTATTCAGGTTGAATACTTTAAATCTATGCATATAAATACAAATAACAATCATCAAAAGATAGTATGCTTATAAATTTTTAGATAATCAATAATAGATAATAAATAAAATGAGATATAACTATTTGCATAAGCAATTACGTAATCGTCAGATAAAATACCAATGGATCTATCTATAAAATTTGTACTATCTCAAAGAGGTTGCATATATAGATGAGATAAATGATGGACTGTTAGGTTGTGGAGCTAAAAGCTTCACTGATGCAGACATGGAGAAGGCCATTGGAGGGGTTGCTGAAGGTTGCTGAGCGTCAGGGCAACCGGCGTCGGTCTGATCAGCCGACGTCGGCAGGATAGTGAAGAGAAGCAACCGACGTCGGTCAGGGATCGGCCGGCGTCGGTCACCTCCAGGCAGACAGGGACCGATGTCGGTTGCCTGTGTGGTTCGACTGCGAGCTAATTACGGGCAGTTAGCTAACGAACCAAGTGTTTGCATGATGAGTGCTAATTTTAGACTCATAGCTGCAGATCTAATTATTGTAATTGGATGTCTAATTATTGTTTGGATGAGTTCTATATAATAGACTCATGGTTGTATTGTAAATTGTAGCTAGGAGTAAGAGAGCATAATTATAAGCTCCTTCGGTGTGTGAGGTAGAGCAATGGTGTGTTCCTCCTAGTGCCACAGTACCAGTTGTGTTGGTGCTGGATTGGAGAATCAGCAGGGTTCTTCAGGGGTGTATGATCTTGGTCATCAGGTGAGGATGGCTTCTATAGGAGATCTACATGGTAAGTAAGATCATTGATATGCAGGTGTATGTGTGTGCAAGGTCAAGGTTCACAGGTGTACAGAACCAACTTGATCTGTAGTTTGAAGATCGATAGGACAACAACACAACAGGGAGCAGTATCAGGGAGGATCTACTTGGAGTACAGGTGTGTACTCGGATAGAGCTAAGAGGAAGGCAAGGGAGTTCCTTCCATAAGTATGGTCTGTTGAAGTGTAGGTTATTGCAGGTTTATGGGAGATCTACTTGAAGTACCTTGAGTACTTGTGGAGTGCGTGGAGCACTTGTGGAGTGCGTGGAGCACAGGTGTAAGGTGAACACCAACTCTGTATTTGAGTTGGGTGTTGGGACCTAGTAGAGAGAGCTTTGAGGAGAGAATTACTGTTCACTTGAGGTGTGGGAAACCTCTGTAAGGTGGTGGAGAAGAAGTGGCATCTTCTTTATTGTATTCTTTTCTGTAAGAGTTATTAATACAAGTTGTGTATTGTCTCTCATATTCTGTGTTATTCTGAATTCTAGTTACTTGTTGATTTTGGTTATTTCCGCATATTAAGTTGCTTGAATTTGGTAATCAATTGTGTGCTTTCGGGTTGGTCCTATTTCACCAACAAGTGGTATCAGAGCTAAGGTTGCAGGAAGCAGGTTTTGTGTTTTGGTTACAGGGCACTCTCAGGTGTTTCTGATTGAGTGGGAGTAGAGCAATGACAGATCATAGTAAGCTAAGGATGGAGGAGTTGAAAAGCACAGATGGTTACTTAAGGTCCCATGGAAAGAAAGAGCAGGTAAAAGAAGATTGTTGGTTGGTAGCAGATCAACATGAAGGAACTGAAGATACAGATGTAGCAGGTGTTGTTGCACAAGATGTGTTTGCAGGTTTCTTGGATAAAGTTGAATCTTGGATAAAAGATTCGGTTGCCTCTTTCCATGCAGCCCCAGGTAGAGGAGCTGGTGAGCCTTGCCAAAGAATTGGCAAAGGGGAAGTGAAGCTGAAATTGCAGATGGCCAACACATGGGTGTTGATGGAGGTCATGCAGGTCCCAAGTTTGGAGATATGGCTAATTTCTTCAGAAAGATTGGGTGATGAGAGATGTACAAGAACTCTCACAGCAGGTGCACTTGAATTAGCTGGTGGTAAGAAAATAGGTACTCTTTATCTACTTGTTTATATTACTGATTCTTCTTCTGTTGCAGAGACGTGGCTTCGTAGGCTTGGTCACATGAGCAGGAAGGAGATGCATGTTCTTAAGCAGAAGACAGATATATTTGATAGGCTTAAAAACTGGAAAGCCTTGGTGTTCTTGGAGGAGATGGCGGACAGAAACTAGTGGACATGGCTGGATACTTCTAAGCAGGGCAGTTTGGACATGGAGATTGATTCAAAGGAGCTCGCGGGTAAAAAGTCATCACTCACAGGAAACGCAGGTATCGACGTCGGTAGAAAAACTGACGTCGATAGTATGTAAGACCGACGTCGGTCAGAGAACCGACGTCGGCAATAGGAGACACCGACATCGGCAGGTTGGTAGTCAGGGATAGACGCATGGGAACCGACGTCGGTCGGATGCAAACTGTGGAGTGACCGAGGTCGGTCACTGTAACGGATTTTGGGTGGACAGCGAGCTGTCAAGGAGTCTCAAGCACCCATACGGAGGAATGAAGACGTAAGTAGGCCCTCAAATTCGTTGTTCCTCTTCTTTATACATGTTGCTGATTGTAGAGTAGGAAGGATCCAGGAAACAGGTGTGAGCTTGGCATGGATGAGGATGTGATTCCTTGGAGGTGAACCAGACAAGTGTTTTTGGTAGGGTTACAGCTGGATGAAAGCATAGAGACGAATGGATACCTTAGTAGAAGAATAGAGAGAATGGATACGTGAGATGGAAGATCAGGTATATGGTCTTGAGGAGCTGCAGGACAGTGGTACAGGTTTTGACAGGTGGAGGATGAAGCACGGCTTCAGTCAATGTCAGGGTAACTATTGTGGTTTGACTTACCAGGTGGATGATGAGTCATGACATCATTCTGTTGCTGTATGTGGATGGTATGTTTTGCTAGCAGGATTGTACATACAGGGTTTTACTGAGCTAAGGGTAAGATTAGTTTAGTGTCATGTCATGAGGAGTTTGGAGCAGCGAAATTCTTTGACATGGGAGGCATGGAGATCACAGGTAGATTTTGTCTCCAGTGGGAGCTGATGTGAATTAGGTGTTGGCGAGGTTTAGGATGCAGAGCCGGAGCACACTAAGGGCTGGACAGGTACGGTGTCCGAAATCACATGAGGTCTGGTATAGACCTGAGTATTCCCATGCAGTGGGAGCTGTCAGAGAGTTAGGAGCCAATTCGGGGAAGTGAGTTCTCAGGTATTTGAGAGGGACCAGCAGCAGGTATACATGCAGGGTCAGGGCTTCACTACATGGATTTGTAGGTTCGGATGTGGCAGGTACTCGGATGACAGGAGGTACATCACAGGTTGTGTGGTGGGTTGTCTTCAGGGTTGAGCTTGAAGAGGGATACAAACCAGGAAATAGATTAGACGGAGTACAGGTACAGGTACAGTGCAACTATTTATCTCCAAGTGGGAGATTGTTAGGTTGTGGAGCTAAAAGCTTCACTGATGCAGACATGGAGAAGGCCATTAGAGGGGTTGCTGAAGGTTGCTGAGCATCAGAGTAATCGGCGTCGGTCTGATCAGCCGACGTCGGCAGGATAGTGAAGAGAAGCAACCGACGTCAGTCAGGGATCAGTCGGCGTCGGTCACCTCCAGGCAGATAGGGACCGACGTCGGTCGCCTGTGTGGTTTGACTGCGAGCTAATTATGGGCAGTTAGCTAACGAACCAAGTGTTTGCATGATGAGTGCTAATTTTAGACTCATAGCTATGGATCTAATTATTGTAATTGGATGTCTAATTATTGTTTGGATGAGTTCTAAATAATAGACTCATGGTTGTATTGTAAATTGTAGCTAGGAGTAAGAGAGCATAATTATAAGCTCCTTCGGTGTGTGAGGTAGAGTAATGGTGTGTTCCTCCTAGTGCCATAGTACCAGTTGTGTTGGTGCTGGATTGGAGAATCAGCAGGGTTCTTCAGGGGTGTATGATCTTGGTCATCAGGTGAGCATGGCTTCTATAGGAGATCTACATGGTAAGTAAGATCATTGATATGCAGGTGTATGTGTGTGCAAGGTCAAGGTTCACAGGTGTACAGAACTAGCTTGATCTGTAGTTTGAAGATCGATAGGACAGCAACACAACAGGGAGCAGTATCAGGGAGGATCTACTTGGAGTACAGGTGTGTACTCGAATAGAGCTAAGAGGAAGGCAAGGGAGTTCCTTCCATAAGTATGGTCTGTTGAAGTGCAGGTTATTGCAGGTTCATGGGAGATCTACTTGAAGTACCTTGAGTACTTGTGAAGTGCGTGGAGCACTTGTGGAGTGCGTGGAGCACAGGTGTAAGGTGAACACCAACTCTGTATTTGAGTTGGGTGTTGGGACCTAGTAGAGAGAGCTTTTAGGAGAGAATTACTGTTCACTTGAGGTGTGGGAAACCTCTGTAAGGTGGTGGAGAAGAAGTGGCATCTTCTTTATTGTATTCTTTTCTGTAAGAGTTATTAATACAAGTTGTGTATTGTCTCTCATATTCTGTGTTATTCTGAATTCTAGTTACTTGTTGATTCTGGTTATTTCCGCATATTAAGTTGCTTGAATTTGGTAATCAATTGTGTGCTTCCAGGTTGGTCCTATTTCACCAACATGGACTTACAAAAAAACTCAAGTATTTAATACTTATTTTGCTTCTGTATTCAAATGAATGCTTGATCTCTTCTTATACCCTCAACTTAGTTTTGAAATAAGTTATAACTAGCTTTATTTAGTTATTAGTTAATATAAACTAATTAACTTTTAACATAGTCAATTAATTAAACTAGAATTGGTTAAAGAAAGATCTACTTAAGACTTTAAAATTATTAATTTGATCAAGATATTTAAAATAATAGACCCAGGGCACTAATATTAATGGGTGGGGACCCATATTGGTTAATAATATAATATAAAACATATTAATCATAAAATAAATAAATCATAAATTGATAAATTTTATTCATATTTAAACCATAACACATTTTTAATTAATGTAACGTATATAATTATATACAAATTAAAAACTCACTTTATTTACCAAAAATTGCCTAAATTTATCTAGTCTGAAATATTAAAGTGTCAAGCTAAAATATCAAGTTATGCATGGAAAATTTGAACACTAAAAAGAAAATATCCCTCAAATAACTAATAGTCATCTGAATTTGATAAAACTTCAATTAATTTATTTTCCTATTCATGAAGACATGTTGTACTCCATTTTAGTTGCAAGGAATGATAACAATCTAGTTCTCAAATTAGATGTGTTATTAGCAACCTCTAATTTAATACTTTTTAGCAACCTAGCTTCTCTCAGTGCTTCAAGGTCACTCCTTTTTTTAGTAGTGTTATTTTTAGCATTTTAAGGCATAATTTCCATAGTTTTTCTTCTATTAGCATACCCTTGACCTCCCAAACTCAACCTTTCAAATCTCAAAAAAGTTTCACTATGGGCACCTAACAAACACAACCTTCTATATTTTCCAATAATGTCTCCATGAGAAGGAGAAAACAAATTTTAAGGAATGGCCATCTTCCTAAGGTCCTTGACATTGATTTTTTCTACCTCAAGTTGAGTAGGTTGATTAATAGGTATCTAGTTGGCAAGTAATGGATCATCAATTGATTCACCTTTAAAATTAGGGAGTTACAATGGTAAGAAATGAGGATAATTCTCTATGTGATGAGATGAACTACTTTGAGAATGTGCATTAGATCTAATTCTTTGGTCATGAAAACCCCTATTACCTCTATAACCAATATTTATTGGGTTAACAAGCAAATTAATCAAAATAATCCAAAAATTAGGTTCATAGGCATCAAAATGAATGGCATCCTTGTGCCTCTATGAAACCTAGGCCCAAAACATCCTGCATAAAATCCACCCCTTTTAAAACCTTTATAAGAAATTGAATAAATGCTACATCTATTGGGATTTTATCCCCATTTTTCATTATTATTACTTCTTGTTGTATGATCCCACCCAGACATATTGATCAATCTGACATACAACAACAAAATATAAAATTGAAGAAACTGAAAAGAATCTTAAAACTACATTACAATGCA
This sequence comes from Torreya grandis, assembly GCA_037957365.1. Classification (NCBI taxonomy): domain Eukaryota; kingdom Viridiplantae; phylum Streptophyta; class Pinopsida; order Cupressales; family Taxaceae; genus Torreya; species Torreya grandis. The sequence continues at coordinate 265,199 of JARHVA010004519.1, read as the reverse complement.
TTATTTTTGAATTCAAAATATATTGATTTATAGAAATATAAGATTATGATATCAATTTTAATGAATCTTAATCTCAATATCCATATTTAAATAAAAGTTCAAAACCTCAATATTGAGATTAAAATTCAAGTGTAATTTCATGTTTTCAAATAGATTAAAATCTATTCCAAAAGTATCCATGCATACACACACAGACATATATTTGTGCCATTATCATTCTATCCACAAATGACTGATTTGATTTGGATTTCAAAAAACAATTACAATTCCCAATATTGCCAAAGATAAACTAGATTTCTGACCAAGGTATGACCTTATGAATGTTGATATCTACATATACATGCAAGATCCCAAAACCATCTAAAACATATGCAAACTAAATTTTATAAACATTTTGAATGCATAATACTAAATTCATGTATAACCATTTCAATTTGCATGATTTCAAATACATTCAAACTGAAACTACCTATTGCTACTTGTAAATTATTTACCTCTCTATCCGCATAGGTGTTTAAAAACTATTCACATATTCAATCTAAGGCATAAATCCTATGTTAATATCAAATTGACCTGAAATTATTTGTTGGCCTACATATCTAACAAAAATTTCAAAGTATGGAAGACATGTTTACATAAGTATATGACTAAAAATAACTTAATCTGTTCAGAAAACTACCTTGAATGATCAAGGATCTCAATAAAATGAACAAAGCACAACACTTAAACCATAATAAAGAACCTTTATTTTTCATGTAATAGACCCAAAAATTCATCTATCAAAATTTCAATTAAACCCTTGATTGTAATGAAAAATATCTAAAAACAAACATCAAATCTTCAATTCATATACTCAGCTTTAATAGTTTTCTTAGTATACCCTTTTCATAAACTCAACTCTATATTTTATTCCTTTTAAGTCAAATCTTGAATGCAAATGAAACCATCAATTTGTAGCATAATTTTTCAAACCCCAAATTTTATAAAATAATTTCCAACAAATTAATTCAAAAATACTCAAAGCTTATGCCTTATACTTCAACAAAACCCATAAATTATTATTTACTTATTTTTTAAAATGGCATTAAAATTCCATGCACAAGACTATGTCATTCATGTAAAGTAAGATACCAACTTCAAGACATTTGAAAGCTATAAACCCAATTACATGTAAATAACTTTCTAAAAATCCTAAATCATGCAACTAACAAACAAAGTTTATAGGTATTAACACATTTATAACTTTTCAAACATATAACACTTATTTATAAAGGTTGATATGATAAACTCAAATATATATTCATGCTATTTCTGAGTATCAACATTCAAATAAACCCATAAAAAGTTGAAAACTTCTTTCAACCATACAAAAATTGAGAATCAAAATGCTTAAGCAAGACTATCACAAACTTAATCACATCTGCATGCAAAATATTTATCAAAAACTTCAAACCATGACTCATATTTTCCAAATTTAACAAAAAAATTCATAACTATTTTCATGCAAACTAGAAACCACTTTAAACTTTCCTTTCTTTGTTTCGAACCCTCATACCTCATCAAAATGCTTTTAAGGTACACTGAGCAACTCAACATGAACATACCTGATTTCCATGCTCAAATCCTTGCCAAATATTCTCTCTGAGCCTTATTCTACAACTCACTAACAATCTTGCCAGAGCTTCACTCCAACACAAATATTACAAACAAATGATCACAAAATGAAGAAAAACTATCTTTTATTTTCCAACCTAATTCTATAACCAACTCAGTGATGTGGTCATTTTTTATTGGCTAGCATTTATTAATTTTATACTTAGTAATCTGATAAACCACTTAACATCATTGATAAATTTATCCAAAACTAACTCTTATCACTACCTCATTAGCTAAGCTACGTGATTTGAGGAGATTAATTCACCATTAATGCCCAATTTTCACCAAATCATCAAACAATCATGAAGCAATACGAACTCATAATCAAACTTAAATGCATTCACCAACTCACCTTGCTCATGGCTCAATCTACCAAGTGATGTCCATCTTGATCTAATATTTGAATCATCATCCATTGAGGGGGTTCATAAGACTTATTCATATTGGCATCAAAATTATTGATTAACTAAGTAAAGATCAAATGTTCTTGAAACTATATCACACTTCTTAGCCAACAGTTATATTTTGCAAATGAGTCAAATGTATTAATCAAGTTAAATACCATGAAATTTATTCTTGAACAAACAAAAGGATCTTTGACACTTATGAATTAGGTTAGTCTCATGACTAATTCATATAATGAATTCTAGGCTAGGCCCCCTTAAAAAATTTTAACATGAATGTAAACTTTGTAACAAATAAAGCTCCTGTTACTCATTTTCATGTGAAGTCAACCTCTCAGGAAAAAATCAAATGATATATCTATCTCATCAATCATCAAGATATAGGAAATAAAAAATATGCTCTAGAGCCATGATCATCAAATTGACTATTAACTCGAATATGAAAACAACTAAACTTTAATATGCCAATTATGCCTCCATGAATTAAGCCATGCACTAGATGCAAAAACCAACTAGACTACCATTAAAATATGACCATTATTGAACTATCCAAAGCATATTAACATTTCAAATAGATAACATATCAATTAGTGATGAAACTGAGTTACTCATCAAGTATATATTTACAAAATTACTTATCGTAATATCTTTCAAAGTAGCATATCACCACTACTACTTGAATCATAAATCAAAGTTACTCATGAAGATCAAAATATCACTATAGATCAAAAAACATGAGTAGAGATTGTAGATTAATGAAACAACTAAAACTATCAAGGTACATTGAATCTAAATAGAAGAGTAACTACTCATATCTATATCCATATATGAATATTTTATTCATTTATCTCCCATGATCTTCAAAAGCACTTAAAACATAAATAAACCTATCAACAAATCATTATAATTTAAAAACCAAATATGCATCTAATAAAATTATCAATCAATAGGGTCCCTAACATAATTTTAAGTTTCATAACAGGGTCATCTCTATTGTAGCAAGTATAGACTTAGAAAAATTTAGCGGGGGGGGGGGGGGGGGGGGGGTGTAGAAAATAGGCATAAAACTAGTGACCTTTCTAGTCAATTTTGTGTAATAAATTTGATTAAAAAATTTTTGCCTATTATATATAAACATCAATTTTTATTTGAGAAAGTGATCTAGAAAAATCAGTTGTCAAGTAGCTAAGCATGAACCCCTTAGATAATGAATTCAAGAAATGGATGAATTATTCAGTTAGCGTGGCATGAAGAAAGGGAAAAAAATAATAAGGAAGTTTGGGATGTATATAAAATCAATTAAAAATGCCTTAGGAACAAAATATGAAAATGAAATAATACTTATATAACCAGATATAAGTTAGCCATATTACTTGTTTATTATAAAAAAACTTAATTTGTAAGAGTAATTTATAAAAATGAAGATACTTACAACACTTTGGTAGATTCTTGCACTCTTCTTTTATAATGTGATATTCCTCATTCCACAACCTTTCATGATCATTTAAAAACAAAGAATAGAAAATAAAAACAAAACAAAACACAAGACAAAATAGAACAACAAACTGAAAGAACAAAATAAAGGAAAAGGAAATAAATTAAAAGAAAGAAAAAAACAAAGCAAAAAAGGGAGCAATAAATAGGTAACCAGTAAAGAAATAATTTCAAGTGATGGTCATTTACTAAATAAAATAACCAATTTGCTTCAAGATCTTTAATATTAAAAGCATTATTTTCAATAAATGTGATAATTCTATAAGGTCTAAGCCATAATGTATCAAACTTGTGACATTTTCCAAGGACCTCATGGGATTTGTCCCAATACAATACTAAGTCACTAGCATTAAAATTTTAACTAGAAACCTTTTTATCAAAAAAATTATTTAACTTTGTAATCCCATTTCTTTAGATTCATCAAGTGCTACCAAATCATGCAACTTTTGTTCAATTAAATTTGTATCTTCAACTACATATTGTAAAGTAGTCATAGTTAAAAAAATCAAAAGTTTTATTGGTAAACTAGCTTCAAACCCATATGCTAACATGAAAGATGAGTAATTAGTTGCTACCTTAAAAATATTATTATCATCTCATAAAGCTTCAAAAATATTAAGATGCCAATTCCTTTTGTTATCACAAACTATTTTTTTTATAATAGAAATCAAATTTTTATTAGTGGACTCAGTTTGTCCATTTCCTTGTGGATAGTACTTAAATGAATGACTAGAAATAATAGAATATTTTCATATAAATTATAATAAATAATTTTAAATGAATTGAGGTTCATTATCCAAAATGATGTCATATGGGATTTTGAATCTAGAGAAAATTAGATTTTTTAGAAAAGAAATTACTTCACCTGTTACTAAAATTTTAAGAGCTTTGGCCTCAGACCACTTGGTGAAATAATCCTTGGCTATCACAATGTATATATGACCTAAAAATGAAGGTGGATGAATATATAAAATGAATTCAATTCCCTATTTAGTAAAAGTTTTTTTAGGAATAACAAGATTTAAAGGCATTACGAGTAGTTTATCCCTTTCAATAAATAGTTGACATGACAATCAAGAATGAACTAGCTTATAAGCATCTTGAAACAAGGTGGGTCAATAATAACCATCCCTCAAAATATTATAATTTATAGTTTTTTTATCATAATGTCCACCATAATTTCCTTCATGGAAGTCCCTATGAACTTTTTGAGTTTGATTATGAGTAAGACATCTTAATAATATACCATCATGATTACGATAAAACAAAAAGTTTTGTATTAAACAAAAATTTAATGATTTTAACCTTAAGGAATATATTTCTTTATTATTTAAATTTTTAGGACAAGACTGATTCTGAAAATAATAAACTAAATCATAATACTAGTCATCTTCAATGAATAAATAGTCCCATTCATTCATTTCATGTCCTAACTTAAAATTTTTAGAAAAATTAGCAACTTTCATAGTTTTTAAGTGTGGTTTTACATTTAGTTTATCATCAATTGATAAAATTAGGACATTAATATCTAAAGTAGCATTTTTAGCTAAGTGTTTTGCTAGTTCAATAGTTTTTTATGTTTCAAATTCAATATCAAATTCTTGAATACATAAGATCTACTTAGCAAGCCTTCCTTGAATAGTTGGCTATTTTAAAAGATGTTATAACAAATTATATTATATGGCACAAAAACCTTTTTTCCTATGAATAAATATCAAAATTTAATTAGAGAATAAATAAATGAGAAAACAAATCTCTCAATAAGGGGGAACCTAGTTTTTATAACCAATAGGTTTCTCTTCATTATTTTCAAACTCTTAAGTTATTAAACCTCGTATTTATTTTTCATTAGCATTAACATAGAGGATAAATTATTTATTTAAATCAGGCTTAGTAAGGACATGAACAGATGTAATTGCATTTTTGATAGAATTAAAAGCTAACTCCACATTTTCATCCCAAATATAAATTTTATCTTTCTTAAGCAATAATTGTAAAGGATTAGATTTGTCAGTAAATTCAAAAATAAATTTTCTAAAAAGTTTAATATTTCAAAATAAAGATCTCAAACTTGATTGATCCTTGGGAGGAGGCAGTTATTTTATATCTTTTACATGTTCAGGGTCAATAAAAATATATTCTTTATAGATTATGTGTCCTAACATCTTTCCTTTAGTCACATAAAAATAGAATTCTTTAGATTTAAATAAATGCCAAGCTTCCTATATCTTGTGAATACTTCATGAAGATCATCTAAATACTTCTTTCTCTTTTTGGAATGAACGATGAGATAGTCTAGATAAACTTGAATAACAATGCCTATTAAATCATCAAAACCATATGCATAACCCTTTGAAAAGTGGCTCCTACATTTATCAAACATCAAGGCATTAAATTTTAAGAAAAAATACCTCTATAAGTGGTAAAAGTGGTTTTTTGTCTATCATCAAGATTCACAAAGATTTAAGTATAACCTGAAAATCCATCTAATAAAGACATCATTTCAGATCCTGTAACATGCAAAATCTGATCTATGCTAGGTAGAGAAAAATTATCTTTTACACTTAATTTATTTAAATCTTTAAAATATACACAAAGTCTAATATCACTATTTTTGTTTCTAATCAAAACTAGATTAACTACCCATTTTGAATATGTTATAGGAAAAATGACATCAACATCAATCATATTATCCAGCTCTTTATTAATAGTGTCCTCTAACATAAGGTTGATTACTCATATTTTTTGCTTGACATGTTTGATACCAAGTTTTATATGAATGCCATTTTTTATAATATTAGTATCATAACCTTTAATATCCTTGTAAGACCATGCAAATATATCAATAAATTCCTTAAACCATTTAATTAACTTAACTTTTTCATTTTTAGTTACTTGAATTCCCACATAAAAATACTTAAGATCCTCTTCAGTGTATAAATTAATGGGAGTGGTTTCACCTATGATTCTTCTTGAAGGTTCTTCCATTCTAGAATTTTTTAGTTGATCATTAGGTGAAAACATAGATTCTAAGCTTACTAAACCAATAGGCAATTTTTTAGTACTTGACTATAAATAATCTCCACAATTAAGTACATAGTCATCATGATCAAAGTAATTAAATTTAGAAATGAATCTATATGTTCATCACAACTAAACATAGGCTAACTATCATTTAAATCATATCTTAGGATGGCAAAGTTCAACTAAAGGAAAATTGATAATGGGCTCAATTTCACTTAATGTTGGATTAGAAGCATAAACTGCAAGCTTATCATCTCTTACACTAAATTCCCTAATAATATACATGATATTAAAATATTTTAAATATTCAAGTAATGATGAAACTTTCTATGTGTAATGATGCAAATGGTTTTGATTGGTTTTATTAATCTTGCGAACTTGTCTCACTACTAACTTTGAATATTCAAAAACTTCTAAATGTTTAAAATTCAATTCTATGACCTTTTATAATATTAAAAATAATGATTTAAATTTTATTGTATTATTATTTTTTTCAAAATAAAATTTGAAGGCATAATAAAATATCTTACCAATAGGAGATATAAGACAAATTTCAGCTCCACTACCTTGTTGAGAGCAAGCCCCATCAAAGTAAAGAGACTATAAAATGTTTCTTTTAAAATTATTTCTTCGTGTTGATTTTTTGGCTCACCTACATTCAATAATTCATAAGTTCCAATACCAGTTTCAATTAAGAAATGTTAGATGAAGGAGATTGAATTGAAGTACCATAAAAATCTTTTCTCTTGATAAATGTAATCTCATTATTAACAGGAACCCAAGTTATATCTTTTTAAATGAAATCTCCAGTGGATTTAAATCAATCCCTAATAGAATTGCATAATTACTAAGAATATTTAAGCCTTAAATATTAGTCGTACATTTAAGATGTTAATCTTGCACAACTTTAATAACTATGTCTCAAAACTCACCACAACTCTTAGTTTGTCTAGCATCAAAACCAATATATTTTCTACTGTCTACTTCATAAGAGATACCCAATTGATCTGCAATTCATTTAGACATGATATTATTTGAAGCACCTATTTTTAAAATATAATTATAGGTAAGTGCACCAATATGGAGGACAAAAAATGGCCTACTCGTGGACATGATTTTTCTAAAATTTCAAAAATATGAATTTCTACAAATAATTAGAGATGGATACACTTAATATTTGAAGATGGTATAAAAACATGAATTGTAGCATTTTGAGTCTAGTTTCCAAAAAACTATTTTCTTAAAAAATGGTTAAGTATACATAATTTAAAAATATAAAATTTAAAGAGGACCTTTTATTTTTTATCAAAATTTGAATTGCAGCATTTCGTGTGACCCACCATTTTTTGAGCATCGTTAAATATTGTTAGAAACCTTTTGGTGAATATTTAGATTACATCTTCTAGTCTGTTACGATTTTTTTATTTATAATTTTTTGATGAATATTATTTTTATTAATTTTTTAATTAAGTATATGCTGAAAACTTAAAAAAAATGGATAGACGTCTGTGCAATCCACCCTAACTACCTAAAAAAATGAAAAATGATTTCTTTGAATGTGTGTAGAATTAGGCCTAGATTTTTACCATAATTTCTTTTTGTAGTTGGATAAATGAAATATAAATTAGATAAACATGAATATGCATGTATAGTGAGGCATGTAGTGGCCTAAAAAAAGATGTTGTTAGAAATAAATATAGTTTGAACCCTTAAAATAGCCCTAAAATTATAAAAAATCATACATATAAAAAGAGGATAATGCGTTCATCTTAACGGTAATAATTTTTGAATTTTAATGTTGAAATCCATAGAGTATTTGGTGATTGAAGTTAAAATTTATTAATTTTTTATAGAATTATCGATCTCAGTTGTAGATGCACAGTCCCAAGCCTTTGGCTCAAAAATCCAAGCCATTTCTATGCTTAAAGTCTGAATTTTCAATTTAAATTGAAATAACACATATAGGATATGGAACACATACATTTTGTATAATGCACACACATTATATTATGTATTGTATAATGTGTACGTGTTATATAATGCATACACATTTCTTTGTTATAAGTTCAAAATGAACTCCATAAGCATTTGGGAGTTGCACGTGAAGCCAACTTTGTCCATAAGATTATATTTACTACTCTAAATATTAAGTATTAAATTTATTTTAGTAAATATAAGAAATTAGGGCACTTAGTATCTGATAGAGTTAGTCTCATAGTTGTATGCCTTAAAATGTGGAATATATTTTTTCAAAATCCAATCAAAATAGTACTTAGGGATTTTAGGACATAATTTTTGTAATTGATATCTATTTTCGGTAAACATATAGTCATTTTTTAGATTTTTATGCCCTTCAGATTAATTCCTAGTATTTTTAGGAGTCTTAGTTTTGTTAAAATTGAAATTTTCAAACCACTCACTTTTAAATTGATGAAAAGTGGTGTTATTGGGGTAGCGTAGGTCACATTGATGACCTGCACAAATCAAAAAACCACTTTACATATTAATTTCACTTTATCATCACCCCTCCATCATTATTGATCACTTCTTACTCATCCCTAATTATCCCTAACCACTCTTTCATCAATCCTTATTGTCCCTAATCACTCCTTCATTGACCTATACTATCCCTAGTCATCTCTAATCACTCTCTTATCATCCATAATCACTCCTTTATTAACACTCACTATCCCTCATCATCCCTAATCACTCTCTCTTTATCCATCCTCATCCATTATCACTCCCTCATTGACCCTCACCATCCCTCATCATGTTTAATCACTCCCTCATCATCCTTAATCACTCCCTCATTGGCCTTTACCATCCCTAATCATTACTTCATCATCCGTAATCAATCCCTCCTCATCCCTGATCATATTTAATTACTCCCTTATTGAAACTTACAATTATTCATATTTTATAATCTCTCCCTTGTTTCCCCTTACCATTCCTCATGATCCAAATCCCTATTGCATACTCCACTTGTCCAAGCTCTTTGCCAATATACATGTAGATTTCACTTTATATTTTCTTGCTTGATCTCTGTCTTTGGACCCTTCACACATTTTAAATACGCATCTACATTTTTTATTTTCATTTATTCTCCATCATTATTTGGATGGTCTCACTAAACTTTTCATTATATTTTCCTTACTCAATGTATTCAATCTTTATTACTTGGAGACTATCCCCCTTACTAGTTTTTACGCTTTATAACAACTTAGATCAAATATTGTCTATGGTTCCTTAGGTTTTTATAGGGCTATGAAAAACTTCCTTCCACTCCTTTGAGTTCTCTCTAACTTATTTTCAACCCTACTAAACTTTTCAACACAATCAGATCAATAATTAGGCATTTTCAATGTCTAAGTATTAAACATAGGGATTTTAGGACATAAATTTTGTAATTGATATCCATTTTTTGTAAACATAGTCATTGTTTAGGTTTTTATGCCTTTTATATTGATTCTTGGAATTTTTAGGAGTCTTAGGTTTGTCAAAATTCAAGTTTTCAAACCACTCACTTTGAAATTAATGTAAAGTGGTGTTATTGGAGTAGCGTAGGTCACATTGATGAGCTACACACATCAAATAACCACTTTACATGTTAATTTCACTTGATCATCACCATTATCTCATACTTTATCACTTCCTACTCATCTCTCATTACCCATAATCACTCTCTCATCAATCCTTATTGTCCCTAGTCACTCCATCATTGACCCTCACTATCCCTAATCATTTCTATTCACTCACTATCATCCATAGTCACTCCTCCATTGACCCTCATTATCCCTCATCATATATAATCACTCTCTCCCCATCCTTGATCATCCATAATCACTCTTTCCTCATCCCTAATCATACCTAATTGATTCCTTATCTATACACACTCCCTTCTCATCCGTCCTCATCCCTAATCACTCATTTATTAACCTTAGTTGTCTTTCATTATCTCTAATTAATTGAGCTTATCATCCCTAATCACTCTATTGATTATCACCATCCATCATCATCCCTAATAAATAACTTCTCATCCCTCATAATACCTAATTAATTTAAATGATGATAAAATTTCTTCACACTAATCATGTTAATATTTTTTAACTGATTCACAACTTTGGCACAAACAAAATTGGTTTTTTTCAAGCCAATGATTTGGGTATGATGTGTCCATTATCCATGACTTCATGGATCTACCACTCAATTTATTAATTAAATAGAAATGATATTTTGTATAAATAAGTTTGAAGTAGTCATAGTTAAGGGATCAAATCAATAGTATTGTTTAGTGTATAGTATGTAAAAACTTTTTTTAGTGACTAAAGATATCCTTGTATTCATCTAGTTTATGGTTAAATTATTTAATCTTTGTTATTATTGGATAAAACACACTATTATATGATGACATAAGGATGTCATTAAACATTTACTTCTTATGATTAATAGTATACATCTTACTATAAAGAAAAATATTCTTGCACTTCTTAGCTATAATGACTGAAAGCTTATAAATAAATATGATATATGGTATTTTATATCTAGATAATCTATCACAAAATTTCAAGGATTTACTTCATAAACTACACATCAATGGTAAATACATGGTTGATCACATGTAAAACATCATGCCTTATTATGGTGAGATGTCAAAGAGGATTGCATATTTAAAAAGTTTGATTTTGTACACCAAGTGACACTACTATGTGATCCTTTCTCCAAGCTTAGACTAGACAATACACTAGTATATGGTTATGGATGATGTATAAATTTCAAGTTTAATTTTTGAAAATACTATTTAGGATAAATTAAATTCTTCTAATTTCCATTAGAAATGATGAAGTGTATTGTCTCACCATTGATCTACATTTGTTAATGAAATAATATTTTTAATTCATATAATTTCTTGTTGGGGGAAGTAGAGATATTTTTAGTACCGACCATATTATTGGGTTCATAATCTAATATCTACTTTAATTTTTATAATGATAGATAACATGTACCCACTTATCTATATGTGTAAGTAGAGAGATCATAGTGTGACACTCTTCATTGGATTGAATATTGAAGTTATGAATTAAGAAACACTTTTCAATCTTGGAATACTTGTTCTAATCATTTGAAAATTATTTTTCACTCTCTACTATGACAACTCAATCAATATACATACAAATATAAGGCTTTAAATATAATTATTCAGATCTTAAAATTTCCTCATATGAAAATTAACTAATTGGTTTCAAGAATTCACATAGCTTGGTGATCCTCATGTATTTACTACCCATTTTTGGTGCTATGGTGGTTTTACTTACTTCTCTTTTTTTGGTGGATTTTCAATTGTGAATTACATCATTTATAATAGGCCCATATTTTTTCGTAGGTGTTAAATATTTTTGTTTCAAATTTTACTCCACATAATTTTAATCATTTTCTTATATTTTATGCTAGCACTCAACTCTCTACTTGTATCTCCTAAAATTATTAAAATCCAAAAAAATACCACCATAAATGTATTGGATGGAGTGATTAAGGATGAGGAGGGATGAGGAGGAATTGAGTAGAGATGATGGAGTCAATAGGGATGGTCAAGGTCAATGAGGGAGTGATTGGGGAGGATGAAGGAGTAATTAGGGATGATGAGTGATGGTGAGGATTAATGAGGGAGTTATTAGAGATGATGAGGTATGATGAAGCAGTGATTAGGGATGATGAGGTAATTTAGAAGCAACACTACCTAATATAAATAATGATGTAGTTTACATGTGCAGAGTCTTTAGAATGTGGTAAAGGTCATAATAAGTCTTTAGGATTCCTTCTAAGTTTGTAGTTTTTTGTAAATTTTGAATTAGAATTTTATTTGACTTTCCTATCAAATCTTTCATTTGAATATTTGAACTTTCATAGAGACTTTAATATTGTTTCAAGAAGTCCAACATTGAATTTAATGTATTTAGACTTTAGAAAGGATTTTAGGATGTTAAAACACATATAACTAAACTCATATTTGATAAATATGTTATTAGTTGAGTTAATTTAGGATACTCTCAACATACAAAAGAAGTTAGAATTTAGTTGATGGTTATTTGGTAATAATAGTCTTGTCCATGTCTTATTTTGTATTCAAATTTGGATTCAAGAGAGTTGGAGGGGGTAGGATTTTAAAGGATGAATTTAAACAAACCCAAACAAGTGAATAAATACATGTTTTGATTATTTTCAAACAATAAATCAAATAGATCTTGCATATTCTTGAATATGTGTAAAGATAGTTGACAATGTGCATATATACGATACCTTAAAATCTGAGCGAAATTCAGAGTCTTGTGGAAGAGGAGATTATATTTGGTGGGATTTTAGAATATAAAAGTAATTATTAACTTAAAATAAAAATTCATTAATATTATTTAAATATATTATGTTTTATTCTACTAAGGACATTCTATGTTACATAACACAAGCTTGTCTTCTACGAGCAAAAGTTCTGAGTATACATTTGTGCGAGAAGGTATATGCATGTATTGGAGTGAAAATTAAAATGAATATGTTGGTGAGTTGATTATAATATTATCATGAATTTTTATATTCTTTAAAGTATCTTTCATATATTTGTATTATCAAAAAGAAAACTAACACAATCATACAGTCATCAAGAAACTTAACATAGTCAAAGTGGTATCTCATAGAAACTTGAAAATTGGGTGTTATAGATGAAAGGCATTGAATTTTTTAAGTTTTTAAACATTTTAAAAAATATTATAAACCTTTATGTTGATTTAGAGTCATTTTTAATAAATTATAAAAAATAACCTCTTCTCAGATTACTACAGACATATGACTGAGTGCACAGTCTATTCAAATTTGGTTATGTCAATATATTATAGCTTAAAAAGAGAAATATAACACTTGTAAAATGTGAATAGGGTCAAATTAGACCTAATAAAATAGTAAAAGTCATTATAAATGCCTTTGGATGATTAAAATATCATTTTGACCCTTCTTGGGTCTGTGAAACTAGTTTAAACCCTGTATTAGGGTTTTTACTTTCAAAGTGAGTTTTTAGGAGTTAAAAATATAAATAATACATAAAATTTGGTTAAAAGTTTGATTTAAACATGCACAAAGATAATGTAGTGTTTTTAAGTTTTTTAAGTATGGATAAGTATGGATGGGGGAGGATTGTGTGGTAGTTAGGGTAGAAGGAAACCTAAAGACACAATTCAAGAGTAGAAAGAGACAAAATAAGTTATCAAATAGTTAAACTAAAGCCTTAAACATTGTGAATAAATGGAATATATTATAGGGTATCCATAAGTGAGATTGATTTGATGATTTTATTCTGTACAAAAAGAGTCTATGATAGAGTGAGAGGTAGTGTATGATATGAGGATTATGTTGAAAAGTTAAGTAGGGTTGAGAATAAGTTAGAGATAACCCAAAGGAGTGGAAGGAATTTTTTTAAAGACCTATTAAAGCCTAAGGAACTATTGACAATATTTGATCCAAGTTTTTATAAAGTGTAAAGACTAAGAAGGGGGATAGTCTCAATGTAAGAGAGATTGAATGCATTGAGTCAAGATAATAGAATAAAGAGTTTAGTGAGACCATCTGAAGAATGATGGTGAAAAAATGAAATGAATAAAATTTAGATGTGAATTTGAAATGTGTGGAGGGTCCAAAGATAGAGATCAATAAAGAAAAGACAAAGTGAAAGATACATGGATATTGGCAAAGATATTGGACGAGTAGAGTATGCAATATAGATATACATCATGAATGATGGTGAAGGGAAATGAGGGACTGATTATAAATGATGAGGAATGGTGAGGTTCAATAAGGGATTGATTAGAGATGATAAGGGATGAGGAGAGATTGATTAGGGATGATGAAGAAGTGATTAGGGATGGTAAATTCCAATGAGGAGGTGATTAGGGATGATGAGGGATGGTGAGAACTAATGAGGGAGAGATTAAGTATCATGAGGGAGTGATTAAAAATGATGAGGTATGGTGAGGGTCAATTAGGGAGTGATGAAGGATGAGGAGGGATAAGGAAAGAGTGACTTGGGATGATTAGGGATAGTGAGGGTCAATATAGGAGTGATTACAGATAATAAGAGAGTGATTAGAGATGAATAGGGATAGTGAAGGTTAATGAGGGAGATATTAGGGATAATGAGGATTGATGAAAGAGTGATTAGGGTTAATCAAGTATGAGTAGGAAGTGATCAAGGATGAGGGAGGGATGATGATCAAGTGAAATTAACATGTAGAGTGGTTGTTTGATATGTGTAAGTCATCAATGTGACCTATGCTACCCCAATAACACTAATTTACATCAATTTAAACTTGTGTGGTTTAAAAAATTTAATTTCGATAAACCTAAGACTCTTAAAAATGCTAGGAATCAATCTAAAAGACATAGAAACCTAAAAAATGACTATATATTTACCAAAAAAAGATATCAATTACAAAAATTATGTCTTAAAATGCCTACATTTAATACTTAGACTCTAAAAATGCCTAAGTGCTAAACTGATTGGATTTTGAAAAACTATTTTCCACATCATACGACATGTAATTATAAGACAAAATCTATCAGATGATGAGTGAACCTAATTTCTTATATTTATTAAAATAAATTTAAAGTATAAGAAATTAAATGTAAAAATATAAGCTTATGGACAAAGTTGGCTTCACATGTAACTCCCAAATTCTCATGGAATTCATTTTAAACTTATAACAAAGCAACACATACATGTTAAATAACATGTACACTTTGTATAATATATAATATAACATGTGCACATTTTTTGAATTTATAATAATGCGTGCATGTTATTTGAATTTATAATAATGCCTATGTGTTATTGTAAATTCAATAACATGTACGTGTTATGAATTGATAATTTTCAACCCATAATTTCAATAATGTGATCACATTAATTAAATAAAGTAATTAAATTATTTAATAATGTGATCACATTACTTACAATCTCCATAAAATTATCCCCCAACTCCATGCACATAACCTTATGAATTATTTTATTTCCAATCTTACCGTGACATAGAAAGAGGTATATAATCAATAGGGGTGTCAAAATGTTAAGCATAAATATGTTAAAAAATACTTTCCTATTGTAAACTTAAATCATCTCTTAGATTTTTTACTTCTTCATTTATCTTATTTAACTATCCTAGAAGATTAGCAGCCTATAATAGAGAAAATATATATTTAATTATTGACAAATCATCAAATATATTATAAGTTTTAGCATCAATTTGTCTAAACGTATTTGATTTGTAATGTTGATATTGAGTATTATTCTATTCAGTTGCAAAAGGATTAATTTGAGTAGCATTATCATTAGAATTGTTAGCATTATTTTGAGAAAATTTTCCTTTATCATCTGAATAAGGTTTATCATTTGCTAATTTAATCTTATGTAGAGAATTATAATATTTATTCCTAGTATTTATCACATTTTCATTTTCCAAAGGATCATCAAGAGTGTTTATATTATAAGCTAAATCTTTAGTAAAAAATTGACATGTTTCAAGATTATGATCAAGTTCACACACATTATAATAATAAGAAATATCATCATCTTTTATAACTTTATATGAAGAATAAAATATATCATTTAACTACATTTTAACAGTGACTAGCTCATTGCCTAAACTTTGTATTATTTTTAATATCTTTACATTATATGAATTTAAGCATGTAGTAGACCTATCTTTGAAACCTACACACTTAATATTATTTTCATAATCAATACAAAATCTTATGATTTCATCATATCCAGTAATATCTTTATCCTCTAAAGAAATTTTGTATTTCAAAGGTAAAGCATTGCAAAGATAAGGTCTAAATAATTATTTTCAAGGTCTAAGATCACCTGGGATATTTTTACATAGTTTAGTGAATGTAAAAACAAAATGATACATGGTTTCACTAGGAATTAAATAAATGTTTGAAAGATCATTAACTAAATCAAAATCTATTTTGGCTTTACCAAAAGATAACTCTAACTAGTTTTCTACATCTCTCCAATTATCAATAACTTTTGTAGGTATACTAACAAACACTTGATAAGATTTTCATTCTAATGTTTGAGAAAAAAATTTAAACAAATATTTTCACTAGTTATCCCAAGAGTGACATAAACTAACCTCAAGGCTTCTAGGTGATGTTCCCAAGATTTACCAGCAACATCAATATTTTTTGGTACATTGAATCCCTTAAGAGAAGGTAACTTACCTGGATGATTTTTGATATTGATTAGATTATAAAATATCCATGACAACATAGATATTTTATGCTCATATTGAGATTATTATTCACCTTCACCTTCACCTTCAGTGAGCTCTGAAAAACCTGAATCATACAACTGACAAACAGATTTTATGGGTATCAACACATTTCTAACTTTCCAAAGAAATAAAAATTCTTTCTAAAAGTTGATATGATAAAATCATATATATCTTCATGCTAGTTCTAGTTTTCAACATTCAAATGAACCCATAAAAAGTTGAAAACTTCTTTCAACCATGCATAAAAATTAGAACCCAAATGCTTAATCAAGATTATCATAAACTTAATCATATCTGCATGCAAAATATTTATCAAAAACTTCAAACAATGAATCATATTTTCTATATTTAACTAAGAAGGTTAGAGCTATTTTCATGCAAACTATAAACCACTTGAAACTTTTCTTTCTTCATTTTGAACTTTCATACATCAACAAAACGCTTTAAACAAAAACTGATCAACTCATCATGAATATATCAAATTTTGAGGCTCAAATCCTTACCAAATATTCTCTCTAAGCCTTGTTCTACAACTTACCAATAATCCTACTAGATCTTTGCTCTCACACAAAGCTTGCAAACAAATGATCATAAAATGAATAAAAATCAACTTTTATTGGCCAACCTGAGTCTGTAACCAACTCAATGATGGGGTCATCTTTTATTGGCTAGCATTTATTATTTTTGTACTTAGCAAGCCTGTTGAACCACTTATCATCATTGATAAATTTATCCAAGAATAATTGTTATAACTACCTCATTAGCTAAGCTATGTGATTTGATGAGATCAATTCACCATTAATACCTAATTACTACCAAATCATATAACAATCTTAAAGCAATACATACTCATAATCAAACTCAAATTCATTCGACAACTTACCTCACTCACAATCCAATTTGCCAAGTGGTGTCCATCTCAATCTAATATTTTCCTCATCATCCATTGAGGGGGGTCATAAGACTTATTCATAATGACATCAAAATTTTTAATTAACTAAGTAGGGACCAAGTGTTCTTGAGACTATATCACACTTCTTAGCCAATAGTTATATTTTACAAATGAATTAAATGTATTAACCAAGTTAGAAACCTTGAAATTGCTTCTTAAACAAACAAAAGAATATTCGACACTTGTGACAATAGGTTAGTCTCATGTCTAATTCATATAATGAATACTAAGTTAGGTCCCCTTATACAATTTAAACATGAATGTAAACTTTGTAACAAATAAATCTCCTTTTACTCATTTTCAAGTGAAGTGAACCTCTTAGAAAAGAAATTTAATGATATATCTATCAGATAATCATCAAGATATAGGAAATGAAAAATATAATCTAGAACCATGATCACCAAATTGACTATTAGCTCAAATATAAAAACAACTAAAGTTTAATATGCCAATTATGCTTTTGTGAATTGAGCCATGTACTAGATACAAAAATAAACTAGAGTGCCATTAAATTATGAGCATTACCGAACTATCCAAAGCATCTTAACATTTCAAATAACCAACATATCAAGTAGTGATGAAACTAAGTTATTCATCAAGTATAGATTTTCAAAGTAACTTTCAATTTTACCAACACTAATCGTAATATCTTTCAAAGTATCATATCACCATTGCTGTCTGAATCATAAATTAAAGTTACTCATGAAGATCAAAACATCACTATAGATCAACAAATATGACTGAAAATTGAAACTTCATGAAACAACTAAAACTATCAAAGTGCATTGAATCTGAGTAGCATGACAACTGATCATATCTATAACCATATATGCATATTTTATTCATTTATCCAACATGCTCTTCGAAACTATTTAAAACATAGATAAAACCTATCGACAAATTATTATAATTTCATAACCAAATATGCATCTAAAAATATTATCAATCAATTGAGTCCCCAACACAGTTTTATGTTTCATAATAGAGTTATCTCTATGGCAATAAGTACAGATTTTGAAAAATTTAAGGAAGTGTAGAAAATAGGTATAATATAACCCAGAACAAAATTGCAATATAAAAACAGTTTCCCAGTGCCAATAATTTATTATCTAATTGATGATTTATTAACTCAAGGGGATTTATTTAACCCCATTAAATCTATTTATTATATTATTAATGTAGTGTCTTTCATCGGGATCAATAGTCTAATATGTATTGAATTTACCATTCATTTGAAATTGTTTTGCTTTCATTGCAATTGTTTAGAAGATAAATTTAAAAAACAAATAACGTAAAATTATAAATATATAAATAGTACAAGTCTCATTTGGGACTGATTAAATTTCATGCAAGTGGCAAACTTGGTTCTCCAATCTTTCGCGCTCTCATAATTTCGAAACAAAATGTATCCAAATGGTTGTAATTATACAATATAGGTTGTATCATCTCGAATCAGATATTGAAATCGTATTGAAGTTGATTCTCTTACAAGCAAACGATATATAAACTTACAAAGATAATATTATCAAAAATAAATCGGTAAAAACATAAACAGTTTGCGTAGGTACTCAAAATATGAAACCGACATGGGCCGTTTCACGTCTCCATATTCAATAAATGACTACAATTATTTAACGAAAATGACATGTGTAGCAGTTGTTTATTCAATAAATGAGAGGAAACGTTTTGTTCGTATTTTTTAGTTAACAATATGAAGATTTACGTAGGTAATTAGCTTAGCAAGAGAGGCTTGAGCCAGGATCTACTCCCAAATGTTGGCAATACTTTTTGTAATAACCGAGTTGCTTGTCGACGGTCTCAGGGTTACCACCATTATATTCGATAGGACCATTCACAGCTGGGAAAGATTGTTGTTAAACATCGTTCAATATGTGTTCATAGATTTGGTCTTTTAAATTCATTTCATGGATCATAATTTATTAAATATATTATAAAGACTGTTGTAAAATTGTAAGTGTTTGTCTTTTCAATAGTTTCATTTATTTTATAGGTATGCCAAAGATTGAATTTATTATTAATAAATTAATATAAAAATTACAGTACTTATTGTTGATGCAAGTAATAAAAATGTTGAATTATTTTGAGATTCTTACAAATTCAATATAAACCAATTTTTTAATGTATGATTTTATTGTACTTGCAATGTCCTAAATAATCATTTTAAATAGAAGTATTCTTTCACGGTGATTATAGTGGCATATAATAATACCAATAGTACTATTTTTTCTGTATATAATTCATTCAAAGTAGATGAACTCAAAAAATAGGATTCGTAAATCTAGTAGGTCATTTTATTCACTTCTATGAAATAAGTAGTTGTTTTCGTTAAGCAATATGAAATGTTAGCATCATTCAAGATATCATGTATATCAAAGTAATGATAATTAAGCATATCAAGCTCAATAAGATGAATATTATTGCAATAATGTAGTTGTGAATTTGTTTTCCATTCATAAAGTTATAAGTTGTAAAAAAAATTGTTTTCATCTAAAACTTCATCATCTAAAAAATTTCATTTTTTTGGAAATTGTACAATGAATATGCCATTTGTCATAAAAGGTTTTCATGTTTTCTCAAATTTAAACTAATTGTTCAATAGAATGATTACAATAATTTTACTAAAATATTTGTATAAAAGTTCACTCCAACAAAATAATGTATAGGTAGTGGAATATACTGAAAGAATTTCAAGGAACATTCAAAAGATACAAACAATAGCTAGCACATATTATTTTTTCCATTTTTCACTAGGGTGATTTGTAACATCTCCCATGTTTTGTAGTGAAATATTGACCTTATTCTTGCTTTGTTGGCCTTAACACAGAGTAAAAAATTAGAATAATGTTACTCCATATCGGCCACACTTTGTGACTTTCCATGGTGTTTTGACTCTTTATGTGTTTGAACAAGTCTTATTCTAGTTGATTCGATCCATACATGCTTACCATAAAACATTTAAAACTTTTTAAGCTCTTATTATATGATCAATTCCATGTGTACACACCCTAATTTGATCAACCAAATATAAGTACTATGTCTTTTATTGCTCTTTCATGAGAAGATCATAATTACGAGTGTAAGTCTTGTTTGCACTATCATTTTGGTCTTTTGATCTTTCTTATAACTATTTTTCTTATTTTTTGCATCTCTAGTCATCCTATGTGATGCTATCCCACTCACAAGGTGCCCCTAGCTTATTTTTCATAGTCAATAATCATTTTTTTGGTCTCAAAACGTTAGTGCGGTCCTACACACTATCACAATGTGCTAGTGTCCACCTTAGAGCTAGTGTCTAACGGTCACATTTTCATCTGGTTACGAGCCCTTACACTTAGTTTATTCTCTTCTTATGATTTGGTCTTTATTTTTTGCCTTGTCAGCCAACAACCAAGGGTCTCAAATTCAAATTAAAGTTCCTTCTATATAAATAGCCTCATAAGGTATTTTACATCTATCACTTACTATTTTGTCACATAATTAATTAAAAATTAGTCAATAATATAGCTCAACACTCTATATATTACTCAACAACATACATAGACTTGCATGTTTAATCAAATAAGGGCCTAATTAAAAGTCGTTCTTGCATTTTATGTACGTTGATTATGCATGTTCCCTAAGGGAGAACTACATGCAATCTGAGAACCCTGTCATTGGGGTTAATGTAAGTAGAATCTATGACATCAGGGGTTTTATCCTACATGATCATAACATCTCACAACCCATCTTTTTCCTTCCTCTTGAATCTGATCCCTTTTTTGTTTCATGTGTGTAGGTGTTCATGAAGGTTTTAAAGAAGAAATAACAATATAGTGATGTAAAATAATGATCAAAAGCCCCTAAGCAAACCTAAAGAACCCTAAATCTTTCTTGTAGCATCTCCATTTTTTTCGAGACCCCTATCACTTAAAGGATGCTAGCATGGTGCTTTGGACACTTTATTAATGTGCTAGTTCCCTCTAATCATGCTAATTTTTAAAAACAATTTTAGCTCTAGTTCCAGAATGGAAGGACTTTCATATGATTTCTAGACCTATTTTAACATTACCATCAATTGGTGATGCCTGTTTCACTCCAAAAAAGTTGATTTTCACATTACACTTACTATTTTGGGTAATTCAATTTAATAGATCTATTTACAATATTTATCTATATTTTTCCTATGTACCCAACCCTTTAATAACCCCGGATTTACATCTACTACATCTTAAATAGTTAAAACATTTGGTTAGCCTCACTTACTTTAAATATTTCTTAACAACCTTAGTTCTACCCTAGGGTTCACCTTCTCTAGCTTTGTGTACTAAATTAGGGTTTATTAAATTCTATTTTTCCTAATTTTTTGTACAACATAACTGACCCATATCAATTCCTCTATCAGGGTTTCATTAATTTAACCTATCTTAAATTTTACTTACAAACCATAAAAACCCTATATCTATATAATAGGTCCTCATACACTCAAAAATTAGCCCTTAGGGTTTTAAATAATTTTGTGATAATTTTTCTATACATTGGGCTATATATAACACACATTTTCAAGTATATATATATTGGATTATCTTATCCCTATTTTTTTCTTATTATTCATTTGTTACGTTCCTTTTTAGGCAAGTTTAAAATGACTTCTAGGAAATCTCTTTCCCCTCTCCCAGTTGATCAAATTCTAAACTTTTCACATAATTATATAAATGAATAGACAAATTTTCAAGATTGCACACTAACACATGATAATGACTATAATTTTATTTATTATTATTATTATTATTATTATAATGATGGATATGATGATTATTAAGAGAATGATAATGGAAGTGTTGATGAGGATAGATTAGATGCATATTCTTCTCTTTCTCATCTCTTTTTTCTTACTTCTCAATATCACATTAACAACATAAGTCTAAAAGAGCCACTTATATGCAGTGTTTTGTTTGAAAGTGATCATATTTTTTCAACCACTTTTTCTACATCCTTACTTAAATTAAAGAAATACAATAATAACAAAATCTCTTTACTTTTGAATCCAATTCAAGTAACATTATACATGTTTTTCCTAGCATAGAAAAGAGAATTGCACACTCTTTACCTTTATGAATTCAATTTGAAAAAACATGTACACATGATATTGCACCTTTTTTAGATTCGTAAACTAAATTAGATGACATTATGTTGTCACCTTTTTTTTTTTCAAGTTCAAACAGTGATTTCATGAAAAATATAGATAATTCAGGTATACATAACCATTATTTTACATGTTATAATATTCCAAATGAAAACATGACCGTTAATTCTTCTACCTTTGACTCCATCATAAAAAATAATGAAAATACATGTATTTTACTCATAGCTAGTGAAGATACACATTGCATTCCCCCTACACATGATGATATTGCATAGTAGAAAAAAATTAAAATCTTCTTCTGCTCTTTCTCTTAGTAAGCATGAAAATGATAATTCTTCTACTCTTACCTCTACAAGTGAATTGAATTCTAATTTTGATGAAATTTGGAATAATAATTATTACTATGAATTTAGTGGACAATATATTGAATCTAGTCCTCTCTCTAATTTAACCATTTCTAATATTTAAAATGATTGTTTATTAAATTCTAATTCAAACCATAATATGTCTTCAGATAAAAAATAGTATGAAAATTTACTCATGTTAATATTTTACATGATTTACATTCAAATGTAAAAAATGTGTCTTCTATTCCATTAGCATGTGATACTACTTTAACAACTAACAATATCAGTGATACTAATAAATATCCCTCACCTCTCCTTAATATATTATTAATTGTTACACATCCTAACCCATGAGAGTGATATCCAATTTCCCTCTCAATAGGTCCAAGGTATCACCCCTCCAAAGGTTAGGGTGAACAAAATCAAAGGTCCCTGATGAAGTATACTAATACATACAATTAATGATAATATTTAGGAATTAAACAAACCTCTTGATGATGATAATATATGTTTGAAGGAGGTAATATATTTGATGTATGTCATGGGTGATTTACAAAAACAAGTACACCATCTCACTTTGGAAAGTAAAACATACCTCTCTTGGGTTGATTCCAATGCCATCGATAGAAGTCATATCCTGGATAGAATATTCCCTAAAAAGTTACCAAAGCATTTTCATATACTAATATTTCTAAAATTTAATGGACATGGAGATCCATCTGTGCATCTAAAAACTTATAGAAAGGCCATGACACATGTCCCTCATAAGTTTATTCTCTTATATATATTTCCACAAACTTTTGAGGGTGAGGCATTCAATTATTTTCATTATTTACTCCTTAGTAGTTCAATACATAGATATGATGAGTTATAAGAAGTCTTTATCACACATTATATTTAGAATAAGGGACCTTGAGTCACATATGAATGGTTGCCTTCATTACTCTAGGGTGGGTTAGACATAATAAAATTATTATATTCTATGATTCAAATCATTCATGAAATAATTGATCTACCAACCCACAAATTTATAGGTATAGTACATCTTTGATAGAGGTCTCACTTTCCATCTCAAGGAAAAATTGTTATATGAAACATACAATTCATTTTGACACTTATGCTACAAGGATATCACATTACAACTAGAGTTTTGATTAGTAGATCTATCCTTAGAGACACTTTTTGTGGAGCCACATTTGGATTTAGGTCTGTCATAGACACAATTATCCAATATGGTATAAACACATGATACATAGATGCATAAGGATAAAGTTTAATAGAAACCAACAAACAAGATATTTGACAGAGGCAAATAGCCATTTCATAGAGCATCTCTTATAGTGAATAAATAACATGACACCAATAGTGGGGACATACAAGTTTTATACAAAGATAGGCCTCATTATATACTTCTTACATTACTAGAGAGAGGGTGATCACCATTTCTCCTACTCAGCATCATCTAGCTCATAATATTCAAATAATAAGAAACAAACCATATTATAATTATCATATAATTAATAAATATTGGGACAATCACTATTGTGCACTTAAAGTTTTTCTAACCAATTTGTTTATAGAGGCATTATAACATTCACATAGGGGGCATCAAGATCTCTATCACCACACTCTACTAGATAACACTCATCTATGAGTGAGTTATCCTAGAATGTTTCTTTCAAGTATCCATTTGTTACTCATCATACAAGCCATGTGGTTTATAAAACACCTACTTATGTGAGATATCATGCACCACATATCCAATAACAATGTCAACTAGTTCACATAAGTCAACTTACTTATAGTAGCATGGTAAAAAAATGGAAATCAACTGAACCATAAGTCTTAGTATGACAACCAATTAAACTATTTTCTAGAGCTCACAGAGATCATAACATCAATTTATTATGACAATCGATAAAGATATTTTCAAAAAATCATAGAGAATATAACATAGTTTTAGTATGACAACTGATTAATATATTTATTAGGAATCATAGAGTTTAAAATAAAGTCTCAGTATAATAACCAATTAATCTATTTACTACATAATATACACATTTACCTACCACCACTTCACTATGAGTAGTATCAGTTCCAGAGTCTACTTCTACATCTAGACTACATGAGCATTATGGTCATTTATTTACTTTGCCTTTAGGGCTCAGATAGTGTAGGCTGTAGTTCCATGATCAACAATCAGATATACTATGATATTTTAAAAATAACTACACCAAAAACTAACATTATTAATTTGATACATATATTTAATCAAACATCCATATACATATGAGCAACCAATTGACATTCCTTAGCTGAAAAAATACATTTCTATCTCAACATATGAGTAATACATACAAATCCAACATTTAATTAAATAATAAATTCCATAAATCATAATGCCATATAACACAATACCCATATAAAAAAATTCCACACACACACACACACACACACACATATCTTGAAACAAGTTTTAGTACAATATTACAAAATCAATCAATAATCATAGGTCAGTTACTAGGACTAACCTCCTCACTCTCAGATACATACATAATAGAGATAGATTCTCCTGCATCCCCTATAGATCTAAATCAAGACCTATGTTTTCATGTTCTATCCCATAACATGGCCACCTCAACCAACAAATCTCCATGTTATCACTATAAATGAATATGGTCATCCATGGTCCTTATACTTTCCCCACCTAGAACATTGAGTGTGGGCATCATTCACCTTTGTAGCTCAATACATGCCTCATCTCTATTTGTAGTTTCTCACCTATATGAAATGGTTTCAATTGATTCTCTATAAAAAAGGTTGGTATGAATACCTATAAATCCTATCCCTCCACACTATCCCATGATCAATGACATCATCAATGATATGTTATGTCAACTCTCACATCATAGCCTTAGTAATGGTCTCCTAATACTCATCATCTCCTAAACATATGCTCACCAAATCAATACATTAGATATTTACTCAAAAGGTCAGTTATTGAACAAAACTAAAATTATAAATATAAAACAAAAACATAACCTCAACTACCTTAATGTGCTCTAAATCCATTCCACCCTTCATTATATCCTCATCTCTTAGAAATAACAATGGCCATCTATATTACCTCCACCATACTAGAAGACATATGTCACCCACACATGATCTAGATTAGGTATATCTAGAATAGCATCTTGCTCCATAATTAGTATATTGTCTAGCTTCACTATGGCATGAGAAATCCATAACCACACCCATCATATGGGTGGCACATCCTGAGTGACATAAAACTATCATGTCACTTACTCATACTAAAATATCTATAAAAAATTAACTTAATAGTATTGTAACCAACAACTCACTAGAACTTGTCTTAGATGAGTCCCATCCTCAAGTCATCCTTAGAATGCCTTGTAGGGTATCCAAATAATATTTCTAGATGTCACTGGATCTAATACCTAGTGATAGTGCATAATGATCCTTGATTGCATGAAAGCCATGCTAGTTCATATTTCTTCAAACACCTATGGGTAGGCCCAATCCATACATCAAAACCCCTCAGGTCTAGCCACTTAATGTGTTCATAATCCTAATGATGGAACAATGTCAAACATCCAATACCTCTACTACATAACTCCTAAGTAAAATGGTATAGATACTGGTAGAAATAGACTAGCATGGTGCGACCCCATGAGTATACGGTCCCATGCTCCTATATTAAATAGATACACCACTACCATTCATAGTGACAAATGAATCCAATAACACTGAAAGAAACTTTTAAAACCACAAAAAATTAGTTATAACAATCATAAATAATAAAATGTCACTATATCTCCATTGATAATTGGTCCTTATGGGTATGCCCAAAAAATTCCTAGAGGATAGATCTATAGATCTATCTCCACTAAACTTATGTAATTTAACCTAATGACTAGTAATGGGAACTCTCAATATCCTATATACATCATCTAGAGTTATAATGATCTCCCTCATGGGAAACCAAAACATATGAGTACCAACATTCCACCTCTCGCAAAAGGAAATCATCATATGGCAGTCCTAAGGCATCGATAAAAGTGATGCCACATAACCCAAATCAACCTTATGAACAAATACACTCTCATTATGTGTCAAGGATAGTTCACATAAGCAGTTGATGATTTGGTCACTACAGAACACCCTCATACATACATCCACCTAAAAAACACAAAAAATATGACATTAGCATTTATAAATGACATATAAAAATGTATAAGTGATCATTAAACACTAACTAAAATAAAAACATATAATTTTTACTCCATCAAACACTAACACTGCCATTAGGACATTAGTGATGAATAGTAGTGTGATATCCCATGATAGTAGCACAGTATTTTGGACACTCCTTGATCCTCCTAAAATGGGCCCTAAACTACATAAATTACATTAAAAATTACAAAAAAGTCAAAAAAGATAAAATCATACGTTCTTTGCTAGTCTCCACCTCCTCGTCTTGGGTCACATTCACTCCTTGTCTCCTTAGCACATTCATTAGCATCATACAAACAATTAACTCAACTAAAAAGGTTAAAATGAATTTAAAAATCAATCATTCAATGTATTTAAGCTATGTTTTAACAATGCCACCTACTTTATGTTAACCTTGCATGCAAATTTTGACAACTAATATCAAAATATTCAAATCACAATATCTCAAAAATTGTAGATCCAATTATTATGTGTTGGGATAAATGACATAGCCCCCACATCATATTAATTACATTTCTATCACAATATATTTGACTCTGCAAATGACAAAACTCATTTTTCCTTAACAAACTCAATCTAAACCACAGGTCTATCATAGACTTAGCTTACAAATGATTCCTCTACAATCATCAAAATAACTAATCTCACATTCCCATTATTGATGGTAAATATCAATAACATGCATACTTATATCATTTTTCATTTTAAACCTTTACCTGAGTTTTAGCTCTCTCACCAAAGTGGTGAATATATACACTATTTACACTAATGTAATTTTACTCAGAAACATAGTTTGAATTAGACTTCTTGATTTAGATACTCAGATATACAATGGTTCAGAT
This sequence comes from Torreya grandis, assembly GCA_037957365.1. NCBI lineage: Eukaryota > Viridiplantae > Streptophyta > Pinopsida > Cupressales > Taxaceae > Torreya > Torreya grandis. The sequence goes on along the minus strand of JARHVA010004519.1, from coordinate 236,770 downwards.
ACTTAGAAAAATAGAGGTTCAGATACACAAATAATCAAGTACATAGTTAAATTTAGATACATAGATTGGATTAGATATTCAAACACATAGGTTGACTCAGATTTACAATGTTTCATTATCTTGTCAAATATTGGTTCAAATTATCATATTTTACATAGGATTTTGACATAGTTACATACTCTAATTATGACTATTGGGGCATCATACATGATACACCATCCTTATATTGACATAATTTTATATACATGATACTTAGATACATTACTCAAGAATCAGGTTCGAGGCCATGATGCAAGGCATGTGTCCTTGATCCCACAAGATTCCACTAGATTATACAAATAGAATGGAAAATTATACCATTCTCTATCCGTTTACTATTAGATCACATGTAGATTTTCACTAGGATCTCACCAAGATTTTAGTAGGTTGGGTCATATATCCAACTTTAGTGGTTGATCCATAGTTGTCACTAGACCCAGATTATGAAGGTTAAGTGATAATTTCAACCTTTGATCATATTACTTCTCAAACTAAATTCACACACCATAGTGGGGGTAAGTAGGGCTTGTTTCTCCACATTTATAGATAATTTTTAGTCTTAATTCACACATCAGAGTGGGAGAAAGTAGGGCTTGTTTCTCCATAATTATAGATTACTTATCAAACTTAGTTACATGCTAGAGTGGGGGTAAATAGGGCTTGTTTCTCTATAGTTCATAGATTACCTCTCAAACTTAGATACATATTAGGGTGGTGAAAAATAACAATTTATCTCTCATGATGTAGTCAATTATTCATATTCGTTACAAGGGACACCCACATTATGGATTTACTCTTCATATCCAACATTCCAAACACATGTCCACTTTTCTAGCCAAGAAGTCGGTTGGGTTTAGAATACATCCTCAAAAGTAAGTATAATTACACATTTTATTTTAATTTTACTCTAGTACTTTCATTTAAATTAAATTACTAGAATAAAATAAGGGAAAATTTATGCACCCTAATTTGGTAAAGCAAACACAAGTACTATGTATTTTATCATATTTTCATGGTGAGGTCTTTATTATGAGTGTGAGTCTTATTTTCATGGTCATTTTGGTCTTTTGATCTCTCTTATTATTAGTTTTTCCTATTTGATTCACCGTCAGTGGTCATATATCATGTTAACCTAGTTAGAGACCCCCCTAGCTTATTTTCCACAGCCAATACTCAATTTTTTTAATCTCACGGCACTAGCATAGTCTAGGACACTATTGTAGTGCACTAGTGTCCACCTAAGCACTAATATCTAATAATCACTTTTTAAATTGTTATAGGTCATTAACCTTTCTTGCGTCTATTCTTATGTTTTGGTTTTTTTTTGGCCTTTTCAGCTAGTTGACAAGGGTCTCACATTCAAATTAAATTTCCTTATATATAAAGATGCTTGCAAGGAATTTTACATATGAAACTTACTACTTTGGCTTATAATTAATTTAAAATAAGACAATAGTATAGCTCAACACTCTACATATTAGTGATTAAAAGACAAACTTGCATTATTGATCAAAGAAGGGCCTAAGTGAAATTCATTTCAATATTCTATGCATGTTGATTATGTACCTTCCCTGAGGGAGAACTACATGTGATCTAAGACCCCTATCACTGGGGTTAATGTAGGAAATGGTTAGGATAACATGGGTTCTATCCTATGTTATCATAACATCTCATAACCCTTCTTTTTCCTTACTTTTACATTTGATCCCATATTTGATTCATGTGTGTAAGTGTTCATTAGGGTTTTGAATAAGAAATAGGAAAATAGTGACACATAAGAATGGTTAAAATCCCCTAAATACACTTATATAACCCTAAACCCTTATAATAACATCTCCATAAGTCTCAAGAACTCTATCCTTGAAAGGATACTAGCATGATGTTCTGGACACTAGTGAAATGTGCTACTATTTGAAAGTATTTTTAGCTCTAATTTTAGAATGGAAGGACTTCAAAATGATTTCCAAACTTGTTTTAGCCTTCCCATCATCTAGTGATGCCTATTTCATAGCAGATAAGATGATCTAATCATTACACTTACTATTTTGGTTAAATTAATTTCATATATCCCTTCGATATATTTATTTGTATTTACCCTATGTATAATATTTACATCTATTAGCTCTTAAATAGGTAAAACAACATTATTGATTATTACAAAGTGAAAAAAAAAATCACTACAAATTGCTCATTAAAAAGAACACTTGAATATTCAATAAATGTTTTCAAATGAGCTTAATGACTAGGATAATATAATTTCTACCTTTCAACAATTATAATAACCCCCAATTGTCATTCTTGAAATTAAAAAATTTAATGAATTCTACATTTTGTTGTTATGTGTTCAAGACAAATTATTTTTTTACATATAAGTGATATGATAAATGAAATTAGAGTTTATCGTGATGAGAAAAATAATTATATGTTTAAGAAATTAATAAATTATAGTGCTTTTCCTTCTATTGGTTCCATGTCTTTTATAAGTATGCAAAAAATTAAATTTATTATGGAGACATTAATATTAAATGTTACAATATCTATTGTTGCAAGTAATAGAAATGGTGAAATATTTTGAGTTTCTTACAAATTCAATATTAACCTTATTTTATATAATTTATGATGTTCCTATAATCATAATGCACTAAAAAATCATTTGAAATAGAAGTATTGTGTCACATTGATTATAATGGCACATAATAATATAAATATAAATATTTTTTTCTAGATATAATGTATTTAAAATGGATGAACCTGAAAAATGGGATTCATAAATCTAATAGGTCATTTTATTCACTTTTATAAAGGTAGTTGTTTTTTTCTAAACAATATGAAATGTTATCATCATTTCATTTATGATATATATCAAATTCATGATGACGAATTATAGAAAGATCATTAAGGTGAATATTATTTCAGTGATGTAGATATGAAATTGTTTTCCTTTTATATAACTATTAGAAGTTATAACAAAGATTATTTTCATATAAAACTTCATCATTCGAAAATATTTTATTTTTCAAAAAATATACAATGAATATGCCATATTTGTAAGAAGTATTCATGATTTCTCAATTTTGAATTATTTGTTCAATAGAACAACTAATGACTATAGTAATTTTAATTGTACTTTATTTTTTAAAATATTAATAAAAAATTAGTTGAATAGGCTCATAGGATAAATGTTTGATTTACACAAGTGTTTTATGCATTGACAAGAAGGGATTATACAGAAGCAGTAGTCTTGTCCTCTCCAATTTAATAAATCCTTTCATTAGCTATTTTAAATTATAGATAATTAAATCCTTTACATTATATTATCAATGGCACATGATTTAATTTTTAATATTCATCTTATAGTGAAAATGATATTTTGAAGATGGTAGGGATGTCCATCAAAGTATAACTGGAAGGGGATTTCCATTATATGTTGTTGTCATTGAAACTAATTATCTAGATCATATTCAAATTAGGATTAAAAACATTTATTTACAATTAACTAATGCAAGTAAATAGAATTTACATATATTTTTATATTTTCTATGTTCTGGTATTTATGGAACAATACATGCACACTTATATATACAATAAATAAAATATTGCATTAGAAATAAATTTAAAATAATAAAAATAAGTGTATTGGTTCATGGTATATGCTTGCAACAGATAAATAAAGAGAGAATTTTTGTCCAATGTTTGTTTTGTTAAAATGTTGAGTGTTAATTCTCTTTTTCATCTATTTTATACCATCATTATTATACGATCTTATTTCAAAGACTCTATATTTCTTTATAGATTCCAAAATCTTCAAAATCTATCACATACAAGAGGGAACAATCCTAAATCACCAATATGTATCAAACATCAATTAATATGTTCCAATAAATAAATATGGTCTTATCAAGCTCATTTCATAGATCATAATTTATTAGTTATATTGCAAAGACTATTGTAAAACTACAAATGCTTTCACTTCCAATGATTTTATTTATTTTATAGGTATGTAAAAGATTGAATTTATTATCTAGACATTAAAATTAAATTCTACAATACTTATTGGTGCAATCAATACAAATGGTGAATTAATTTTAAGTTTATTGTAAATTCAATATAACCATTATATTTTTCATAATTTCTTATTTTCTTGTACTTTCAATTCCCTAAATAATCATTTTAAATATTAGTATTGTGTCACATTGATTATAGTGGCATTTAATAATATCAATAATAATATTTTTTTATTAATATATATTTTTTTCAAAGTGGATGAACATGAAATATGGGATTCATAAATATAGGTCATTTAATTCACTTCTATAAAAGAAGTAGTTATTTAATTCATGTTGATTAAGCATATCAATATTATTTACTTGAATATTATTATAGTGTTTTTGATGTGACAAAAATTTTCATTCATAGAGTTATTAGAAATTATAGCAAAGATTATTTTCATCTAAAATTTCATCATCTGAAAACATTTCATTTTTTAAAAATTGTACAATGAATATGTCCTTTGTCATAAGAAGTTTTCATGCTTTCTCAATTTTAAACTATTTGTTCAATAGAACAACTAATGAATAATATAATTTTATTAAAATATTTGTATAAAAAAAACTCACTCTAACATAAGAATGCAGAAGTAGTAGAATGTACTGAAAGAATTTCACAGACCATGTAGAAGATAGGACATTAGTGGGCATATATTATTTTTTCCGTTTTTAACTAAGATGATTCATGTTTTGTATTTAAATATAGACTTCATTCTTACTTCCTTACCATTCAAACATAAAGTAAGAAATCAAGATAGTGTTACTCCTTATAAACTACACTTTGTGAGCCTTCATAGGAGTTTTATCTCTTTATGTGTTTGAATGAGTCTTCTTCCATTTGATTGGATCCATACATGTTTATTGAAATAAATTTTAAACATGTCAAGCTCTTAATACTTGATCAATTGTATGATCAATTGGTAAAAAGTGCACCAAAAAATCATTAAAAATTACTCATTAAAAATAATACTTAAATATTCAATAAATGCTTGAGGGATCTTATTGATTAGTATAATGTAATTACAACCCATTAAAAATTATATCGACCACCAATGGTCAAGGCTAATAAGGTGGAAATTAAAAAAAATGAACATAGATTTATAAAGAACTATTATAGTCTTTTGTTATCAAAATAAAAATGTGAATCCTTCAAAGATTCATTATTCTATCCATACGTGGACATATAGGTGTTTACAAAAATAATAAGGGTCATTTTGAGGTGTATAATAGCATTTTACAATACTTTTGCTTCTAATTCATCTCTAGACAAGTTAGGTAATTAATTTATCATGTGATTGTGTAGTGATATTTTCAATATTTTCTTCTTGTCGATATGTCTAAAGGTGACTCATCATAACCTTGAGACACCCTATTTTAAAAGGAAAAGGCTTCATGGAGTTTTTTTAGAAGTATAAGTACATGTATTTAATATGCAGATAAAATAATGAAGGAATGATGAATTTAACTATCTTGTCCTATTTTTTTTGAGTAATTATTTTTTATTTAGAACATATGAAGTGGTATCATAATTTTAATTATTTTATTCTTTTTAGTTACATCGAAAGTGTCGATGGGGATTTAATTTAAAAAAAAATTAATTTTTGTGATCAAAGAGGAGATGAAGGGGTTACTTGATGAATTATTTAATAAGGTTTGAAAAGAGGTCCATTCATCAATTAAAAAAATATATAAATGATATGAGGAAAAGGAGGATAAAACATTTTAAGGGAAATTTGACCTAGATCCACTAGATGAGATAAACAAAGAGATAGGATATGAAGAGAACAATAAAGGAAGGTCATACCACCCTTATTTTAACCTCCAAACAAAGATTCAATAGTATGATTTCAAAGGTAATATGGTGGCCCATGCATGGTTGAGAAATATTAAGTTTCCCTTTAGGGAACAAAGGATAAAGACTCATGAGGAATAATTAAATGTGTGTCTCCAACATTTGGATGATGTTTCCCACATTTGGGGAGAGATGGATTTCTAAAATCTGATGGGGGACTTTCAAGAATTTTGAAAAGCTATGAATAAGAGAGTTGACAGTAAATTTGATGAAATATATGATACTCAGTTGATGCATTTTTTTAGGAAGATATGTCCATGGAGGATTATATAGAAAAAAATCATGTTTTGGAGTCTAATTCCAAGTTTTTTTCAAAGCTAGTGTGAAAGATCAATATTTCAAAACCATTGGTCGATATTTGAGTTAAAGTAATGATGTATGAACTTGACACTTTTAAATGGGCCATTATTATATCTATAATATCATGAAAACATATTGACAATCTAGATTATATCTTGGTAGGACCTACTGTGCATAAATATTTTACTTCGGATAATGAAGATGAACACCCTAGTCATGATTTCCCCCTACGTTCATTATTATAAGCCCACATTGTAGGTTTTATCATACATGGATAAATATCATATATTTAATCCAAATTTTATTTTTATTGTAGAAGATGTTTGTGCTTCTGTGATAAGGTTAGAGCCGAAAAATTAGGAAGCCCTTCAGAACCCCACTTTAGGATGTGAACCGAAAGATCTTTCTCTTGTTATGGTATAAATGATGGAACCATTTCGATCTCTTTTTGAAATGATATAATGTAACAACTTGGACACATTTAAGTTCTTTTTCCATGTCAATAAATCATGAGTTTTGGTTATGGTCGATCTTTTATGTAAACTTAATATTCTAGATAAGAAACAAGTCCAATGATTAGGACTCTATTTATACACTTAATAAACAATCCCCATTCAATTTATGTTACCCCAAAGTATTAATGTGGACATCATTTCTAAACTATTTTCATCTAAAGTTATTATGCTCAAATATCTTCAAAGCTTAAACATTGCAAAGTTAAAATGCTAAATTGTTTCCACAAAGCTTCATTGATAGGCTAGTTTAGTGGTTTACAATCAAGAGCCTATGTTTTCTGAAGTGTTCTTGAGGCATTGGAGGAGCTTACCACCATTTTTGACAAAGACAAGGATGCTTGATCAAGGGAGAACATGTTTTTGAGTGACATGGGTATGGTGAATCCATTTGGAAAGGTAATATGGTGTTGCTTTCTTTCATTTTTTTCTTGATATCCTTTGTAATTCTCATAGGAATAAATAGGCTTGGTTAGTTAATTCTTTATGCATGTTTCATTATTTATGGACTAATGCTTGACTAACTTGATTTGTAATCCTCTCTCCATCTTGGCACACCTAGTGGGACTAGATGCATCCTACACATGAAGGAGATTCTTTTACAACTTTAAAAGACTCATTTGAGCTCTTAAAACTCTTGACAATTGATTTTCTAACTTTATTTTTCCATTTTTAGTTGCCACAATTTTTACACAGTAATCAACGTCAGTAGAAATACTGACATTAGTTACTGACTTAACCAATGTTGATTAGTAGAACTGACATCAGTTAGATCTTGGTTGGCCATAACTGACATCGGTGGTATTGATTGATGTCAGTCACTATGTTTTTCAAAAAACACAGACCTGAGACCTACTTTTCCAAAGTTTCTTGTTACAAATTCAAAAGGGCTTCTAAGCTAAAGGACATACTAACAATTTTACTACAGGATCAAGTTTAACATTTGACTAAAACATGTTTAAATCACCTTCACATGTTTAAAAAATTGATTAGGAACCTTGTTTTGGTGTTTAACAAAGAATTTAGGTGTTTTTGGTGAATGTTTTCAATGTTTACAACTAACGCCAAATGAACACAACCAAACATTTCATTCAGGTTTAAAATTGAACACACTTGTTAATTTTTGTTTGCAATAGTTAATTAGATTAATCTTGTTTGATAAAAAGAGGTATGTTGCATGTATGCTCTTCCATTTGTCCCTTATAGGGAACCGTTGGAATCAAAAGTGCCATTCCTATTTCAAATATCTTAGTCCAAGGCTTAGAAAGAATGTTACCTAAAGCACTCTCCAAAAACTTGCTAAAGTTTGGTTGACCTTGAAAATGACCCTAAAGTCTTTCTATTTTCATTCTTTCTTTGTTTTTATGCATCTTGGCTTGTGAGGGAGACTTCATCACCTCCTATAGGTTCTTTAGGGAAGCTTTGACCCAGGGTTTCACCTCCTAATATTGACTTCATTTGACTTCTTTGGAGTTGCACATGGGATGTAGTGGAACTTTGGACATCACACTACATTGAGTGAATAGTAGGATGTAGTGGTTGCATAAAGGACTAGACCTTTTTCTAACAAGTTGAGTGATATAAACCCAAAATCCATGCTTTTCTTTTGCATTATTTGGAGTGAAAGTCATTGTGCAATTGATTTCCCTAGAATGTTCAAAACTTGATATTTTAGTAGAACCCACTTTGCCATACCTTATTAGTTTAGAGTTAAGATGTTTATTTTTTATCATTAGCTTACTTGGTCTTGATTTGTGTTTAAATTGCTTGTTAACTCACTGAACTTAACCAAAACACATTATCCTCAATTTTCTTGAGTAAGGGAGGTGTTCGGCTGTCCAAATGGAAAATTCACCTTTTCCCTATTCAATTTGTTATCAAAAATTATGTGTCATGACATCCCCGCTTTGGCACAGTCATGTTGCCCAATTGATTTTAGAACTTTTACCCAATTTGTTTAAATCCTTCATTTATAATCCATATTAAAAATTGAACCTTTTTGAGTTCTAAGGGTTGGTAAGTCAAAGTGGGTTCACCATTTGGGCACAAAGCTTGTTTTAACTTGGGTTTAATTTTCTATTTTTGATTGAAGATATTTTATTAAGACTCAAAATCACATTATCATCTTGGTGGACTCAAGTCATATTGTGTATCACTCACGCTTTGGGTCTTAGAACATATTTTATCCTACCAGAATCATGTGGTGATGTTGTGCTACCCATTTGGTCCTAGATTTATACTTAGTGATTCATTTACGTCTTTACATCTTGAGTTAGTTAATTTTTTCTTCTTCTTAATTTGGAGAGATTTCCTCTAAACTTCTAGGGTCAACTTGTCAAAGTTGAAACTAGATTTTGTAGTGTGGGTGTATCACAAAGATCTAGGCTTTGGTGTACTAGTTTTCACCTTGGTTCTTTGAGTTACCTTACTCTCTTACGATCTATATGATTTCAACTTTACCAGAGGTTGACTAATTTCATGAACCAAATATTTTAAGTTATGCATGGTTTCAAACCACCTTCCCTTATAGTCTCATTAGTACCTTGGTTGTTTATTTAAAAAGAGTTGAGGCATGCTTTGATTGGTTGTCATACAATGGTCCAATGTTAGTCAAACACACATAACAACTATTTTTAGACATGACTCAAATGTTCACTCGTAGTGGGGCCTCTTATGGCCTTAGTTATGAGGATGAGCAATTTTATGATGGTCAAGATAACCCCATTGTTTTTGATTATATCCCCAAAACAATAAGATTTAAAGATGATTATAATGAATATCAACCCCAAGAAGATCAAGATGAATCCCTTCTTAGATTGATAGAATCAGGTGCTAGACTACCTTCTGACTTTCTTATGAAAGAATTGCATACCTTGGTTAGAGAAGGAGAAAAATGACGATAAGAGCAAGCTTTTGCACAAATAGACATACCTTCTTCTTCTAACAAAGGAAAAGAAATACAAATAGAGTCAAAACCCACAAATCCATATCTTCTAGCTAAGATCAAGATAATAAGTCAACGATATGCAGATCAATTTGTCATAGACTTAATTGACTCCCTAGTTACCACTTCAATTCATAATAATGCTTTGAAAGAACATGAGGATATGGTGGATAGTACACAAAAATATTGGATGAGAACATTACCATAGTAGATCAAGGTAATCTAAATGAATAGTTAAAGTCACAAGAGACCTCACAAGATGTTCCATTTGACATGGAACATAAATTAGTCAATCATACAGAATCTTTTATTAATTTATAAACTTAGAAACCAAAAAATTCAGTTTGAATTGAGGAAATCCTTCAAACATACCAAAGACTGGTAAATAAACATAAAATTTTCAAAATCAATAAAGTGCAAAACAACCAAAATTTGGGAATGTTTTACAATCCAAGAATCAATGGCCTATGTTCACAACTCAAGTAGTAAATCAAAACTAAATCATAGATCGAAAGGTATACACTCCCTATAGATCCATACAAAACTGGGGGCACATTCCACCCCAAAAATATATTATCCAATCTATAAATACACCAAACATGCAAGAATTGAATTCTATGAAGGAAATTGTCCAAAGATTGGAGATGAATAATAGAGTCAAAAATACAAATTCGATGAGATATGCCCATATCCATTTGAATTATCTATTCTCCAAAACCCCTTTCCACCTTAGATTGAGGCACCTAGATTTGACAAATATAAAGGGAAAGGAGATCCATGTGAACACATACAAACATTCTTCATCTTGTGTCAAGAGGTTGCTTATAATAGAGATTACTTACTATGACTGTTTCCATGAAGTTTAGCAGGACAAGCTCTTGATTGGATACTTAAACTACCCAAGAGATCAGTTGTGGATTGGAATGACTTATCAAAAAAAATTGTTAACCATTTATCATACAACATAGAACATGAATTGACCATTTTTGACTTATGCAAAGATAAATAATGTGACGGTGAAAGTTTTGCTGCATATTTACAAAGGTGGAGAGCATTGACAGGATGATTTCAACATAATTTATCAGACAAATAGTTGGCTGATATCTTTGTAGACAGTTTGCATCCCAAAGTTGCACATAATCTACGATTAGCTTATGCTAACTCATTTTAAGAAATTATTGACAAAGAAGTGTATATTGAGAAGGCTCTTATTACTAGGGGCCTTGTTAAGATATTTGTACAAGGACAAGCGTCTAATCAGACTAAATCACTAGCTCCTCAAATAGTTACATAGGATAAGTCTAAGGGCTTTCAAAAAAATAAGAACATGGTAAAAAATGGGGTGACAAAAACTAGACATGTACAAATGGTACAGACTATGCCTCTTCCAAATGTACAATTAACTCCCTCAAATTTGTTATCTACTTTGCAAAGACAACCTCTATGAAGGATATTTCATAAAAAATTTAGAGTCTTTATCAAGTTAAGAGAATTGATTGAAGTAGTATTACAAAAGCTCATTCTAGCTAACTTAATTATATGGCTAGTATCAAGGCCATTTCCTTAAGATCAGCCACAACCAGACTGGTAGAAAGAGAATGAATGGTGTAATTTTCATCATGTTTCTAGTCATGGTGCATATCATTACATTCAATTGTGACATATTATTGAGGACTTTATTGAAAATGGTGAGCTAGAAATTAAATTGGCCCCTAATCAAGACACAAATTAGGATATGGGAATCTACAAAGACCCCTTTCCTTGACATGATCTACCACCACTAGAAAACAATCAAAATAGTCACAATCAAAGATAGAGGCATAATCAAAATCAATAATAGGGTCAGAATCGTAATGAGAATAATTGAGATCACGATCCCCACACTAATAATGTGGCTTATAACAATGTGCCTTATGAATACAATAACACTGTGGGATGCATTTATGCAACCCACATTGCCATTATTACTGTGACACCACACAACCAATCTCATGTTCCTCATAACACGAGACCCATCATTATAGGGTCAACACCCTCTCCCCCTAGTAATACCATGTCAAGTTCACATCATCATGTTGTCACTCTATTTGTACATGTTAGTAAGCTTGAACAATAGTACCATTCTTCTAAAGGCTCCTCATTGACCCAAAATTATATCAATACCATTAATCACCCATGAATCACCATCTAAGGCCCTTTGCCTCATCCTTCTAATTATAATGACTCCTTGCCACCTCTAGGTTGTGTAGTTACAACCAGATGCCCGTGAGTTACCATCCAGGGCCCTTCACTCAATTCTTTCCATAAACCCAATGAGAACATTATGCCAATGGTTCCAAAGCTGAATATTATTTCTATAAAGACTAAACTAGTTCAATCCATAATGCAAAGGCCTTATAGTATAACAGACCAATTAGATAAAACCCCTACACAAATTTTCATATTAAAACTCTTATGGACATCTGATGTCCATAGAACCATCTTTAATAAACTTTTACAAGAGTCTATTATGCCTAATGATATAAACCTTGATTAGTTCTAGGGCCTAATTGGACATTTGTCTTCATTTTGGCAAATCACGTTTGATCAAAAGGACATGTCCACCCTTGGCCCAAACCACAATAACCTACTATACATTGAAATAATCATTGTGGATCACAAGATCAAGTGGGTTATTATAGATAATGGTTCAGGGTTGAACATCATATATCTTAAACTGGTGTGACAATTGGGTTACATGGACAAAGACCTTTAGCTAGAGACTATTATAATCAAGGCTTACAATAATGCTGAGAGGAAATCATTTGGTATAATTTCATTTCTAGTCATGGTTGGGTCTATTTCTCATCACACGTTATTATATATTATGGATATCGAGATTAATTATAACATACTTCTTGGTCATCTTTGGATCCATGAAGTACAAGTAGTTCCATCTACTCTTCACCAATGCCTTAAGTTTCCCCATGATGGGATCGAGGTTACTATTCCCACTGATCAGTAGCCATACTAATATTGTAAATATCTCAAAGTAGAGTTTCATAATTAAAACTATTACCCAAGTTCTGAATTCATTACAAAGAAGAACAAAGCCATCATTTCTCATATATTTCCATCTAATTATGTACACCATAGCGATCTAGCCTCCACTTCAACTGATCCATTTCTTGCAGCTCTGGCTAGGTAGGTGGTTATTAAAGATGTAAGCATTTCCACATATATCTGAAGGATGTCCTATATATTGAAAAATTACCAAAATCCCCTAAAACATTTGGTAGGCCTAAAACTTCCCAAACTCCTAATAGACCTGATCAGATCTGGTAACCAAATAAGAAGCAACCAAAACCTCCTATGGTTTTTGTACCTACAATCACACAAAAGAAAGATCAATAGGCTTTTACCAAGGGAGATTGGTTATATTCTAAGAGCCTTATAGATTATTTTTAGAATCTAAAGTATCCTATCCCTAACAGGATAATGGATCATCTTGACTATATAGGGAAAGGCCTTGGCCCCTAGGTGCAAGGAATTTTAGAGCCCTTATCAGTTGGAGTTATCAATAAAAATCATGGTCTTGGATTTAAACCACCAAAGGATGACATCATAACATTTGCTAGTGATTCTTCAGAAGTGACTAGTAACGAGACTCCTATCAGTGATGAAACATCCTATTATTGCCTTTTTGATGAGCTTACTGATTTAGATTTGTGTGATTTAAATGCCATATTGACCATAACACCTATTGGAGATTCCCATCTTGAAGCAAAAGTCTATCCTATTGGAGCTTCCTGTGCTGAGGTAAGAACCCATCCCAGTGGTGCTTCCCTTCATAAAGTAGGATATTATATCTTTACCATTGGTGCTTCCCATCATAAAGTAAACCCTCATTATAACCTATGCCTTTGCCATCCTAAACTCATAGATTGGGATTCGCAAAATTTGGTCATATGCATCGATGATTTTCAAAATGAATAATCAATTATATAATACATGGGCCTACGAGATGCATTCCCCATTAGTGATCATAAATAGGGTTTTTATTTTTCATTGAATCATTATACCTACTTTGGAGAGTAGGAAAAAATTATTGGTCATAGTAAAGAACAAATATTGAGATCTTTAGGTGAAAAACTCTTTAAGGTACTTTTTGATCAAGGAAAAATTAAAGAAAAAGATAGGCCTTTAAGTGAAAACCTATTTTAGGCACTCCTAGGTGGGAAAGTTCATTCATCTCCATAGGATGTAGAAAGTCTATCTAGGCCAAGTTCCATAACTAGTAAAAGCATCTCTTCAAAATAACATCAAATATTCGATCATCTTGCTCTTGAGTTTCTAGAGGTCTTTTCCAATTGGCCTTTATTGGAGAAGGTAAATTTTGATTCTTCATATTATCTAGATCTTTGGGAGGAACAAAAAGATGATATGATAGAAGAAGATGATCATGACCATATATTGCCTACAAATCTAGAAGATGGATCCACACTCCTTATGGAGAGCACAATAGAAGTGAATTTTGGAACCCATGAGGATCCAAAAAATGTTTATCTTGGAGCTTCCCTTACTGAAGAAGAATGGGAACATATTATATCCATTCTTAAGGATTATATAGACATCTTTGCATGGGCATATTCTAACATGCCAAGCTTGGATTTAGATTTAGTTGTACATCATCTAGTTGTTCACCCTGATGCTAAACTAGTCAAGCAAAAGTTAAGAAAGATGCATCCACGCATCACCCTTTTGGTTAAGGCACAGTTAGAGAATTTTTTAGAAGCTAATTTTATCAGACCACTAGACTACTCTAAATGGATTTCTAACATAATACCAGTAAGTAAAAAGACCCCATGCATATGTGTTTGCACTGATTTTCATGATATCAACAAGGTATGTCTTAAAGATGATTTTCCTCTAGCCAACATTGACATGATTATCGACTCAAATGTTGGGTACGAGATGCTATCCTTAATGTATGTATTTTTTGGCTACAATCAAATCAAGATAGGCCCTAAAGATCAACATAAAACCATGTTCACCACTCTATGGGGAACATTATATTACCAAGTCATAACATTCAGTTTGAAGAATATTGGAGCCACATATCAATGTGGAATGATTATCATCTTCCATGACATGATGCATGCCATTATTGAGGACTATGTTGATGATATACTAGAAAAATCAAGAATAAGAGTTGGACACCCTGACATTCTATGAATAATATTTGAGAGGCTTCATGTATATAAAGTCCACTTGAATACTAAGAAATGTGTCTTTGGAGTCATATCAGGAAAATTGATAAGGTTCATTGTATCACAATTAGGAATTGAAGTCAACCCTATGGAGGTCACCTCTATTATGGAAATTCCTCCACCAATAATCTTAAATAGTTGCGGGGTCTACAAGGCAAGATCCAGTCTATACATAGGTTCATTTCTCAACTAGAAGATAAGTGCCACCCATTTACCCATATGTTAAATAAAGGGGTGACATTTTGGTGGGATGAAGATTGTCAGCTAGCATTTGCAAAGATTAAAACATACTTGGCCAATCCACTAGTCTTACACCCTCCAACACAAGGAAAGACACTACTTCTTTACATATTATCCATGAAATATGCACTGGAGGCACTTTTGGCTCAACGTGATGATCATGGTAAGGAATATGTAGTTTATTATTTAAGCCACACATTGGTAGTCTATGAACATAATTATATGCCTATTGAGAAGGCATGTTTAGCTATGGTGTTCACCACTCAAAAATTGTGACATTATATGCTAAATAACAAATTTTTTGTTATCACCAAGGTAGATCCTCTCAAGTTCCTCTTATCTAAAGAAAATCTCTAAGGACACATGGCTAAAAGGATTATGATCCTCAGTGAGTTTGATATTGAATGCCAGAATCAGAAGGCAATCAAAGGGTAGATTCTTGTATACCAACTTGTAAAACCTCCTATTAAAGCCACTCAACCTCTCAACTTTGACCTTCTAGATTATTCTATCATGATGATAGAACAAGCATCACAAGAGCTTGAATAGTGGACACTCTATTTTGATAGATCCTTCACATCTCGAAGAGTTAGAGCTGGCATATTGTTAATAATGCCACAAGGGGATTTGATCCCCAAATCCTTCCATATATAATTTTAGTGTATAAATAATATGGCTGAATATGAGTCATTAGTTACAAGGCTCCATCTGGCCATACAATGGGATATTCAAATCTTAAAGGTCTATAGAGATTTACAACTAATCCTAAATTAGACAACTGCTCAGTATCAAACAAGAGATGATAAGCTTGTCCCTTACAAATAAATTGTTGATAACCTTAAAAGACATTTTAAATCTCTACAATTTGAGAAAGTTCTATGAGTCAATAATAGATTTGTCGATGCCATAGAAATAAATGTTTCCATGATTCAAATGCATGATAGTGCTAAAGATTATCAGTTCCTAATTGGAAATTTTCTTCAACCAACACATATTTTATCAAATTTAGAGATGATATGCTCCATTACTGATCCTAATCTCTCACATGAGCTACCATGGCACCAAGATTTTTATAACTATTTCCATAGTGATTTCTTTCCTGCCAACCTTTCCAATAACCAAAAAAAACTTTTCCTTCATTACCTAACATGTTATATCATCTTTGGAAACATTCTTTATTGGAAAGGCTATGATGGAATGCTTCTTTATTGTTTATCTTTGGGATAATCCAAGTTTAAACTAAAGGAGGTTCATGATGGAATGTGTGGGGCCCATACCAATGGTGTAGTCCTAGAAAATAAACTTCTCATAACAAGCTATTATTGATCCAAAATAGAGATAAATGATTGTAATTATGTAAATAAATGTGTTCCTTGTCAGCAGCATGACAACTTGATACATGCACCTTCCTTACCATTGTAGATAATTACAACACCATGGTCGTTCTCAACATGGGGTCTTGATCTCATTGGGAAAATTAACCCAACATCTTTAGATGGCCATAAACACATTGTGACTATGATCGAGTACTTTACCAAATGAATTGAGGCCATTCCTCTCACTTATGTTATCGGGAAACAAATAGCCAAATTCATTCATTATCATATCATCTGTCGATATGGAATCTTAGCCCATATTATATCCGATAATGGTGGATCCTTTGTAAACTAAGATGCGAAAGATATTTTTATTAAAAATTCAAGATCAAACACAAAAAATCCACTCCATATAACCTGTAAGGTAATAGACAAGATTAGGCATCAAATAAAACCATTCTAGCCATCTTAAAAAAGATTGTTAATGATGCTGGCCATAATTGGCACTTGCAACTCTTTCCTACCTTCTTATAGAACCAATCATCAGACCCCAACTAGAGCTATTCCATACTCATTTGTTTTTGGTGATGAAGCTATCATCCCAGTTGAGATTAAGATCCTATCATTAAGAATATCATTGGAGCACATTGAAGATGACGAAGACTATAAAGTCTCAGAGTTGTAATAACTAGAACTTCTTGATGGTAAGTATTTGGCTACCCTAGAAAAATTTTAGGCCTATCAAAATAGATTATGGAGAAGCTACAACAAATTCATTTTCCCTTTAGAGTTTGAGATTGGTGACTTAGTTTTGAAATATAACCAGAAGAACACAAATGTTAAACCGAAAAAGAAAGGTATGTTTTAGCCTAATTGGTTAAGACCATACATTATCATGACAATTTATGGATTAAGAGCATATCGATTGGCTAAACCTAATGGTGAAGAAATTTTAGAGCCCATGAACATTGTACACCTTAAAAGGTTCTATTCATGAACAACTTTACACCATTGTCTATAAGACCCCTGACTTTGGGGTAACTTGTGCTATCATAATTTTATCCCATAATTTTATCTTACCTTGCATGCATTTTATACTACCTTATCCCACTTTTCATGAATCTTGATGGTAAAATCTTTCAACTCTTGGCACTCTGAACACATTCTTCATCCCATTCTAGATTGCTCTCTTCAAAGATGCATATTCTTTGTTATGTCTAGGAGATGTTATAAACTTGAACATTTTTTGTCCCTTGACCAATTATGATCTCAATTATGTCTCATAAGCACTAAGAACATCTTCATCAGTGGTTCTACAAAGTAGTTCAACCAGGACAATCTTGTGTAGCTTTTGATATGTAAACAGCCACATCTTTTTAGTATAAGTATTTTTTTTCTTTCTTATTTCATCAAGATCCTCACTCTCACTGATTTGTGAGCATGGGCCATTGCAGCTTGCTTAGCTATCTTATTGGAACCTCTAATCTCATGACGTGCATCTCCTTGACTAGATGGTCCCACCTTGTGAATATTTTATCCCCAAAATTCCAAAACATTAGAAATACTTTGAAAATACCAAAAACATCAGAATAGAATCAATAAAATAAAAAAAACATTGTCTCATACTTATGTATATTTGTACATTCCCATTCCACCATCCCATGTTCTCACCATTTTACAAGCAACTGTTAAGTTTTAATGCTCTTACCATTTTATGAGAAATTGTTAAGAAATAATGTTGTTTCTATTTTGTAAGTACAAGAACACTAGTTCATTTCATCTTGTCTCATGCACTTGTCATTTTACAAGATTTTTATTTTTCATCTCATCAGCTTCTTTTTTTCTAGACTATTCTCATTTGTTTGTCATTTCTTCCATTTCTACTATAAATCATGATGGTCTGATCATCATTTTTCTTCTTTCCCAATTCCTAGGAGAACTACATTTGGCCTAAAGTTTATATTGGAACATGAATCCATGGAATTATGTAGGTAGCATCCACTTGTCTTATACATCTAGCGTCAGCTCGGCGACCACCTTTCTTTTATTCTCTTCCCATTTATTCTATCATTGTTCCTCTTTAATTAGGGAATAATTATCATGTCATTATTCTTTGTTATGATGTGGTAGAAATCAATGTCTCTATCGCACATGCATGAATATTTGTCTTTACATCACACTAAATTAGTTTTTATTTATGTGTGTTTTGTTGTGTTTTCTTGGTTTTTTGTTGTGCTTTCACACCTCTCCTTTTATTTCTTCTCTTTTTATTTCTTCTTGTTTCATTCTTGGTCTTGTGTTTCTTTGTCTTGTTTTTCTGTTTGATTTTGATTTTCTCTCTTGTGTTCAAGAATACCTTGATGGTCCACATGGATCTTGATTAGTCATATCTTGGTCTCATGTCATTAAGATGTTCTTACCTTTTGTTTTAAACATTTTTTGTTCCTACTTAAGTCTTGATAGATTATATCTTGATTTCAAGTTAGGTTCATTTATGTTTATCTTTTTCTTTGTTTTTACTTTTTTGTTTAAATGTAAATCACCGTAACTCTGGTTTTGGTCATTGCTTTACCATTATCCTTAGTTATAGATATTCACATTTGAACTGGCTCAGTGAAATTGGAATCTTATGTCATTCTGAGTTATTCATACTTATGATGCTTAATTTCTTTTGCTATAACAAGCACTTTGTGTTCAGGTCTCAAAGTGTTAATTTCAACATCAGCTCTGATGAATAGTTCTCAAGAACACTTTGCAAAACCTAAGCTCATGATATGAAATTAGGCTTCTAGGTAGCATACATTTTAGGCTTCTTTTTCTATGCTTAGACATGCATCTCTTTGCATACATTGTAAGTCTAATCAATTCTTGGTCATTTTTAATCATGTTTCCTTCCATTCTCCCCCAAACTTGGGTGAACTACATTAGCCTAAATTTCATATTGGAACACGAGTCCATAGAAATATATAGGTATCACTCAATCTCTATTGAGGTTAGCTCAACTATCTCCATTCTTCTTTTCATCTCTCATCACTTTGTGCATTCTCATATGCTTAGTTTTATATGGATTTCTAAGCCATCACACCATCGCATATACATTTGCACCCACTCGCTTTAACCTATCTATTCAATTATATACTTGAGATATTTTGCTTGCCAAATGCCCATGCTAGGGCACAACATTTAAACACCATCCAAATAAAATCAAGCTTTATAGGGTAAAAATCATTATTTATTCTTTATCATTGATAAAGATTTGCCCTACTGGGGCACAACTATTTTATCATGAGCAAATCTACTCTACTAGAGTACATATTATTATCTTCTCTTTGGAGACCCTATTCTAGTGGTGCTTCCCTTCTTGAAGTAGAATGTTCTCCCTTTTCCTCTAATTCCAATCTTTCCACATTAAAGCCCATGATGGCAGTATTTTAGTGTGCAACTTATCTTTGGATTGATCAATGCCATAAGTGCACAACTTGTACTCTCAAATTAGATATGTTTACAGTGTGTCACTCACATTTATGGATTGTATCTTTCCCATTCCCCTATCTCTAGGGCCTATTATACCTCTCACTATATTTTGATCATTAATGGTAATCACATGTGTAAGCATTAGCTCATATGGATGTGATCTATTGCCTGGGTTAGTCTCTCACTTTCTCTCTCTTTTCAAGAGTTCATCCTTCTCTTTTATCCTAGTATGCCCTCTCAAGGGGGCATCATGGGTCTATTCTAAATTTCTTCTTGACAAATCTTTTCTTTGAAAAGATGTTGCTTAGCCTGAATGTCTCACTATGCCTTCTCAAACAAGGGAAAAATGTAGACATCCAATTCTTAACACCATTTATGTTGAAATTATCAATCTTACTCAAATTACACTCAAATGCACATTTTAGGTCAAAATCCATAAAACTCCCTAAATGGTTTTAACTTGTTATTTAAAAGTACCAGTTTAGGTCAAAGTATCGCTAAATGGGGCAATGGATTTTATGGGCTAGCTAACTTTGATCAAATTATTTCAAGTCAAAATGACCATTTCATCATTTAATGATCTAGATCACTCTTTTCTTCTAATTCATTAGTACACATCATGTACCTTTGTTATTTGTTGTTAGCAACATCATAAATGGGAATATGGTTCCAATGCATCTAGCACCATCTAATTCTTATTTAGTCAAATTATAACCCAATTATATGACTTTTTGACCATTTTGATTAATTGAGGGATAATTTTCAATTAAATTTCACAAATTTTGATTAACCTTTTTTAAAGCTAATTAATCCAAATCAAGATCTTAAGTGGATTTTCCATGAGAGTTGTTGAATATTTCTTTTTGAAAATTGATTCTTGTTATCTGTATCACCTAGTGACATCATCTATGGGGTGGCATCCATCAAGCCATAAGTGCATAAAATATCAAGATTATGGATCAACCATTCCTACTTAATTCTTCCCATGACTCTTCAATGCCCCTTCTTATAAGGTCATATTGATGATATTTATGGATTTAATTCTAAATATTAGGATTATCCTCAACCGCACATCTTTATCTCAAGATGGATGGTTCAGGTTGATCCTAACCAATCTCAAAAATATATAAATAGAGAGGCCATGGACATCATTCTAAGCTATTTTGGTTCAAATTTATTATGCTTAAATATATTCAAAGCTTAAACATTTCAAAGTTATAATGCTAAATTATTTCCACAAAGCTTCATTGATAGGTTAGTTTAGTGGTTTACAATCAAGAGCCTAGGTTTTATTAAGTGTTCTTGAGGCATTGGAGGAGGTTACCACCATTTTTGACAAATAAAAGGATGATTGATCAAGGGAGAACGTGTTTTTGAGCTACATGAGTATGGTGAATCCATTTGATAAGGTAATATGGTGTTGCTTTCTTTCATTTGTTTCTTGAGATCCTTTATAATTACATAGGAATATATAGGCTTGGTTAGTTAGTTCTTTATGCATGCTTCATTGTTTATGGACTAATTCTTGACTAACTTGCTTTGTAATCCTCTCTACAATGTCAACTTTGATAATCTCGTCAAAGTGAGCTCAAAGAAGTGTGTAATACACATGCCCAAGATAACCAAACTTATAGATACTACTTGCAAAGAGTGTCAACTAGGCAAGAAGACAAGGGTTAGATTTTAAACAAAGGAATATGAAACTACAAAGCCTCTATAGTTAGTTTATAGTGATATTTGTGGTCCTACCAAGATAAGAGGATATGAGAGTGGTACTTCATGTTATTTTTAGATGACTACTCAATAATGACATGGGTAACCTTTTTGAAGGACAAATCTCAAGCCTTTAAGAGATTCAAAAACTTTAGATCCATGGTTAAAAATGAGATTGGAAGAAACATAAAATGCTTAAGATTTGATAAAGGTGGAGAATTTACCTCAAATGAATTCATAGAGTATTGTGAGGATCATGGGATCAAAAGGCACTATTCTGTAGCAAGGACTCCATAGCAAAATGGAGTTATTAAGAGAAAGAATAGAACAATCAAGGAAATGGCCAAAGAAATGCTAAAAGAGGCTAAGTTATTTGATGGATATTGGAGAGAAGCAGTCCAAATAGTAATATACATCTTGGAAAAAGTTAAATTGAGGGTAAATAGTGACAAAACTCCCTATGAGCTATGGTATGGAAATCATGCCTTTGTTAAGTTCTTTAGAGTGTTTAGAAGGAAATGCCACATCAGAAGAAAGGAGGACAAACTTGGAAGCTTTGAATCAAGATGTGATGAAGGAATATTTCTTAGTTATTCGACTCAAAGCAAAACTTTTGTATGTTACAATAAGAGGCTACACAAGATGGTGGATAACATAAATTTCAAGATTGAAGAAAGCATAAAGCATGTTGAACTTGACAAATAAACTGGTAATGAAGAGGTATATATTGAAGAAGAAGCATATAGTGAAGATGCTAAGGAAAATAATGAATAATCACCTCCAAGATTTGTTTAAAAAGATCATTCTAAAGAGCAGATAATTGATAATAAGAATGAAGGAGTTTAGACAAGGAGAAGAGTTGTAACGAACAAGGAGCAAGTAATTTTTGCTCTAATGTCTAAAATTGATCCTAAGATATATGCTAAAGCTAGCAAGGATGAGAATTGGATTGAAATCTATGGAATAAGCACTGATCTAAATAGAAAAGAAAAAAATTTGGCAATTAGTTCTAAGACCCTTAAACAAGAATGTGACAAGAATAAAATGGCTCTATATAAATAATCTCAATGAGGATGGATTTATTATAATAAATAAAGTAAGATTGGTGTGCAAGGGATATGCACAAGTAGAAGGCATAGAATTTGAGGAAACATTTGCTCTAGTTACTAGATTGTAAGCTATAAGAATGTTTCTATCATTCTCTATTTAAAAAAAGTTTAAAGTATATCAAATGGATGTAAAGTGGATTTCTTAAATGGGAACCTAGAAGAGTAAGTATATATTTAACAACCAGAAGGTTTTTGGTTTTCATATGAATAAGATTATGTGTGAAAATTCAATAAATCATTGTATGGTCTAAAACAGGCACCTAAAACATGGTATTTAAGATTGGACCAATACCTACATTAATAAGGTTTTAATAAAATATGTGAAGACAATAATCTATACTTCAAATTAGAAGGTGATCATATGTTGATTGTGGTTGTTTATCTAGATGACATCATCTTTGTTGGTATCAATAACAAAATGTGCAAAGAATTTGCTACATATATGCAAAGTGAATATGAGATATCTATGCTAGGAGAAATTTCCTTCTTCCTTGGTCTAAAAATAACACAATCTATTGAAGGTATATTCATATCCCAAACCAAGTATGCAAATGATATACTCAATAAATTTGAAATTGAAGATATCAAACCAGTTAGTACTCCCATGATAACTGGATGTAAGTTGAGCAAAGAGGATGAGTCCCTTGATGTAAATCAAACTATTTATAGATCAATGATAGGTAGCTTTTTATACCTAACTACATCAAAATCATACATCATTTAAGTAGTGTGCATGGTTTCTAGATTTCAAAATACTCCTAAATAGTCACATGTCAATGTAGTGAAAAGTATATTTAGGTACATAAAGAGCACAATTGACTATGTCATATGGTACCTTATAATTGAATATTTCACTTTAACAATGTATACAAATGATGATTGGGTGGGATATGTGGATGATAGAATAAGCACTAGTGGTAGTGCATTTTTCCTTAGAAATGGACTTGTTTCATGGTTGAGCAAAAAGCAAGAGTTAGTTACTATTTCTATAGCAGAAGTAGAATATGTAGCAATAGTGGCATGTTACACTTAAGTTATATGGATGAAGAAAATAGTCAAGGACATCAAGGTTGAGTACATGTCACCTATTTCTATTCTTTATGATAATTCAAATGCTATAAATATAACAAACAATCGAGTGATGCATTCTAGAACCAAGAACATATTAATCAAGTATCACTTCTTATTAGAGAGGGTTGCAGATCAAGAGGTCATAATGGAATATGTGCAAAATAAGGACCATATTGTATACATATTCACCAAAACTCTTCCCAAGGAATATCTGAGAAATAATTTATGAGTGGTGGCTCCTACAACACATCTCTAAATCACTAGTGATAATGCATGAGTCTAGGGGGAGTCTCATGGAAGCTTTATTAATCCCTGGAAGAAGAGAGAAAAGTCAACTTAGGTATGTATACTTCTAAAAATTATTAATGAGTTGAAAGTTATAGATTCTTGGACAAACTCCTTTATTTGATAAAGAGGATGAAATATTTGGAGAAATAGTTAGCTAGAGTCCCTTTGCCATTGATGTAAAAGGTGTGATCTAGGAGGTTGACTCAAGAGAGGATGGTTAGTATGGTGTTAATTCCAAAATGAAAAAGAATTTAAATAAACACACTAACAACATAACATAGCTCGGCTTAGACACTAGGGGGAGCTTAGCTAACAAAATAAAATGAAAAGCACAACTAAAAATCAAGGGGTCAAATACAAGAGTTATTTCACCTTCCTTGAATGCTCTAAATGCCTTTGTAGTAGTGGCTTGCTTAGCTTGTGCTTATGAAGTCCTTGGCAATGGAAGCTTGTATACCTCCATCTCTCCTTAGCACCTTTGGCTTGTGGCTTGGCTTGGATTGGCTTAGAATCAATTTTTCATAGTAACACTACTTGCATGAAGCTTTTGGAACAAATCTTGCATTATAAATTTACATAAATTAAGCTTATAAATGATGTTGTGAGGCCTCCTATTTGTAGATTTTTGGATTTGATCAAAAACAACCTGAACCATCAATCTCAAGATTGAGATGTGTAGTTGAGGATTAATTCAATTTTTGGAATTAAGTTTGTAATTATCCTCATCATGGAATTGGAAGAAAGGGAAATAACAACAAATAACAAAGGTAGGAGTCTTGTGTAAAAGATTTGACAGGAAAGAGCAGTTTAGAGTATGTGGGTGGGAAATTGGCATTTTGACTTGAAATGAACTCATCAATGTTAGTTGGCCCATAAATTTCATTACCCCATTTAGGAATACCATAGCCAAAATCAAAATTTGAATATGTCAGTTTCACATCATTTAGCATGTTTTAGTGTTTTTAGGCTAAATTATACATTTTGGGTGGAAATTTGCCAAAAACCTAATTGGAATTCATCCATGGCCAATTTTAGGTGTCTAAAGTTTTCCCCTATTTGGGAAGGCATTGAAAGCTATAATCACATTACCATATTCTCAAAGAATGAAAAGGTATTTTATGCCTACAACTGCAATGATGATAAACTAACTCTATGATGCCCCCTTGAGCGAACTATTGGCACAAGCAAGTCAACAAATAGTCCCTTGAAAAGAAAGAAGTGAAACAAGAGGACCAATGAAAGGAATGATGATCAGGTGAAAGCATAATGATACTAAAAAAGTAGTCAAAATAATTGAGAATGTAAGTGGGATGGTGTGCAATGCTTTTCCCAAAGGTGGTTATAAGCATTGTACCCTGATAGTGGCAATGTGGTATGATAACATAATGATTTACCCAAAGGTAGTTATAATCATTGAGAAGATAGAGATGCCCTAATTAGGATAGACAAACAAGATAATAACATTCCATTATATAGGCAAAAAAAGTAAAGTGGTGACAACACAATGATTTTCCCAAAGGCGGTTATAATCATTGAGAAATGCAAGTGGGATGGTGTGCAATGATTTGTGCATAGGCAGTTATAATCATTGGACCTCAATTTTGGCAAAAATGATAAACCTGGCTAAGGATGATGATAACTTAACATAGAGGGTAATGATGAATTGGAATAACCTGCTAGTAGGGAGATGCTCATTTGAACTAATAAAGGTTGAAATTATTTTGTGGTTAATTACTCTATTTGGGATATGATTAGGATGAAATCAGGATGTCGATGTTGAAGAGATACCACCATTACTAAATAGACTTCTTGAAGCTGAGGTTTGTTGTAGCATGTGATGGTAAGATTTATGATAGAACATCATAAAGAATTGGCCAAAATATACATAAGGACTGACTCCCACAATCCAATACTCAATAGAAAATTAAGCACCAATGATAGAAACCATGATGACAATGTAAACATATGAATATGGATGGATTCAAGTGTAAGTGTGGACAAGGAATCACCCAATGAACACACATAAATTGAATCAAGGCAATAATGTTGAAATCAAACAAACATATAGACACAAATAAAACAACAAAGAAGCAAATAAAGAAACACTCAACAAAAACCTTATGAACATTGCCCCTAGAAAATAGGTGACAACTTAACAAATGAACAAAATAGGGGAATATAAGAAAAGGAAGGGGGTGATCAAGCTGTCTCCATATGCACTAGGCAAGTGGATTCTACCTACATAGTTCTATGGATGCAATATCCAATAAAAAAATTTAGGCCAAATGTAGTTCTCCCAGGGAAGGAAAAGAATATGATAACTAAGGAAAATAAACATAATGGATGTGATAGAAGAATAGGAATGGTCTTTCAAAATGGAAAGTGCATGAGAGAAGAGGCCAAAAAGGATGGAAACACTAAATGACAAGTGATTTTATTATAACTTAGTAAGGGTTCCCAAAATCTTTAACATAAAGAAGTGGTTAATGTTTTTGTTCTTTTCAATGATTTTTTGAAATGTTTTTGGAAGTGTTTTGGAGTGTTTTAACTCAATTGAGAATGATGAGACACTAAATGGTTCAAGCTCAAAAAATGGCAAGATCATAGCTTAGGTTGCTCAAAAAAGGGTGAGAGCATCCAAACTTAAGTTACTCACAAAATAGTGAGAGCATGGGGAAAAGGGTGACTGAGCTAGCCTCAACAAGTATTGAGTGTTGCCTATATAGTCCCAGAGTAGGACCTCAAGTCATTGTAGTTCCACCATTTCAATAGAGGAATTCTACTAATATGGAAATAAATTCAAACAAAATAGGCATAGTTTGTAAAAAGACACAATATGACATATGAAGTGGCAAATTGGTATGTCAAGGCTTAATATTGCCCCTAGTTTGCCTATAGGTGATTATAACTAGGACACAATGTCATAGATCAATGGTACTAATTTTCCCAAAGGTATTTATAATTAGTAGCAAGACTAGTGGTAAGAAAGGACTAAAATATGAAGGATGCAATTGCTAAAACTTCTATCACACTATCCCAAGATACACTCCATATCTAAAATACTTGAACTAACTGATGAACTAATTAGATGCCTTGATGTTGAAACTACATTATGAATGATAAAAACCAAGGTCAATTGGGCTAGGCTTTAGAACACGCTAGGTTGATAGGTCAAAAATGGAAAGTAGATATGAGAAAGAGGATGAATAAGGGAAGTATGTGTATAAAGAGGAATAGTGTCAAAATGGCATAACTAAAATGGTCTTTATAGATAATACATGTTAACACTCAAGCATAGTACCATTTGAGATGAATAATATTCATTAGCTCTAGAATTTTTTCACCATCTGGTGTGGTAAGCTTGTATGCTTCTGATCCATAATCGATAGTGATGACGAAAGGCCCTATCTAGTTTGGTTTGAATTTCCCTTTATGCTTCTTCTTAGTTGTGGTATTATTTTAGTTTTATTTAAGAATAAGATCACCAAATGTAAATGTTCTATATTTGACACATTGATTATTGTGTCCTTTGAGTCAATTTTGATATGCTTGAAGATTTTTGAGTGCAGCCATGCATTTCTCATCTAGTAGATCTAACTCTTACAGGTGAGCTACTCGATAGTCATGATCATCTAGGACATGCTTGAAAGAGATGCATAGTGAAGGCAATTCAACCTCAATGGGAAGGATGGCTTCAGTACCATAAACAAGTGAGTATGGATTGGTTCTTGTGGGGGTACGATGATTGGTATGGTATGCCCAAAGCTCAGGGAATATCTAGAGGTGCCAATCATGATCAACATTATTGATAATGTTTTTGAGAATGTTGACAATGGTTTTGTAGGATGTATAAGCCTAGCCATTACCTTGAGGGTAATATGTTGTAGAAAAATATTAGGTGATGTTGTATTTAGTACATAATTGGTCTACATCTTTATTCTTGAATGATCCTCTTTTATCAGATATAATGTCACAGGGAATACCATAGTGGAAAATGAGATGGTTGAAGATGAATTTAGAAATTCACTTTCTAGTCATGTAAGTGAGGGGTATAGCTTCAACCCACTTAGTGAAATATTCAATGGTATTAAGGATATGTTAATGGCCATTAGATGAAGTGGGGTTAATCTTCCCAATGAGTTCAAGTCTCCATGTAAAAAATGGCCATGGTGTCAACATCAGTTTTAGCATTTTTACTAGGGAATGAATCAAATTAGCATGTCATTGACATTTGTCACATTTATTTTCATATGTAGTGGCATCTACATCCATTGTGGGCTAATAATAACCAATATGCAAGACATTTTTGGATAGGACTACCCCACTAGAATGGGCTCCACATACTCGTTTGTGAACTTCTCTTAATGCTAGCGTAGACTCTATCGAAGTTAAACAATGAAGCAAAGTTCTATCAAAACTATGAT
The DNA here is from genome assembly GCA_037957365.1 of Torreya grandis. Taxonomy (NCBI): domain Eukaryota; kingdom Viridiplantae; phylum Streptophyta; class Pinopsida; order Cupressales; family Taxaceae; genus Torreya; species Torreya grandis. The sequence continues at coordinate 208,193 of JARHVA010004519.1, read as the reverse complement.
GGTAAAGAGTGGATCCAAGTAAAGTATAATGTGGAATGATGAATGAAGGCTTTCATTTATTTTTGACATAAGTTAGGTGATATAACTTGGTCATGAAGATAGTTGTAAAGGTCTGAGTATGAGATATAATTAGGACCAACAATATCATAAATCATGAAAATGATTGAAGGTTCATGAATTGGTGCTGACAAATTCTTGATGAGGAACTAATACTCTCTAGCTTTATCTATTTGTCGAATCAGAGAGCCAATAGTAGCCATGACATCTATAGTTCTGTTACTAGCACTTGGTATATGCTCAAATTGAATATTGGTAATTTGATTTTTAAGAGTGTCAACCATGGCTTTATATGGAACTAGCTTGTCATCTTTGGTCTGAAAATGATCTGTGACCTGATGATTAACTAAGAATCATCATAAACTTGAAGATGAAATATATTTTAATGCACTACTTGTCAAAGTCTTGCAACAAGTGCTTCATACTCAGCCATGTTGTTTGTACAAGGAAAGCTAATTCTGAATGATTTAGGGATTAGATCCCCCTATGGTGTAATAAATAATAGGCATGCCCCTAATCTATGCATAGTGAATGAACCATCAAAATATAGTTTCTAGGGCTGATCCTCAAGTGGTGTGTCCATGATGGTAATGATGAATTCATCAAAAAATTAAAACATGAGTGGCTGGGTGTCTATGAGAGGTGTTTCAGTAAGTTGATCTTTAAGAACTTGTCTTTTGATTGCCTTTTGATTGACATACTCTATGTAAAACTCACTGATAAGAATGATCTATTTAGACATGATACCTTGCGAAGTTTTTTTAGATAGTAGATGCTTGAGTGGATCTACTTTTTAAATGACCATAGTTTTATTATTCAACATGTAATGACACAGTTTCTGAGCTACTAAAGCTATGGATAGACAAGCTTTTTCAATAGGTGGATAATTATGTTCATATGTAGCCAAGGTATGACTTAAGTAGTATACAACATGCTCATTTTCTTTGTCATCATGTTGATCCAAGAGTGTCCCCAGAGCATGGTCAAGAGCTGATAGGTATAACAAGAATGACTTTCCTGGCATAAGAGGTAATAAAACAGGTAGATTGACAAGATAGTCTTTGAGCTATTGAAAAGCTACTTGGCAGTGATCATCCTAGTGAAATGTAACTCATTTATTTAAAAGCTATGTAAATGGATGGAACTTATCTACTAATTGAGAGATGAAACATCAGATTGATTGGATCTTACCCATCAAACTACAGAGTTGATTTAAATTAGTTGGTGGTGGCTTCTCATTTATAACATGGATTTTAGCTTGAAAAAATTCAATATCTCTATGAGACATGATGACGCTAAGTAATTTACCTAAGGTTACACCAAACACACATTTCTTTGGATTTAGTCTGACTTTGTACTCTCGTAGTCTTTCAAATATCTTGTGTAGCACTGTTGGATGGTCAGCCCTAGTTTTGGATTTTCTTAATATGTCATCGACATAGTCTTCAATAATATATTGCATCATATCAAGGAATATTATAGTCATGGTCCTTTGATATGTATCTCCATCATTCTTAAGGATAAATGGCATCACCTAATAACACCATTTTATGCTGATCTTCTGGTGCTATTTTGATCTATTTGTATCTTGAAAAGCCATCCATAAGTGAAAGCATTTCATAACCTACCCTAAAATCAATGATCATATCAATATTAGACAAGGTAAAATCATATTTAGGACAAGATTTGTTGATGTCTTGAAAATCAGTACAAATTTTGATCCCTTCAATCTTTTTACTAATAGGGACAACATTAGAGATCCATTCAAAGTAGTCAATGGATCAGATACATCCTATGTAACGTTTTTTATTAGTTTAGCATTAAGATTAACCAAAAGTTAATGTATAACCAATTCGGGGTCTAAACCTAGCATGTCAGAATAGGCCCATGCAAAAATATCTACAAAATCTCTCAATAGAGATGTAAAGATATTGCATTCCTCCTTAGTGAGAGATGCTCCTAATTTTATCCATTTTAGGTCTAATGGAGTCCCGATATTTACCTCCATTGTATCTTTGACTAGAAGGGTTGAACCATTTTCTACGATAGTATGCAATGACTTGAACTATTGGACTATGTCAGGGTCCTCTATTAGGACTTCTTCTTCAACTTCTCCTAGGCATGATGAATCTAAATCCCCTAATGGGAGATCTAGCCATGTAACAAAAATAGATAGAAATTCTTGAAGTATTTGATCAAATACTTGTTTTTTCTCAAAGCTAAACTATGATCCATAGACAAGTTCATCATTGGTGGTCTCCTAGTCTAAATTCAAAGAATAATGAACACCCCCATCTAATGGTGCTTGGGACAAGTTTTCACCACTAGAATGGCATTTATGTTTACTTTTTCCCTAGTCAAAAAGCACCTAAAAGATGTTTTCACTTTGGCACCTCAATATTTTACTTATTTGTTTTTGGCTAAGGGTGTTCACTCGCTCTCCAAAATAGGCTACAGGAGCTAATGTGATTGAGAATCCTAATTTGTGATCTCCCAATGGAACATTGTCTCTAAGGCCTAAGAAATCATATAATGCCTCATCATTTTGGAACTCATCAATTGGTAGAATAGATTCTTATTGGTCTCAATCTATCAATTAGGGATAATTTAATGGAAATGGATTACAATGAATGGCTTGGGTAAGGGTACAAATTGTATTGTTATCAAATAGGTTGGTTTCAACTAGGTTATCAAAGATAAGGCTATGATCAGACTCTGCTTCACTATCAACATCATCATCACTAGTCACTGGTGATGGAGTTTGAATAAGATATGTGGGGTCACCCCTAGGTGGTTTAAATCTAAGTCCATAAGGTCTTTCATACTTAGTAATGGAAATTAGCTTGATGGTTCCTTGTTGATTTAGTTTGAGGCCTATTCCTTCATAATTGTGACACTCCATGATCCCATTAGGAATAAGTTACTTTACATTTTTATAATAATCAGCTTGGTCATCATTGTATAACAATGATTCATCCCCTTTAAGAGGGTTAGGTCCTAGGCTAGATGCTGGTACAAATGTGATAGGTCCCTTATCTTTGTTCTTTCATTGCCAATGCATATGTGGGATGTCCTTAGGTCACCCAAAGGTTTTCAGATTATGAGGAAGATTGGCAATATGAAATGTATCATGGGTCACATATTCTCTTGGTCTATTATCTAAAATGTTGAAATGATTGGAAGCTTCAGGAGATGGCATGTGAGAAAGGTAATCCAAGGTATTAGGATCTATGCAATTATCCAATGAAGGATCAATAAGTATAGCTTTTACTCTATACTTCTTGGAACCTAGATTCATACTGTACTAATAATTATAGCTTTGAAACTCAGCCTCAAGATGCTTGTAGTTCTCATATGGATGTAAATCTCTTAGAATATTGACTTCCATCCATGAGTGTGAAAACTTGATACATTGGTGCAATGTTGATGGGACTTCACGCATCTCATGTAACCAAGGCCTACCTAGAAGCATATTGTATGATAACTCAAGATCAGGCACATGGAAAAGTGTTTCATGGGTCAAAGGCCCAATGATAACTGGTAAACTAATGGTGCCCTATTACTCTTTTTCTTAATTATCATAAGCTTTGATAGTTATTATTTCTAGCTAGAGATCTATCATTATGTACCCAAGAAGCTTGATGAGCTTGAGAGACACTATGTTGAGGTTAGATCCATTATCTACAAGGACACATTTCAATTTATGATATCTGATACAAACCTCAATGTATAACGGGTTATTATGGAATGGGCCAAGGGAAGACATATCACTTTGGTTGAATGTGACTTGTTGGGTTGGAGCTAGGTGTCCAACCAAAGCTTAAAATTTATTAGGAGATATGTCACTAACAATAGGGGATTAGGTCAAAAACTCATTCAAGATGTTTTTGTGGATTATTGACATCTAAAGCAAATCTAAAATAGAAATTTGTGTTGGTGTCTTCTGCAATTATTCCACAATATCAAACTTCTTGTCTTGGTTAATAGTGAATGGTTTATTTCAAGGCTAAATGGTTGGTTAGATGACAAGAAAAGTGGCAGATTATTTTGGGCCTAGGATAGTAATATTTGACCTCTAAGTTATGATTACACAATTGGGATTAAATAATAGACCATTATTGTTAACCAATTTTGGGAATAGTTTGGGACTAGATAAGATAAGTCTCAGTTGCTGGTGCACTTACATGTGGTCATGTGACAAGAATGAGTTGTTGCTATAAGATCCAAAAGAGGAAGTCCTAGTTTGCTGATTTGCTTGTATGCACTCCTAGGTCAAAGAAGGATTATCCATGTGATTTGGCTAAATATTATTGTTTACCAATGGTTTATAATGATTAGTGTTCAGTCTAGGATTAATAGAGATGGTATTAACACTACCCCCTATAATATGACCTATAACCCTATTATAGTCATGTACAACTGCATGGTAGGTTGTTAGTTGTTACCGTTCTGACCTTGATTTTGTCTATTATTCTATCATAATGGGTTTTTCTATTATTTTTGTTGGTTTTTTTAGTTCAACCTTTAATTTTGATACTATTGATTTTGTTGTTACATTGGCTGTTGTTGTTGTTGATTGTTCTACTATTATTTATTGTTATGTCAGGGAAAGGGTTTTGATAGATCCCAAGAGTTTGATTGGAAGTGGAACCACCATTATCCAATTTTATCTCCATATTATCTAACATATTCTCAATTAAATTCTTGATTTAGACACATCTTCATAGATTATGCCCATTGACCTGATGATAGTCACAAAATTCATTCTCATCATACCAATCAAGGTAAGGAATGTCTTACGAATAATGTTTTGGTATGGGCCAACTAATCAAATTAGTGGAAGCAAGCTTTAAAAAAACAAACTCAATAGGTTCTCCTAAGTCACTAAAGACACAATATACATGGACAGTTCTTCTAAGAGGAGGGGTTTGTGATACTATATTTGTTGTGTAGGTCTTAGTTTACATGCTTATAACATTGGTTGGAAATGTTTATAGGTAGAAGTAACCTAAAAAGGTGGTGTGGATGATGTCTATATAGTTTAGACATAGAAATATTTGGTTACTCCATTTCCCACAACATTCCTATTGCAGTTGAATTGCTTCAGTCCTTCATGGTTATTGGCCTTTATCAGTTATGATGCTTACACTTGGATGGGATGTTGGTTCTTTCCCTAATTGGTACCTTGATTTTTATTGTTTGAATTAAGCTTGATGAGTCTTTTATTTATGAGTGATCTCTCGATCAACAAACCTTTATCAATGATCTCTTTGAACATATGTGCATATTGTAGTTCCAGATGATAGGCTATCTCACTATGCAAATTTTTGGTAAAAATAGTGGCTAATTATTTATCTAGTAAAATTTGGGTGAAATGGCTTGCAATAGATCTCCATCGCTATAAATAAATTTCAAAACTCTCCCCATCTTTTTTCTTTACTTGTGTCAGGTCCACCAATGAAATCTCATGTTCGATATTATAGGAAAAGTGCTACACAAATGTATCAAAAAGATCATCAAAATAAATTACTTAATTTTTGGGAAACTTCAAAAACCACTCCAAGGCTTGTCGAGCCAAGCTCCTTATAAATAATAGCAAAAGGTATATGTCACTATATGCCACCGATTGACATATGACAAAAAATTTAGTCAAATGAGCCTTAGGATCACCTTTCCCTTTGTATTTATCAAATTTTAGTGGTTCATATCTTGGAGGAAATGGTATCTAAAAATACTCCATGTTAAATGTATAGGAACATACGCCATCCAATTTGAAATTTTTGGTATGCTTCCCAGCTTGAATGGTAGCAATTGCATCTTTCATTTATTTTAATTCTTGGGAGAGGAAACTGGAAGGGATATTGGTTTGAGGAAGAATGTTAGTTTGGGTAAATGGTTGAGATGTCACAAGTGAGAAACTTTGAAAAGGGTATGATGGAGATACTTGTTAGGGTATATTGGTTTGGTTAGGGAATGGACTAGTAATACGCATACATAGATTGGGATGTACTTTAAATTACACATTTGGCTGTATGATATTTTGGTTTGCGTTGGTGATAAAGGTTTGCCCTAGGGGATTTTATGGTTGGGATGGAGGGATATATTTATACTATGCCTAATGTTGTTGAAAAGAGACATGCTGTCAACTAATCAAACCTTGTTGTTGAGTGGGAACTTGTGGACCAAGACCCTGTCTCTAGATTTGTGGCTCATTTTGAACTAATGGTTGTCTAGTAAGCACCTGAGAAAAATGAGGACCTCCTTGTTGCATGAATCCCTATGAGGAAGTGAAATTAGGTTGTTGATTTGAGATCTATTATTGACTAATATTTGCATATTATTGACTAGTCATTGCCTAGTTTTAAACTGGGATATTAGTCTATGACTAAAAAGTTATGTTCATCGTTACCTGGCGAGGTGGAATATTTGTTACCCCTGATTGAGGTGGCAATGTATTCATCCTTTTTACATTGATACACTAGATTATGTCTGTTATTATGGAATACTACTCACTACCTTTTGAGGGGTTGTGGGATTCATCACATTCTATCTTTTAGGTGTGGTATTGGCCATTATTTGATTACCTAACCCCGTAAGTTTCATAGTTGAGGAAGCATTAGGTTGAGGCTAGGGTGTAAAAACTCTTTTCCATTAGTATAATGGCCTATTCATAGGATTAACTATAAGCACATGTTTTTGGCTAGTTGTTTACATATTAGTGCCACTTTGATCAAGATTGGATGTTGTTTACACATTATCTACTACGTTTGGATCACTATTCAGTGTAGAGGTTGAAGACACTTTTTCAATAATGGGCATATGCATCAAGTTATCTATTGAAGTAGTTTGTACAAATGGGTCATAATTTGGATTCTCTTGTCGAGTTAACTCTATCATCACTCCTATTGGAGTAACTAGGTCAATGAGAGGCTTACTTATCATGTTTATCTGATTGGAATCACATCCTAAATTCAGATATGTTTGATATGCTATTTTCATTTGGTTAAAGTTCTCATCCATGATGTTTTTGATTTGATTAGATATATTAGGATCTTGGTACATTATTTGGACTAGAGCCATATGATTGTTAGAATAAGTCTGTTGATCATAAATGATATTGTGGGGAACTCTTACTAGACTTGGTAAATTTTCATAAGGGAAGTCTGCTATAAATTTATCCCCTACCTCTATGGCTCTAACCAAAATCTCATCTTTGTTCTCTAACAAATTTCACTAAAAAAAACATGGATCATACATGGAGCCGTATTTGTAGAATACAAATGTTGAAGTACTGGCTCATCCACTATAGCTATTGTAGCTAAGTATTGCATGAATTATTATTCATTTTATTCTATGTAAGGTGGTGTGTTAACTAGATAGTTAGCTAATAGATCTTGGATTTGTGCCCCTAATTGAGTATTATAAGAGGGATAAGAATCCATCTCATAAGAAATATTATTTGTATAGGGGTCTTGCACCATTTCTTCTTATGTAACTACATTACTAATCCCTAGATTATACATGAGTCCAATACAAGTGTAAGAATATATGTTAGGATCCATAGTCAATGCTTTGCGATAAAAAGCCAAAGAGTTATACAAACTATAAAAAGGACAATGTCTAAAATAGATGATGTTCAAATTTGGTCTAGATTTTTCAAAAGGATCAAAAGGTTTATGCAAAGATTTGTGAGGAAATAAGCTATTGTAATGTATCTAAAATTTCACCATTCACACAAAGGTAAGCAAGTAAAATGGACCAAAAATTAAAATTCCAAACTCTAAGGTCAAAGTGTTTCAACTTAATCTAATCTAGGAATTTAAAAGTTGCTAGGTGTTTTGGCCAAATGCAACATCAAAAGCTAGGCTCAAACAAGGCAAGTGCTAGGACTCTTGGCCAAATGACATCAAAAGTTAAGACTTAAAAATTTGATGAAAGTTTTAATCTAATGGATTTGAAACACTTCTAACAAACACTAGGCATTGGATTCTTGGACATGAACTTGGTCAACTAGGTATAAGGTATGAAACAAAAGGTAGTTTAAGTATAGTTTATTTTCTCACAAAAAATGGTACAAAACTTGGATTTGTTGACAAACAAGCTAGACAAAGGTGATCAGTATAACTATTTTAGATAAAATATCATAAAAGTACACTCAGATTGGTCTAAAAATCTAGGAATAAATTTGGAACTCTATGTAAGAGGGTATATGAAATAATATTTGAAATGTTTTGGGTAGCATAATGATGATATACTAATCAAAAGGTATGATAAAATGTTTTCTTCAAAAATTTTCTAAGGCAAAGATGTTTTCCTACAACTTTGGTAGCATAACAATACCTTTCTGGACTCAAAATGTTGTGGTATATAGACTTAAAGTGTAAGTGTTTTGCACAAAATGGATTAAGTCTATCAAGTGATGATAATGATTATGAGTCTTAAATGGCCTTTAACCTAAATTGGAAATTAAAATTAAGTTCCCTCAAGTTTAGTGTAAATGGTGAACCCAATTAACACATCAACCCTATGAAATTATTAAGGTCTAATTTAAAATTTAAATTATAAGTGAAGGACTTAAACAACTTTGGTAAAGGTTTAGACTCAATTGGGTAGCATAACTATGCCAAAGTGGATGATATGACTCTCAAGCCTTTGATGAACTTTTGAACAAGGCAAACGGATGATCTCACATGGGCAACACAACACCTCTTTATTTAAAGAAAAATTTGGACTATGTGTTTGGTTTGGATTGTTTGTTTACACCAAGTTTTTGACTCCAAAAAATACTTTAAACTAGGAAAAGATCAACTAATTAATCACCTTTAGATGCTAAACTGACAAGGTTTGTTGGTATTATTGGAATCCATCAATATACATCATTTGAGAGTATTGTAAGTGTTCATCCAAAAGTAAATGCACATTATATAGTAAGGTTTTTACACCCCCCTTCTCTCAAATGATATTATTGTGACATGGACCTTGAGGCTTACCTTGTACCAATAATACTTCCACAACAAGTGGGGATTTTTCTAAAATCTAACAAGTCTAAACAATCTAGGGGAATCAATTGCATAATGACTTTTATGCCAAACAATGCAAAATAAAAGCATGGATTTTAGGTCCATATCACTTGGCTTGTTGCAAAAATGTCTAGTCTTTTTTGCATCCACTACATCCTGTTGTTTGTTCAGTTTAGTGCGATGTCCAAAGTGCCACTACATCCCATGTGTAAGTCCAAAGGAACCAAATGAAGTCAATGCTAGGAGATGAAACCCCAGGTTAAAGCTTCCCTAAAGAATTTGTGAGAGGTGATGAAGTCCCCCTCGCAAGCCAAGATGTATTAAAACAAATAAATCATGAAAATAGAAAGAATTTAGGGTCATTTTCAAGGTCACTTAAACTTTGATGAGTTTTTGAAGAGTGATTTAGATGACTTTCTTTCTAAGCCTTGGACTAGGCTATTTGTAATAGGAATGGAAATTTTGATTCCAAGGGTTCCCTATAGGGGAAAAATGGAAGAGCATACATGTAAAATTCCTCTTTTTTCCAAACAAAATCCAATTAAACAACTATTACAAGCAAGCATTTAAAAGTGTGTTCAATTTTAAAACCAAATAAAATGTTTGTTGGTGTTCATTTGACCCCTTGGTCTTTGTTGTAAACTTTGAAAAACATTCACCAAAAATATGTAAATTCTTTGTTAAACACCAAAACAAAGTTCCTAATCAAATTTTAGGACTGCAAAAGTGATTTAAACATGTTTTGAGCAAATATCCTACTTGGTCATATAGTAAAATTGTTAGCACGTCCTTTAGATTTGAAACTCTTTTGATTTTGAAACAATAATCTTTGTAAAAGTAGCTCTTGGGTCTATGTTTTTTGAAAAACATAGTGACTGACATTGGTTAATATCATCGATGTCTATTATGGCCAATCAATAACTAATCGATGTTAGTTCTTCTAACCAATGTCGGTTAAGCCAAGTAACTAATGTCGATATTTCTATCGATGCCAGTTACTGTGTAAAAATTGTGGTAACCAAAAATGGTAAAATAAATTTATAAAATTAATTTTCAAGAGTTTTAAGATCTCAAATAAATATTTTAGAGTTGTAAAAAGATATCCTTCATGTGTAGGATGCATCTAGTCCCACTGGGCATACCATTATGTGATCTAGGAATTTGACTCAAGAGAGGATGGTTAGTATGGTGTTAGATCCAAAATGAAAACAAAATGAAATAAACACACTAATAGCATAACATCTCTATGCCTAGACACTAGGGAGAGCTTATTTAACAAAAGCAAATGACAAGCATAACTAAAAAGCAATGGATTGAATACAAGGGTTCCTTCGCCTTCCTTGGATGCTCCAAATGCCTTTGTAGTAGTGGCTTGCTCAGCTTGTGCTCATGAAGTCCTTGGTAATCGAAGCTTGTCTACCTCTATCTCTCCTTGGCACCTTTGGCTTGTGGCTTGGCTTGGCTTGGAATCAATTTGGCATGGTAACACTAGTTGCATAAAGCTTTTGGAACCAATCTTGCATTATAAGTTTACACAACTTAAGCTTAGAAATGATGTTGTGAGGCCTCATATTTATAGATTTTTGGATTTGATTAGAATCTATCTCAACCATCCATCTCAAGATTGAGATGTGTGGTTAAGGATTAATTCAATTTTTGGAATTATGTTTTTAATTATCCTCATCATGGAATTTAAAGAAGAGGAAATTAAGAGGCATGGAGGGCATCATGGAAGGGATCGATGAGGCATGGAGGGCATAAGTCTTGATATTTGTGGCATTTATGGCCTAGGAATGTCTTCCCAAGAAATGAGGTCACTTGATGATGTAGATATTCAATATTCATTTATAAAAACAAGTTATTCAACAAGTTTCCATAGAATTCTTAATTAGGCCTTGATATGGGTTAATTAGATCTTAAACATGATTAAGCACTTTATGCACAAATTAATCAAATTGATTAGAATGCCTTATTATTGGTCCTAAATTTGACGGACTAAAATTGGAAGCCATTGTCAAATGTGTTGGATGTGTATTCCCATTTAGGATGTTTCCAACAACAAATAACAAAGGCACAAGTCTTGTGCAAAATATTTGATAGGAAAGCGCAGTCTGGAGCATGTGGGTGCAAAATTAGCATTTTGACTCAAAATAAACTAATCAAAGTTAGTTGGCCCATAAATTGTATTGCCCCATTTAGGGATACCCTAGCCAAAGTTGGCATTTGGATGTGTTAGTTTCACATCATTTAGCATGTTTTAGTGTTTTTAGGAAAAATTGTGTATTTTGGGTGGAAATTGGCAAAAATCTTGATTAGAGGTTATCAATGGCCAGTTCTAGGTGTCTACAAAAGGGGAAAAAAGGGTATAAATTCTCTCTATATCAGAAAGAGCAAAATGTTCTCTACAAAAGTACAAATGTCAAAGAAGAAGAGAAAGTGCCCAAGTTGAGTACTAGGCAAATGCGCCATTGCCTAAGGGGGAGTAAGTTTGGTATGGACATATTTAGTTCATACTCATCAGAATCTAGTGCAAGCAATGTCAGAGAAAGAGTAAAGTATTAAAAGATCAGAGCATTTAGTTTTCCATCAATGACAAAGGGGGAGATTATTGGAAATATTATTGTCATTGATGTCAAAAGGGACATTACGAGAATTCCATTGATGTTCAAGATTATATATGGTGATTAGAGGATATACAAAGGATCCTATCATAGGTCAAGAATGATTAGAATTCTTGTGTTCATAATTGGAATTCATTCAGTTCTTCAAGTTGATCATCTAGACAATTTGGGTCTATGATAGAAAATTTAAGAAGGCATTTTGTTGATATCACCATTCCCATGTGTGAATGAGTATGGGGGAGCTAGTCACACGGTTATGATCACATTAGTCCCTAGTAGTTATGCACAAGATTTGAAGACATGAGATGAAACATAGTTGAAGATATGGGGATGCAAAGTTGGTTACTTGGACAAAATTCACTAAGTTCTAACACAACTAAATTTGCAAAAAGGGCTAAAAAGAGCCAAGTAATCATATTGATGAGGTCAACATTTACACATATGGAGGTGTTAGGACAAAATGATCACATGGGTCTATTCATTTTTTTGCCTAGCTTACATGCACTAAATCTCAAGTCACATGGTGTACCATGACAAAATATATGATTGAGCATAGTAGGGCTCCAAGGCATTTTGACAGTGTTTTCCAACACAGTCAAATTTGTAGGTTGCAATAAAAATTTGAGTAGGAATGTTTATAATGTCATATCTTGCACATATGAAGGCTTCAAGAGAAAATGGATATATGGATGGAATCCCCTATGCAAGAGGATCTTATGCACTAATTTTTAGGTCATGAAACTAATTATGACAAGAGTTATGCAAGAACAAAGTTGGCCTTCAAGGAAGCTTCTATGCATAGCTAGCTCATTGGTAGAGTAATTTGAGTGAGCAGATTAATGGAATTATATATCACATGCATGAAGGATTAATAAATAATTGAGCATATGGGTTTATTCACTTTCATGCCTAGTTTATATCATCAAAATTTTAGACCAGGTAGTTGAGTGAAGTAGAAGATATGAAGGTAAAAAGTTAGCCTTCCAGGCATAATTAAGATGGTCCCATTCTTATCCAAATCTACACAAGGTAAAGTTTGGGCTAGTTGAAAGATCAATGATTCTTATTTAATTGGACATTAGAGATCTAATGAAGCATGATGAAGTCAAATTATCAAAAGGACCTTCAAGCTAACATGTAAGTGACAAGTGTCATAATCATGAATTTTGGATAGTTAATCTATGATTCTTCTTAAAGTCAAAAGGTCAACAAGCAATACAAGGATGCCAAATGTCTTAATAGTGTGAACTGACAGCTATGTATAGAAGGCATGTCCTTATGCTAAGTGTCATATCCTCAAGGGTTAGATAGATATAATGATTGAGCTTATTAAAATATCTGATGGTGCATGGGTGATCATGCAAAGGAGTTCCAATGGAGTGAATGGACTTAAATTCTATAAAGAGCTCAATGTTTATCAACATAGTGGTAAGTTAAAGACCGAGTAGGTTCAAGAAGATCGATAGAGGGAAAGTGATTCAAAGATATAGGAAGCAATGAGATGAGGTCAAAGTGTTGAATTTTAATGACCAATTCAAGGTAAAGATCATGCATCCTTGAATATCCAATGGCACACAAAATCTTGGATGAGAAAGATCAACAGATGCATTTTAAAGTTGACAAAGCTAAATTTTGGAAGTATACAAAGATTTAACGAATATCATGAGCCTATCAGAGATTGATCAAATGGATATATTTTAAAGTTGAGATAATTATATAGAGACCATCATATCATGGTAATAAAGGCAAGATCAATGATTGATGTTTAAATTCATGTCTAGATAAATGATTAGTTATAGGAATATTTAGGAAGTTGGCAATAAATCTCAACACATACAATGAGATTGATCAATCTAATTGATCAAATCTACATTAAAAAACATGTGCATTAAAAATTGAGTCTAATAAATGATATAGATAGTAAAGAGACCTAAAATTATCATGTGATACATGGAATTGAGACAAGAAATTTATAGTACATGTAATAATGAACGATAGTCCAGAACTGGCATGATATGTTGTATTTTGAGTGTGAACACATAGAAGATATAGAACCCTAGATCATTTGTTTATATATATGATATATAGGACAAAGGAAATAATGCTTAAATAATTGATTTCTTCTATGAATCCAATTCAAATACATATAGAGTTAGAGAGCAAAAGCTAATGAAGTGTGTTAAATATAAAATCATAAAGACACAGAACCAGAGAGGGCAGAGAATAGCAGAGAGGAAGAAAGGTGCAAAGATAATGTGTAGAGTATGATCAAATGTAGATTAGACTTGTAACAAAGAATAAATATCCAAATTCAGGTATGAATCTAATTTGTAAATTGGAGTGGTAGCTCCATAGAAAAGTCTAATATGTTGGTGTCATCAAATAAGTTGAGTAGGTGCTTAGATTAAGAAGTGGATGTTTCTTTAGAGTTGGTGCTCATAAATCAAGGGATTGGTGTCTCCTTAGTATTGGTGTCCTTAAACATTATAACCAGTGAGGTTTTCTAGTGAGGCTTTTAACTATGAGGTTGGATTAGAATAGTAGTTTCTAGTAGCTATTCTCACTATGGTTTTTACCTTTGAGTATTCCATGTATAAATTTTGTGTCATGTGTATTTGTGTTTGTATGATCTCTGCATATTTGATTTGATCCACATAGATATTTAATCTATTCTAAAAGGTATTAAGGGACCAATCTCAATTCATATAATGATTCACCTACCTCTTAGTATATATGTGTGTTCTAACACACCTAACCATAGGAGATTTTTTATCTTCAAAAATAAGAGTTTATTCCAAAATTTAGCCATTGGGTTAACTACCATGATGTTAAGTTGAAGTAATACATAAGCTGAATTCACCTAATGTCTACCATTCAATGAGTCCTCCCAACTTCACTCATCCTCCTTTTTCAAATTATAAATATGTATGCCTTGGAGATGGAAGTTTTGGTCTAAGATAATGTTGGCTATATTGGCATCTGCACTATCAATTCTCAATTGTTTCCATCTCTTTCTACTGATACTTCCTTGGAAGTAATCCACCACTCTCTCACCTATTAAATATGAAAAATAATGGTTGATTTGGTTCCATGGTTCCATTTTCTCTAGAACATGTTTTAGGATCCAAGTGTCTTTCTAGAACCTGATATTCAAACCATTACCTAATTTCCAAGTGTGACCTTTTAGAATATTATTTCTATTCTTGAAGAAAAAGTTCCATATAATATAACCATTTATGAATTCTTACTCATATAGGAAAGCCAATAGAGGGATGTTATGGAGATATTTAACATAGAAAATAATTGTCTATTGATTAGCACCTTAAGAAATTGCCAACACAGCTTGGTGACAAGTTCTTTATTCATGATGGAGAGGTTTTTGATGCCCAATCCTCCAAATGATTTTAAAATACAAGCCTTCTTCCAATCGACTAGACGGAATTTGAACTTGTCCTCTACCTCTACCATAGGAATTTATTTTGGATTCTATAAATTTTATTTAGAATTTTATTGGGAATTTTAAACATGGATATAAGATAAATGGATAGACTTTGCATAACACTATTAAGTAGGATAACTTTTATGGCATGGGATAGAAGAGCACCTTTCCAGCCTTCTAGGTTTATTTGGTATCTCTATATGAGAGGGTTCCAATGCTATTCATTCAATTTGAATTTAAACATAGGCATACCTAGATATGTCAAATGTAATTCCTTGACATTACAATCAAGAATTCTAGTAATTTTGAATTGACATGGCTCCAGAGTATTGAAAAATAAAATAAAAATCTTCTTGAAGTTAACCAATTTCTTAGAAACCTTAGCATACCAAATGAGAATGTTTCTTATCTCCTTGGATTCGCTAACCAAGGTAGTAGCTAAGATGATCATATCATCAAAAAAAGACTAATGAAGGGAAGGCTAAATGTTGGATGCTGATTTAAAAATGTTTAGAACTTCATTTCTAAGTGCATCTAGGAAGTTCTTGCTCAAGGATTCATCCATGATGATGAATAAAAAGGGAAATAAGGGATCACCCTATCTTATGCCTTGTTTACTCCTAAAAAAATAGGTAGACATCCATTTATTATAATAGAGAACATGGCAAAGGAAATACAATTATGTATCAACATTCTAATGTGTTTATTAAAACCAAATTTATGTAACACCAAATCAAGAAAACCTAGTCCACTCTGTCATAGGCTTTAGCCATGTCAATTTTCAAGACCATTCCAACTTTTTTGATTTATTTCATGGAATGAATCATTTAATGCATGAACAAAATTCCATCTTGGATTTATCTTCCTTGGACATAATGTCCTTGATTGATAAAAATAACTTTGCCCATCAAAAGCTATAGTTTCATAGCCAGAATTTTAGTAAAAATATTGTACGTCAAATTACACTTGCTAATGGGCATAAAGTCTTTAAATATTGAGGCACCACTCATCTTAAGAATGAGGGATATGAAGGTGTTATTAAGTTTTCTAATAATATTTCCTAAATTGAAGAATTCCCTCATAGTTTCCCATAGATCTTATTTGATGATATCCCAGTAGATTTGGAAAAAAGTGACCAAAATACCATTTAGACTTGGTAATTTATCCTTATTCATGGTGAAAACCACAACCTTAAGTTAATTTTCAATGATGTCCTTAAGAAAGGTTTAGTTATCCTCTATATAAATAAGGGAAAGAACATGTTGAAGAAAATACTTCGTCATGTTTCCATCAAGCTCTGAATTCTTAGCAAAGAGTTCTTTGAAGTAGTTAACAACTTTATTTTTAATTATGATCAAATCCACTTGAATGGATCCATCCTCTTAAAAAAAAATTGTTGATCCTATTATGACTTATATGTTTGAGAGTGACCATGTGAAAGAAGCAAGTGTTGCGGTCTCCTTCCTTCATCCAAGTAACTCAAGATTTTTGTCTCCAAAATGTTTCCTCCTTATTAAGGATGGAATAATAATTAGCCAAATTAATATGTTCCTATTGTAAATATTGAGTTTTTGATCCCTAGATGTTTATATAAATTTAAATCTTCTTAATATTTATTCTGATTTAGTATTTATATTGGAAGATGTTGCCAAAAACCTCCTGATTCCAAATTTGGATTTCTTTCTTGACCTATTTTAAAATTTTCACTAGTTTATACATGGTTATTCTTGATACATCCAATCACCACCATTCCATTATTATGTCTATCATATCTCGGTGAGAGAACAACATGTGATAGAACCATAAGGGAGAATACTAAGTTTTGAGTGTATTGAGGACATTAAGAACCATTGGGTTATGGTCAGATCCTATTCTTGGAAGTGAGGATAGGAAAAAATCCTAAAGAAAAAACCAATCAAGGGAAATAAAAACATGATCCAGGTGGGTTTGTATAATGATATTTCCCATCCTTTTATTAGACCATGTGTAAGGGAATCCTCTAATCTCAATATCATACATATTGTTGAGATCAATCAATTCAGCCAAGTCCTCCATGTTATCTGAATGATATTGAGCCCCACCTTTTCCCCCCACATAAATAGGGGTGTTAAAATCTCCACCCAACATCCATTTGATGTTAGTATATGCTCTTGTGAAGGAGGCTAGTTTATACCGTAGTTTTTTGTGAGAAGCCATCGAATTAGGATCATATATATTCGAGAAAATCCAATCATCATCTTGATTTTTACATGAAAAAGGATGGCTACATGATGCTTATTCATAACTAAGATCTCACCATTCAACTCATTATCTTTCCAAAAATGGCTATACCCCTATAGGCTCCATCAGAGTTAGCACTAGCAATATTTGATTCCTTCCAAAGATAAGTTTTGGTGTTGTTGATGACTTTGGTGGTAATTTTAGTTTCCTAAACAACTATAATAGTTAGTTGATTATTACTAATAAAATCCTTGAAAACTTTATGTTTATTGCTATGGTTCAAGCATCTGATGTTCAAAGTTATTATCTTCATTCATTTAATTTAAGCCATTTCCTATTAGATTCTTTTGCCAATTTTATCCCTATCATAGATTGAGTGTCATTCATGATCTCTTCTTTTGTTTGATTCTTTCTAGTCACTTCCTTTGAATTTCTTCTTTTTTTTGTTTTTAGGACCTGTATCTACTTGTCTTTTATTTCTTTTAGGAGGGATGTCCTTCACCATATTTATTTTTTCATGTATAAGGATAGGGGATGTGACAGCTACTATTATTATATTATTGAAATCCTCCTTCCCTCTAACCACTTCTAAATCATATTGAAAGGAGGTGGATGTGTTGGGATTTGAAGAGAGCAAAAATAGAGAAATCTATATTTTTATCACTTTAATCTAATCCTTCCAATCTATAAAAGGGATTAGTGTGGACATGTGAGTTGAATTCCTTGAATAGTGTGTTATCTATTTCTAAAAAGGAGACCTCATGTTCTAACTAAGATTTATTTTCCTAGATAGGTAGCTCCTTTTGCCTATTTTCAAGGTTTAAGTAGTCCTCTTTTACCTATGAATCTATTTCTACCGTGGTTATGGTATTCTTGTGATACTCCATTAATTGAATAATCCCTTCAATATGACCTCTCTCCAAGCTATGTTATCTCCCTACCTTATTATATGTGATTTCCTTCTAAAGGTCCTTTGTCAATATTTGACTATTTTTGAGTGTATTATTTGGAGAGGTACTCATAATATTCTTATCCATTTTTTGGATTTTTTGGATTTTTGTTGTAAGCTCCTCATCATTGAAAGAACGTTTCTTCATTCAAGTATATTGATAATTTTTTAAAACATAGGCATTTTAATTTTTGGTGAAGACAAGATAATTTATTGTAATGTGTCCCCATGTCTTGCATCCTTCCATAAATGCTTGAAGGAGCCTAATGATGAGTAGAATATAATTTCTACCAATCGATAATTATAACAACCTCCAATGACAATACTTGAGCCTACTATCATTGTTAGTTTTGTTAAATTATTAAGTGTTCATTCTCATTTTCATATGTTTCATGGCATCATCAATTTTTATAATTATTTGATCTCAAAAACTTTATCTTTCTTTATACATTCTTAAATTGTTTAAATATTTTTTACAATATCTCCATTGAAGTTCATGTTTTGAATGGTGTATCTGTAACATCTAATTCATATCAATGGCTAGGATTTAGTTAATGATAATGTCTATATTATCTTCAATATATTCCATGAATTGAGTCAAATTACAATGGTTGCATCCCAACGGTTGGATTATGGATTATTATTATTTTTTAATTAGATATATTATATACTATTAACTAGTAATACTAATGTGAAAACTAAAACCTAATACAGATATTTAAAGAAAAGTTTATAGAGGGAGGCACAATGTTAACAATGATAGAGCAAGAAAAATAAAGACCACATCAATTTCTTCATTTTCCAATGTTAGAACATGTGATTTATTTATTATCAGAGTGTAGTCCCTTTTCAATGGAATTTTTAAATGTTTTCCTCAATTTTTTTGAGGGATTAATACATATTGACGCTGTTTTCTCATTCTCAAGAATTTTAGTGCTAGTTATATAAATTATATCATGAATTTATCAAAGAGCACAATTGACCAAGGTAAACTCAGCCAAAAAATGGATGTAAGCATAATTTGTAACATCTTTTTATTAGAATATTTATTTTGTCTAATTCTTAATCATTAGGATATCCAAGGTTCCTTTTCTTAATAAATTATTTGTTAATCCATGAAATTGGCATATTTAATGACTTCAACATTTCCTTGTTCTGTGATCAAGACAAATTACTTTTGTACATATAAGTGATATGATAAATGAAATGAGAGTTTTTACTTGGAAGAAAAAACTATCTATTTAATAAATTAATAAATGCTAGTCTTAAAATTATAGTTCAACTTTTCATGTACTCAATAGATGATTTTAACAATTCACATGGCCAAGATCAAAGCTTTTTTATGGAAAATTGTGTTAAATGTAATAGAAATGTGTAACATCTATCGAAAGAACCTATCCTAAATCACCAATACATGAATTTAATTACAAATTTCCATTAAAAGGATCAATTAAATATTCAATAAATTCCTAAAGGATCTTAATGATCAAGTGAATCTAATTGATATCTATCAATAATTATAATAACCTCCAATGGTTATGGCCAAGAATTAAGAAATTATAAACAAATGAACTTAGATTTATAAAGGACTGTTAATGTTTTTTATGCTTCAAATAAAAATGTGAATCCTTATTCAATTATTTAATCTATCCATACATGGACATATATGTGTATTCAAAAATGATAAGCATCAATTTGAGGTGTTTAGTAGTATTTTACACTACCTTTTCTTCTAGTTCACCTTGGGGAAATTTAGGTACTTAATATATTGTGTGATTGTGTATTAATATTTTCAATATTTTATTCTTGTAGATATGTCTTAAAATGACTCATCCTAGCCTTGAGATTCCCTATCTTAAAGAGGCATTGCATATAAACATAAGAATCCCAACCCCAAATCATGAAATAGTTTATTTCATCTCCATGTCTACCTATTGATTCATTTAACTACTACTTTGTGTTTGTATTATGAGAGGATAATGAAGGATGCAACATATTTATGATTTGAGGATGTATTAAAAAAGTGTTTTGTCCTCAAACCACTTTGAGTTATTGACTTTGTGTCTTTTGATTACTAGTCATCTCAAAGCTTTTCATCACTAACATGGTACATCTTTGAAGAGGTCTCAATATCTTTAATAGAGATATTTTATTTCCTTAAAGAGTTCCATATGTTCATATCAAAAAAATAAAATTTAGCTTACTTTAAATAAGATAATATTAAAAGTAATATATAATGGTAGATGTTTGATCATACTACCAAGTTGTCTAAGGGTTAAGATATAAATGTGGTCTCCATAATAATATTTCATTAATTTATTTTCTTTAAAATCATATTCTCATATAATGATGTGTTAGTAACCTTTCTTTATTTTATTTTATTTAATATTAAATTATTTCTTCAACTAAATGATGATTAGCTTCACATAAAATTATTTTTAGATTTCATATTATTAGTTTTGTAATGATTAATATCATTATTATTAATAAAGAAATAATAATACATTTTATGAAAGTGCTTCACTTATTTTATAAATACATATTTTCACTTCTACAAAGTGGCAATTGGTACTCAATTTTTATTCATTTACATGATAGGTGCAACAATGCTTCAATTATGAAATAAGATCACCAATACTTAATTTGAATTTTTAAGCATGGTGTTTTATTTTATTAAAAACACACCATTTTATTGTATCCTAAATAATGTCTTCATTTATTTATGTGATATTTTTACAGTAATACATTTTTTTGGTGAAATATATGATGATACTTCATTTCACCAACTAGTGCATATACATCTTACCCACAACAAAAAGACTTATAAGTGCAATATAATGGAAAATTTTCCATCCATAAATTATAGGTTTAGTTTGGTTGCATCTAAGAATCAACATCCCATTACTTATAGATTTAAATTTATAATAAAATTTTCATCTTATTAATATCTTCTACTTTGAAGAGTTTACTCACACCAATTTTTTTATAGTTCACTTTTAAGTAGGAAAAAATGTAAATATTAAAAAAGGATATTTAATTTATTTATTGAATTTATATTAGATTTTAAGTGCATATTTATTTATATATGATTGAATGTGTCATTTTTAACATTATCAAATTTTTGTGGAAACTTTCATGACAACATTTGGATCAATTTGAGGAACATTTAAACAATGGTAAAAGTCACTCTTGGGATACATTTATGTCATAAAACAAGGAATTTTAAAATTATAAATTTCATGTTTAAATTTAGGTTTAATGATGAGTAATTTAATTTAATATATTTATCTATTAATGTTTTATATTGACACGATAACGTCGACATAGGGATGATCCATAAATTCTAGATGGTGATAGATTCAAAATTTTAAGTATAATTCAAAACTTTTTTCAAAGCTAGTGTGGAATATATATATATATATATATATATATATATATATATATATATACATATATATATATATATATATACATATATATATTTACATATATATATATGTATATATATATATGTATATATATATATATATATATGTATATATATATGTATATATATATATATATGTATATGTATATGTATATATATATATATATGTATATGTATATATATATATGTATATGTATATATATATATATATATATGTATATGTATATATATATATGTATATGTATATATATGTATATATATGTATATGTGTGTATATATATATATATGTGTGTGTATATATATATATGTATATGTATATATATATATATATATATGTATATATATATATATGTATATATATGTATATATATATATGTATATGTATATATATATATCTATATATATATATATATATATATATATATATATATATATATATATATATATATATATCCCACTCTTGGGTTGATATTTGAATTAAGGTAATGATGTTTTAACTTCACTCTTTTGAATGGGCCATTATTATAGCTAAAAGAATATACAAACATATTGATGACCTAGAGTATATCATGGTAGTACATACTATCCATAAATATTTTAATTGGGATAATTAAGCCAAATACCCTAGTAATGAATTCTCCCTCCATCCACTATTATAAGCCCATGTTATAGATGTTATGATCTATGGAGTAAATCTTGTATATTTAATTCAAATAGTTATTTTTATGGTAAAACATATGTGTGTTTCTGAGATAGGGTTAGAGTTAGAAAATGAGGAAGCCCTTGTGAACCCCACTTTAGGTATGAACCCAAATATTTATATCTTGGTATGGTATAAATGATGGAACCATGTGTATATATTTTTGAAATGATAAGATTGAACAAATTGGACATTTTTGATGTATTTTCCCATGGCAATAAATCATGAGTTTCATTTATGGTCAGTATATTATGTAAGCATAATATTTTAGATTAAAAAAAATACATTGATTATTCCCCTATTTAAAAACTTATAAAATAATCCCCATTATATTTACTACACACCAAAGTATTAATTTGGATATTTCAATTTTACATTATGTCCTTAAAGATAAAATCTATGTGGTGGATATTAGTGGTGTGGATGTTTTAGGGGTTCAATGGTTATAATAACTTTGAACATATTCCACCAATTATTAGGAGATATTATTGACATTGAATCAAGGGGACCATGAGTATACTGTCAATTATTTTCCTCCAAGGAAAATCAACGCTATTGATTCCACTCAGATGATTTTTTTATGAAGGGAAAATTTGAATTTATGGTCAACTCTATAGTATTGATGTCAAATATTTTATCAAACATAAACATACTCCAAGGATATAGAGCTATTTTGAAAATATGAGGTAGTTTTCCAAGATCTACCATAAAAACTTCCACCAAATAGGGAATTGGAGCACATTACTTAGTTTGAACCTATTAAGGGGTCAATGCTGGTATACCCTTATAGATATGTCCATTTTAAAAATTCAAATATAGAGAAATTAACCATTGAACTCTTAGAGGCCAAAATAATTGTCCCTAATAAGAGCACATATGTTACTCTAGTGGTATTAGCTTATAATAAGTATGTGTGAAATATACTTTGTATAGATTACATAGCCCATAAAAAATTACAATAAAAAATAAATTTCCAATGCCAAAAATTTATTTTTTACTTGATTTTTCATGGGGAAACTTATTTATAAAAATTAGATATCAGATCAAGATACTATTAGATTCTAATTTAAATTCAAGATCAATATATTATGGGCTTTAGAACATATCTGGGTAATTAAAATTTAGTTTCATGCATTTTGGTCTGAACAATCTCGATTCACCTTTCAAGAATTATTGAAAAATGTATTTAAAAAATTATTGTGTAAGTTTTTTTATTGGCATTATGGTTCATAGTAATTCATTAGAATCCCATATTGATAATTTTGATTCTGTGTTGGATATAATATTCAAGGAGAATGTTTATGACAAGGTATATATGTGTGATTTCATAAAGGCATCCTTGGAATAGTTTTGTCAAATAATTTATATTTATGGGATTCAGACTAAATTTTTAAAGATAAAGACCATATGTGGTTGGAATGTACAAATCTTAATAAATTTTATGATTTCCTAGGTTTGGTAGGATTTTATATAACATTCATGAGGAACTTATGAATAATTAACTGAGACCATGACTAAATTGACTAGGAATGATACAATAAAGTTTCCCATGTAAGCACAAAAATATTTTGAGGTTATTAAAATAGATCTAGTTTATACTCCAGCATTAGCATCCCTTAATTTCTCAATGTCTTTTGTTATTGAATGTGATAAATTTGGATTAACACTAGGTGCAATTTTGTTTTAGGATGACACTATTATCGCATTAGAAAGCATTAAATTTGAATAACATGAGAGAATAATGTCCATATATAGTAATGATATTATTAACATCTTTCATGTAGTCCCTAGATGAAGCAAATTTTTATTGGGGATCAAGTTATTTTAAAAAATTGGCCTCCTCAACCTTAAGCACCTATTAAATCAAAGGAAATGAACAAAGGAGGAAAATAAATGGATCATTGTCCTTCAATATTATGACTTTGTTATCCTTTAAAAGTAAGGTAAGGATAGCATGGTAGAAGATGGACTATTTCTCTAGGAAAACTTTCCAATATTTTAGGCCAAGTCTATCAGCAAATCCTAATTAGACATTAGACCTTATATAATATAATTTAAGGCACCATGCTTCAAATAAACTAATGAAAGAAAAAAATATGGGGGAAAGTGAGTGATTGGTTAGTTCATAATGGAATTATTATTGTCAAAGGACACCTTTACTTTAGGGGTGACTCTCCTTTTTTTTAAAATGCACTAGGGAATGGCCATTGGTCTCTTTCTATAGGCATGTGGTGTTCTAAATGATATATAGAAACATCAAATGTTTAAAAAAATAAAAATTGTTTGATGATGAATAGTATTAATTTTTTTAATCTCATTTTAACATTTTGTAATCAAATAAATGGTAGAGTGTTCATTTTCCAAGCCTTCTCGGACCATGTTTGGTCCCACTCCAAAATTGGTAAATTATGTCAGTGGCCTTTATCACAAGTCTTCCTACATTTGATGGTAAATATATATAATTCTTTATGGTAGATATATTGACAAAGTATTCTAATTTCATCATGAACAAAAAGTCCAAGGAAAAATGATCCTAAGGTTGGAAAATTATATTTAAAACATGTGTTTAAGCTACATGGGATCCATAAACATAACATCTCTAATTGGGATCAAATTTTTTGAAGTCATCTTTGGCAAGAGAAATTTTTAAATGTAGGTGATACATTTAACATGAATACTACATATCACACCCAAATAGATGGTAAAATAGAGGTGGGGAATAATTTATTGTAAGGGTATCTAATAATGTATGTAGGTGATAATCAAAGTAAGTGGGTACAATGACTACCTTTAACTAAGCATAGGTAAAATGCCATTATATAAGGTAAGTCCTATGGGAAAGGTCATAGTAATAAGAGAATTGGTTGAAGAAATGTAAAACATTCTAAAATTATTGAGAGATAATTTTACAAATGAGCATAAATAAGATGAAGTTAAAAGAAGACCAACATTTTATAAAATGGAATTTTGAGATCAGGGACATGGTTTTTGTATGGTTGTAATAGTATAAATAGATATTAAAAGATTCATACAAGTATAAGTTGAAACCAAATTATTATGGGCCATACTTGGTGCATGCAAAGGTTGGGGAAGTTTCATACACATTGGATATATAGACGAATGGTAGGTTACATGATGTGTTTCATGTTTTATATCTAAATAAGAATGTATCAACGAGTGTGTTCCTTAGATAAAACTAACAATGACTAAATAAAAATTAAATATTTTACTAAATCTATAATGCATCAAGGATGAATTCA